>CM021100.1:178803211-179110512 GCA_007115665.2 Sequoiadendron giganteum
TGAGATCCTTGTCGTTCCAAAGAGATGATGCAATGTGAATGCGATGGTGAAGTGTGTGCGCGATGCTGATGAAAGGATGCATATGCAAAATGAATCCTAATAGATGAGAGAGCCAAATAGAATCACAAACAATGTCTATTTGCTAGGTTTTCACCATTTGTTTTTATTGCACTTTTTCCTAATTTTATGATTTTTTTGCTATTACCAAGATGCTTGTTTGCCAGGTTTTCATCAAGGCAATGTTTTTCTCCTTTTTTCTCTTTTTTTTTTTTTAGGACTTTTTACATTGCTTTTGATATTTTCTCAAGTGTAGAACCTCTTCAGATGAATGTTGTTGATTGGATCTTTGAACATGTCCCCTTCTGCTATTGACAACTATCCCCCCGATCCGTAAGCTGCAATGATAACGAACGGGCCCAACCAATTAGGTTCAAACTTGCCTTTCTTTTCTCGATCTTGTTGATTTCGAGGGTTTTCTCTAAGAACCAAATCACCTACTTGGAAATTTCGTGGTTTGAATCTGTGATTATAGTTGCGGGACATAATTTGTTGATATCCCTTCAAGTGATTAACCGCAGTTTGATGCCATTCATCTAGCAGTTCTAGCTCTTGTAACCTTGATACTTTGTAGTCTTCGTCATTGATTAGCCCTTTGAGTGATACCCGAAGTGAAGGAATATCAACTTCTAGTGGAAGAATAGCCTTTGCTCCATAGACCAATGCATAAGGAGTAGCTCCTGTCGGTGTGTGAATACTTGTTCTATAGGCCCATAATGCCGGATTCAATTGGACATGCCAATCACGGCCTGCTTCATTCACTGTTTTCTTCAAAATCTTTAGAATTGTTTTGTTTGAAGCTTCGGCTTGACCATTCCCCTACGGATAATAAGGTGTAGAGAACCTATGTTGGATGAAAAATCTTTCACATAGTTCATCAACATCTGGATTTTTAAAGGGTCTACCATTATCTGTGATAATGGAGTTAGGAATGCCATATCTGCAATTGATATAATTCAAGATGAATGAAGAGATTTGTTTGCCCGTAACAGTTGTTAGAGGAACAGCTTCAATCCATTTAGTGAAATACTCAATGGCCGTAATGATAAATTTATGTCCATTTGAAGATGATGGATGTATCTTGCCAGCCAATTCCAATCCCCACTGAGCGAAAGGCCATGTTGTAGTGAAGGGTTGTAATTCTTGAGCAGGAGCGTGAATGAGATTCCCATGAATCTGACATTTTGTACATTTCTTCACAAAGATGAATGATTCCTTCTCCATGGTTGGCCAATAGTACCCTAATCTTACAAGTTTCTTAGCTAAGGTTAGTCCACTTGAATGTGTCCCACAAATTCCACCATGGACCTCTTGTAAGGCCTTTTCCGATTCATTGCGTTCAAGACATCTAAGGAGGGTACTATCCAAACCACGTCGATATAAGACGTTAGCAATTAAGGTGTAACGAGAGGATTGATGAATGAAATTTCATTTTTGATTCCTAGACAAGCCTAAGGGTAAAGTAGTATCTTTCAAGTAAGTGTAAATTTGGCCATATAAGGAAGAGTCAGAACTCATCAGATGGTAAATGATTTTCGTTTCAAGATTGTCATGGGTAGGAGAAAACAATTGTTCCACCAGGAAATCATACCATTTTCTATTCTTTGTCAATTGGAGTAGAGAGGCGATTGTAGCCATAGCGTCTGCTGCTTTATTATCAATGCGCAGAATCTGTATGAACTTGATATTAACAAAGTATTTCTTGAGATCTTCCACCATTCTTTTGTAAGGTATCAACTTTTCATCTTTAGTGTGATATTCGTCATTGATTTGATTTATAAAAAGTTGTGAATCACCAAAAACTTGAAGTTCTACGATTTTCCAGTCTACTGCAATCCTAATGCCGATTATCAATGCCTCATACTCAGCTATGTTGTTTGTGCAAGGAAACATTAGCCAATAAGATTTTTGGATTGTATGTCCTTGAGGTGTAATAAAAAGAATGCCTGCTCCTGAACCATGTTGAGTGTAAGAACCATCAAAATAGAGTGACCATGACTGTTGGATATCTGTTGTGAACACATAGGCATCAGGAAAATCAACATGTATTGGGTATTATGCTGGCATTGATGCTTCTGCTAATTGATCTGCAATCACTTGTCCCTTTATAGCTTTTCGATCCACATTCTGAATATCAAACTTGCTTAGGATCATAACCCATTTAGCTAACCTACCAGTTAAGGTTGCATTACTTAAAAGATATCTGAGTGGGTCAATCTTAGCCACAAGCTTTACTGTGTGAGTTAGCATGTAGTGTCGTAACTTTTGAGAAGTGAACACCACTGCTAAACAAGCTTTTTCAATGAAAGTATAATTTAGCTCATGACTTGTCAAGGTTCGACTGATGTAATAAATGGCTCATTCTTTTCTTGAGTAATCTTCCTGTGCCAATAATGCTCCTAAAGATACTTTCGTGGCAGCAATATATAATATGAGAGGCGCACCTTGTATTGGTGGAATCAACAGTGGTGGATTCATGAGATACTGCTTTATTTGATCAAATGATGCTTCACATTTGTGCTCCCACTTGAATGGAACATTCTTATGTAAGAGATGTGTAAATGGTACACTTTTATCTGCTAGTTGAGCAATGAATCTTCGAATGGATTGTAATCGTCCTTGTAAAGAGCGTAATTGACTAATATTCCTTGGTGGTGGCATATCAAGAATCGCTTGTACCTTAGCTGGATCCACTTCAATTCCCTTTTTTGACACAATGTATCCTAGTAGTTTTCCATATTTTACTCCAAAGACACATTTCTTTGGATTAAGTCTTACTTTGAATTGTTCCATTCTTTTGAAAATTTTAGATAAGATATCGATGTGTCCTCTAGTGTTAGATTTGGCAAGAAGATCATCAACATAATCTTCCAAGAATGTATGCATCATATCGTGAAAAATTGTTTTCATTGCTCGTTGGTATGTAGCTCCTACATTTTTCAATCCAAATGGCATTACGTTCCAACAATAGGTACCCCAAGGACAGGTAAATGTTGTTTTATCCTGATCTTCTGGTGCAATCTTTATTTGGTTGTATCCTGAAAATCCATCCATCAATGTATACATTGCATGTCCAACAGTTAAGTCCACAATCATATCAATGTTTGGTAGAAGAAAGTCATCTTTAGGACATGCTTTGTTCAAATCCCTGAAATCTATGCAAATTCTGATCCTTTCGTCTGGCTTTGAAACAGGCACGATATTGGAAATCCATTCTGCATAATCTATGGACCGGATGAATCCAATGTCTAAAAGTTTCTTTAATTCCTCTTTAACCAACAACGCAACATGTGGATGCATTTTTCTAAGTTTCTATTTTACAAGCTTTTCCCCCGGTGTAATAGATAGATGATGCATGATGAGATCTGGATCCAATCCAGGCATATCTGCGTAAGACCATGCAAAACTGATTTGATTATCCTTGAGAAATACTGTGAATTTAGTTACTTCTTTAGTTGTCAGAGATGCAGCCAATTGTAAAACTTTAGGCTTTTCTCTAGTACCTATATTGAGTGCCTCCATTGGTTCAATTAGAATGGAAGATCTTTCCTAATAATACTTTGGAAGAGTGTCAAGTTTCCCATCCTCTGGCGCCTTTGAAAGGTTTTCACCATTGGATACGCTTTTTATTTTCCTCTTTTCTTGATCTAACACTGCCTTTGTTAGGTTTTCACCATTAGATCTTTCTTTCATTTTTCTTTTTTCTTGACCTAATACTACCTTTGTTAGGTTTTCACCATTAGATCTTTCTTTTATATTATTTATTTCATAGTTGAGAAACTTGGCACTTTCCTGTCAAAACTCTGATCTTGAGATTCCCTGGTGGAACTTTTTTCAGGATGGGATGAACAAAAAAAGTTTATTATGGTTTCATCATTTGGAAAATTTGGAACATCAATGGGCGCAATTTGTTCCCAATCAATGAGTTCGAGATGAGCCAAAGGTAATGGGTCATTAGGATGAGTGAGTTCATTGGCTGTGAGGGTCATGATGTTATTGTCAACATTATTATGGGAGAAGTCTAAGATGGTATCTTCCTCAAAATGATCTATCTCACTTTGAATCGAATTGGTCTCACTAGAGTCCTAATCTCTTTTTACGACATTTTCAAATGGAGGTCTTGAGCTTTCTCCTTGTAAGAATGTAGGTGAGAATTTGTGTATGACATCCACCCTTTTCTCTGAGATGAAGGTATCGTCTGAGAAGTCATCCCATTCATATTCATTTGAGTCTGTTTCAGAATCATCTGCTTGAATTCTCAAAACTGATTCGGCTATTTCCTCATTTGATGGCCTTTGTGCTACTTTTTCCTTAGTATCTTCACTGTATCCTAACCCAGTCTTATCTTTTGGGTGCATTTTTTTTAATTGGACAAGTTCAACAATACCTTTCTTCCTTTTACTTAGAGGGCCATTTTCTTCATAACCCATCTGTTGCATGATAACATAACCCTTTCCATATTGTTGTGTGGGTATCTTGATATGTTGTACGGATTCTTCTTCATCTTTATAGAGCCAATCAAGAATAGCTCTATCTTCTCCTTCATTTTCTTTAATAAACATCCCATTAAACTTGGTGATGGGGGTTGAAGTTGAGGCTAAAACTGTTGCAACTTGTTGATGGCTGACCATGGGATCTTGGGGATAGGGGTAGATTAGAGAGAGATAAAGAATATTCTCCCACCCCATTATCTTTCAATTTTAACTTGGTGCCAAAATTGCTTATCATTTCTTGCACTTGTTCTTTACTTTTGGAGGTAAAGATGGCCAAAGTCTCTCTATTATGTGGGACAAATGTGTCCTGAGTTGCTCTTAGGTTAGAACAAGTTTGACTACTAATGTGATCAGTAGGTATTGTTACTTCTTGTCCATCATATGGAAACTTCAAACATTGATGATAAGTAGATGGAATAGCTTGCATGTCATGGATCCATGGATGACCCAATAGTATGTTATAGGTTAGATCCCGATCGATAACTTGACAAAAGGTATTCTTCACAATAGGTCCCACTCTGATTGGTAACATGATGAGACCTTTGGAAGTCCTTTCCTCATCATCATAGGCCTTGATTGTAATTTTCCTCCGTGGGTCTATAGAGTCTGCTGAATATCCCAAAGCTAGGACCAATTTTAAAGTACAAATATTTAATCTGGCTCCCCCATCTATAAGAACACATCTAATGCAGGCTTTGTGAACCATGACTTCTAAACAGAGCGATGAATTCTGCATATGGGTTATGGATGAATCATCTTTTTCAGAAAAAGATAAACAGGTGTAAAAGGACAAGTGTCCCACTATGGCTTGGAATTTATTGGTATCTAGATCAGGAGATACAGTTGTATCAACAAGATCTTTTTCCAGAATGTCCTTATGTGCAGGTGACAACTTTAAAAGTTCTAAGATAGAAATTTGAGCTGATGTTTTTCGCAGTTGATCAACCAAATTGTATTGGTTTGGAGGAGGAATTGCTGCTTTAGATGAGCTTCCTTTAATAATGATTTTGGCTTGCCCCCTTGTCATAGCATTGACCTCTTGATTTTCTTGCTTACCTTTGATTTAGATAACATTGATTTGAGGATCATCAGTATAAATATGATTGGTGATGACGTCTTGTATATAATTAACCTTCTTGCCTTTATCACCCAATGATTCCCCTTTTTGATAATTAGGGAGCGGATTTTTGAATGCTTGATGGTCATTATTGACATTATGTCCCTCAACCATGATGGTATGGTTATCAATCAAATCCTGAACAATATTCTTCAACCCTTGGCAATTGTTCATCTTATGACCTTTGTACCTATGATAATCACAGAAATGTGAGTCATTCCATGATGGTGGTTTAACTCGAGGCTCATAGTCTCTTTGTGGTGGCAATGTGATAGCGTTTTGATTCAATAATTCTTTGAGAATGGATTCCAAAGATTGGCCCAAGGGAGTGAAGCTCCGCCGATTTGAATAATATGAAGATCTGGGCATATTTGAACTTTGATTATTGCCAAAACTATTTCTGCGATTGTTAGTTGTGTTTCCTTGATTGGAAACATTGCCTTGGGTGCTAGAATTTCCAGCATTATTGCTACATTGAACACCTGACACATTAAAAACAATAGGCTTCGTATTTATGTTGTTAGCACCTACCACCCCATCATTCGCAACATTTTTATTTTGGGTCCAAAATCGTGACTTGTCATTGTTGTTATTATGGTTGTTGTTGTTGTTGTTGTACGAATTTGAACCCTCTTTATCAATTTTTAGAACTCCACGCTTGATCAATGCACCTTCAATAGTAATTGCGTTTTCAATCAATTTTTCAAATGATTGAGGACAGTGAAGGTTTAGTCTGTAACTCATTTCTTGATTAAGACTATCGATGAAGATCTCCATCTTTTCTTTTTCAGGAACAGGACGAGAATATCTAGCAAACACCCTTCTCCACCTTTGCAAAAATGTAGTGAAAGATTCTCCTACTTTTTGTTTTATCTTACAGAGATCAAGCATGGTTATCTGGTGTTGGATGTTGTAAGAGTATTGTGATATGAACTTATTTATCAACTCTTCAAAGGTTTTGATGGGGGGAGTGATTTTTGAAAGCCACTCCATGGATTGTCCACCAAGACTTTGTGGAAACAATCACATTAACTAGGTATTGTTATGAGTGAATTCTAAGCTCGTATTTCGAAAATCCCTTACATGCTCAATGGGATCAATTTTCCCATTATACCTATCAAACTTAGGGATTTCCCAATGTTTTGGAAAAGGAATCATTCAAAGATTTCTATCAAATGGATAAGGACATATTTCATCCAAAACATACTTCTTTGTTGTACCCCCTTGCATTTCCTTTATTTGTCCTTGTAATTCCTTTATCTGTTGAGTAAGGGCACCAAAATCATTGAGAGGAATTTCAGGATCCTCCTTAATCCTTTTTGTATCAAAATCAGCAGGTAACTTAGCTCCTTGATTAGCTAATGAAAGAAAATATCTTTCCTTGTTTCGTTCTAAAATCTTTTCCTTAAGAGTATGGAATTGGGGATCTTGTTCCGCTTCTTGAAGTTTTTCCTCCGTTAACTCTTCAGTATTTGAATTGTTAAAGAGGTTTTCCTCCCTCTCACTATTATCACCCATGTTGTTCACTGTACTTTCATCTTTTTCTAGGTGCTTTCGAGATCTCGTGGTAACAGGCATAAGCTTTACTCAAATTCTACTAACTTTGATCAAAGAAATGAAATAGTGCAATGGTGATGTATATGAAAGTTAGGATAGAATGAAGATTCTATGACTTAAAAGATTTTTAATCTTTAGCTCGTGATTCCCTGATTGAAAGGATGAAAATCCTATTTGCAGGAATTAAACCAAAGATCAAAAATCAAGATGATTTTGCACTTAGTGGAGTTTGATCTTAGCTTTGTAGAAAGATGAATTTTAATAAATGCCTAATGTGGTTGAGTTCTCTATTGCAAAATTTGATTTGGACGAGTAGCATACGTGATTGCAGCTTGGGGAATATAAGAAGAATGAATACACTGACTGTGGTTATTCCTTTGAGAAAGGGCTCTTCTTTGAAAGAAAGCTCTTGAGTATAAAGGTTCTACAGCATAATCGTCAGTGAAACCTCTAATATAGTCGTGATATTGATGAATAAAGGTTTTGTGTTCAAGCAAGACCTTTCGACTTTGATATAGAAATTTTCTCTTCTTCAATACTTTCTTATAACTGAGAGACTTCTTGGGCTTTCTAATCTTTCTTTCTAAGGACATCTTAACAAATGTTGTAGACTTCCAAACTCTGAGCATGGGAGAGACTAGACCGAAAAAGACTTGATTCTGAAAGCCGGAAATTTACCTAGGCTCGGAAGACAGATGCACCAAAACAGAGATTGAATGCGTCGAAACAGAGCACAGATGTGTCGAAACATAGCACAGATGTGCTGAAACAAAGCACAGATGCGTTGAAACAGAGCACAGATGCACTGAAATAGAGAATAGATGTGCTAAAACATAGCACAGATGCACTAAAACAGAGCACAGATGTGCTAAATTATTTCTGAGACTAATATGTTTCGACAGTTTAATAAAATTTTCTTGTTTTGGATGATCTTAATCTGATTTAAATGTGAAAAACACAGCATAGAAGCAAACAGTTGTTTTGTTAATCCTAAAATCTAAACAAAGAGTGTATGTTCTTAAGATTTCCATAGGTTTTAAACAAGATAAGCACTTCAGTCAGACTCACTCTTAATTTGTCAAATAGGTCATCATAGTAATCACAGCCCACAGCTTAAAATCGCGTCGACTCACACAACCTTGTCACCCCCTAGAGGGCGCCCGTGTTTTTGTCTTTTCCAGGTGCGTACTCAAAGTGACGGAAGTGGATACCGAATCCCTTGAGCAAACAATCTGTGGTGACTATATGGTGAGTGTCTTGGGGGAAAATTCTTCCCTCCCCTTGCATCGTGATTAAGATGATGTTTGGATACTGACACGGCTGGCTTTCTACACTATGGTTCGTAGTAAGGGTATCCGTTCAGTGTGGCAAATAGATATACTCCTTCGAGAGACCTCCCAACTCTTAGAACAAAGGTTTTGGGGATGGTTATCCTGCGCACTACTATCAAGTTGGATTTTCATCAACAACTTGCTTTTGATTAAAGTGGGTTGGAAACCTTAGCTTTAGGTGTTCCCACTTAGGTCATTCCTCTTAGGTGAGTACTTTTTCCCACAAGAGTAGGCCTTCTAAAGGATGTAATAAAGCATTAAATTGCAGAAAATAAAAGGTAAGTCTGGTATTTTGATCACCCAATTAAGAGGAGAGGTTAGACCTATTACCCACAATCACAACAAACAATAATGGTTCAATTTTAAATCCCAAATTGACAAATTTTCTATTCTAAGTGAAGATGTTGCTTCACTAAAAACATGGAATTTATTTAAACCAAAAGAAAATTATATTTGGTGACTATCCTAGGATTGGTTAATTCAGATTTAAATGTCTACCCTAGGATTGCTTCATTCTGTTAAAAATAAAATCTGAAAAATCTTGTCTGTGGATTGCGTCGGAATCAGAATTTTAAAAAATTTTACAACTGTATGCGCCGAAACAGGTCGTCTATGCTCCGAAACAGGTCATGTATGCACCGAAAGAACTCACAGGGATGCGCCAAAATAGAGTGTCTATGCGCCGAAACAGGTCGTCTATGCGCTGAAACAGGTCACGTATATGCCGAAATAGGTCACATATGCGCCGAAACAGTGGTCGTATGTGCCGAACCGGGTCTCGTATGCGCCAAAACACGATTTTAATCCGTCACCTGCCAGAAATGTCTGCAAAAAGAAATGTTAAAATGCAGGGCTTGGCCCCACGGTGGGCGCCAAAAATGTGTACATTAGAATGTGTAATTCAAATTGAATCTAATCTAATACACCAATGAAATATTAGATTAAAGAAACTAAATTAAAGAAAGCAAAATGCAAGCTCTAAATGCAAGCAGCTTTTTCAAATTCATCCCATTGTCCTCTATCTCCAAGGATTAGTTTCAAGATGCTTGCTCTCAGTTGTTTTAAACAGCAGCTTATAGAATGGCAGCTTGAGAGAATGAGATTATTGAAGATGCATATGCATAACTATATGAATTAAACTATGAAATTGAAATGCTAATTAAAATGCTAGAAATACTAAAATGTGGCTATAATAACTACGCATGAAAATCTAAGATTCAAGCTCCTTTTCCACTCATAAGAGGGCTATATTTATAGAATTTTGAAGGTATGAATTCAATTGGCCAAGATCGACAGTTGAGTTCAAACCTATTAAAATGAACGGTGGGAGATCGAGAATTCGAAAAGAAGATGGAATTCTAAGAGACAGATGAAAAATGAAGAGACAAATGGAAGGTGTCCCCATAATTAAATAGATAATATTTAATTATGTGTGGAAAATGAAAAGCTTCTTAATTAAATATTTGAAAATATTTAATTATTGAGAAGAGAAAAAGTTTTTTAATTAAATATTTGAAAATATTTAATTATTGAGAAGAGTGAGGAATTAGAAAGTGTTTTAATTAAATATTAAAAATATTTAATTAAATGTGAAATGAAGAATATCATTTAAATTTAGAATTTAAATTTGTGATAATTAATGTAAATAAATTGTGAAATCTATTTAATTAATTAAAAAGAAGATAGCTTTAATTAAATAAACTTATTTATTTAATTAAATTATAAGAATTGGAAAATGAACAATATAAATAAATAATTAAATTTATTTATATGTAGATGACTTAAGAATATTAATTAAATAATCCATATTTAATTAATTAACAGGTTTGGTTAACCGTGACCATTTTTAGATGTGTACACTTTGTATTAGCCTTTTTAAAATATCTACCACCTTTTTGCTGCTCATTAGTGTTCAAGCACCGAAAATTTTGCTCCTAATTAGCCTTCAGATGTTGGGGAGTCACCATTTACTCTCACATGGTATCAGAGCTTCAGTACTGCAGACTTCTTCTCAGATCTAAGAGACCAATTTTGGCATGCAAGTTTTGTTGGGTGCGATTTGGGGTCTTGAGAACCTCATTGTTGAATCCAAGGCATTAGAGAAAGTCAAGATCGGCTTTTGTTTCATCAAAATCTGACATATTTTGTCAAATCTACAAGGGTTTGAAGAAATTCATTTTTATTAGAGCCGTTTTTTTATTTTTCCTTCAGAAATCCAATTTCCACTCATTTGCAGGAAAAACAATTTTTGGGTTTCATAGCCAAGGTCGAAATCTCAAATGGGTATCTTTTAGATTTTGCATACCTTGCATAGATCTGCAGGAAATTGTTGTACAAAAAACGGGGCCCGTCATTTTCTCCTAGCTAAAAGTTATAAAAAAAAATTTCATCTTCTGCTTGCTAGATCAAAAAATGATTTCTGGGTTTTATTTTTAGCATCAAAATATTTTCAGGTTTCTATTTTTGTCTACAAAAAGTGAGTAGATTTTCCAGAAATCAAATCATAAGTAAATTTTTTTGCTAGAAAACCCGTTTGATGTAGACTAAATTCAACATTTTTTGAAAAATTCATAACTTTTGGCCATGGTGTCCGTTTTTGGCAAACGAAATATCGTCGAAAAGCTGGAAGTCTCAATTTTCTAGTGGTGCAAATATTTTGTAAATATTTTGTAGTTTTGTACCATTTTTTCTAGGTTGAAGACAAATCTTCATTTTTGGCCTTTGGAACTCATATCTTTGTAAATGGGTTTCTTAATTACTTTAGAGAAAGGGAACTATAGACAATGGAATAATTTAATTCTCACTCATCTTGGTGAGTGAAATATATTGACATATTTGTTTAATAAAATTCCTTGTCCTAGCACAGATGATGAGTATTACATTTGGAAAGGCCTTAGAGCTAGAGTCTTTAGAGTTATTTTTGAAAATGTAAATGATGACATTTTGGAGACACTTATTCGCTTGAATGTCCTCATGCTCTTTGGACTCACATTAGAGAGGTGTATGGAGACCAAAATTCTTCTCCAACTCTTGAAGATCCTCTTTCAAACTCCAATGTGCTTCTTCATTCTTTAGAGTTGATAACCCATGCTTGTGATCCTTTGGAGGAGATTGTAGATGCTTCAGAGGTTCATGATTCTTCATCTTTTGTTGATGAGTCGTTGATTACTTCTAGTGATTCATTGCAACAGGTATCTGATAGTCTTCCTGATTGGGATTCTTATTTGATAGAAATTGCTTCTTTGTTTGTGGAGTCTCACATTTTAGATTTGGAGGACAAATTTGAGGGTTTATCTCTCCTATTTGATGATAGTCATGGATCAACTATTGTCACTTCATGTTCGTCTTCAGATTTTGTTCAAGATCAGTTTCCACTTGTTTCTGGTTTGTCACAGTTTGTTGTGATTGGGCATGTATTTGATTGGATTGTGGCATCATCTTCATCCAAGAGCTTGGCAACACATGAGCAGATTTCAGAGACACGATCTTCATACCTATGGATTCCTCTTCCTATCACTTCCTATCCAAAATGGGAAGCATTCTTGCAGTTGTACTTGGCGTATCTTCTTCTTAAGGGGAGAAACATTGTTTGTAGGCATTGGATTATGTTTTGTCTTCAGACATTACCCCTATTTGCAGGTGATTACACATTGTGGGGGGGATATTTTATCTCTCTACTTCCCTCTTATGGGGGATTCACTAATTGTATATACATGATGGATGTAGTTCTTGGGGGTATCATTGAGTCCTCCATACATCATGTTTATTTCGTTTTGTTTTCTCTCTTTTGGAGAGGAGTTTTGTCCCACTAGGTTTTCTCCTTTTCTCCATTTGTGAGAGATTTTTCATTTGCATTTGCATTGTAAATGGGTACCTAACACGTCCTAGTAGTCGGGACCCATCATTGCATCTTTCCATCATTTGCATAATAATTTCCTTCCTAAGTTGCACTTATGGGGGATGTTGGTGTAATTAATTATTTAATTACACTTGCATAAGTTTACTTAGGCATAATATTTAATTAAGTCCTAGGTTGCATTATTAGATAAATCATTAATATGGGATAAATTCCCCTTTCCATGTATGTAGGAAAGATTCCTTCTAGAAACCTTATCTAGGAATGCACATTCACCTAGGTGGATTGTTAGTTGTCTCATGTCATAGGATTAAGACACTTGTCATGATCTTGTCTAATCCTACATCTCAACGTTGCCTTTATAATCAAGGCATATCATGTACATTTGAATCAATTCAATCTTGCATTGTGAAACAAGATTTCTTGCCATTCTCTCTCTTGTGGAAGTGGTTTTGGTCTAGCAACTATTCCTGGGGGTGTTGGAGAGTCACCATTTACTCTCAGAAATAGAGGTTGTAGATGATGGTGTAGGAGGAACTTGGTGGAGGTGGTCGGTTTGTGGTGGGTTAGATCCCACGAAGAAGGAAAGAAAGGAAGAAGATATGTGGTGAAGGAGGATGGTCTATAGTGGATGTATATCCACAAGAGGAAGTAGGAATATAGAATGCACACTTGGTGGAGGAGGATGCAAATTTTCCCAGCTAAGTGCTAGAAGAGGTAGATGAAGAAATTATTCTATCTAATTTTAAATGATGGAGATTTTTAAGGATTTATTGCAATCTAAAAGGGTGGTACTACCACTCAACTCCATTTTGTGAATCCATATTTACAAAAAAAATTCTACCTTGGGTGTCTGACATGCAGGATCATTCATGGTCATCAACAATCTTGCATTAACCAAGAACATTTCCTTGCTTTATTTAGTATTTCATCAAGGGATAATGTGTGGGGAATTAATTATTTTAATTTCCAAATATGTAATTTTCTCATATAGTGGTTTGTAATTGTAACTTTGGAGGTAGATTTACTTTGGTAAATGTTTCTAGAAAAATTTGAAGAAATATGCCTTCCCAGGCGTCCATTACAAGGCATATCCTTGCATGTTGATTTGTATGACTTGTATGTTATTGATTGCTAGGGTGCCAATTTTTTCATGTTTGTGAATGTTCTTTCATGGAGCCATTGGAGCCGTCGAAGAATAATGAAGCACACTAGATTGATGAAAATTGATTGACCATGGTTTAGGTGCCCATGTGAAGGCCATGTGAGAATTGATTAATTTATATTATTTTATGATTTATTCTCCAAATGGGGCATGGGATTTCCAATGAGTTTTTTTTCTTGTGGTTTTAGAAAACCATAGTGGTTTTTCTGATTCACAAGTCTATATATTCAAGCCTTGTCATTTGGGAAGATGGATTTTTGGAGTTGAAGTTTTGCATAAGAGGAGGCTGCTAGATTTTCTAGATGATTGTGACTCTAGGATTTTTACATATTATGTAATTAGCAAGCCCATATGTTGAAGAATGTGATGTTGTGATTTCATTTTATTTCAAAGATAATAGAAATCATATGCTTCTTTCTTGCATTTTTTTGTGCAATTTATGGTGTGGTTGTTTGTTTCAGATTTGGAAGGAGGTGTGGCATTTCTTGGAGAGAGGAATAAGACATTTTGTTGCAGGTTTGAAGAGGTCTTTCAAAATTAAGAGTATTGGTGATACCGAGGTTTATTACAGTAAATGTTTTCTATGAAATTTTGCAAGTTGGAAGAGCTAGAATCTTGTAAAATAAGTTGGATTGAAGGAGACCAATTTCGGATCAATCTTTGATGTTTTGTATCAGTCATATATATTTCATATTTTAATGTATTTTATTAGCTCATATGGCTACACAACCATTTAACTTTAGTTATGCTATGTAATTCTCAAGTTTCCAAGAGATTTTGAATGAACAAAGAAGAACACTTCTTGCAGATTTTTGAGTTGTTTCAAACAATTTATAAGTTGCATTTCTATATTGGTGTGAGTATGCGAATGAGGTCTGGATCCCCTACATCAAAGGGGTTGATGGAGTACTCCTCTCATTAGAACTAGTTGGAACATATGTTGAATTCCTCTTATTTCGTACCTATATTTATTTTTTGAGCTCTCTCTTCTTTTACTATTAGAGCATTTCCTCCACCCTCCTTTATCTCATTAATTTTATTTCAATTTTTTATTTCTTCCTTCCTTTTCCTTTTTAGCTCCTTTACCTCTTTCTATTTTTCCTTCATTTTTTTTCTCTTTTCAAATTCATCTTCAATTGCTTTGTGTTTCTAATGAAAACTTATGTGATCATTTACAATAATGGTTCAAGATTTATTTCCCAATCTAAGTGCATTATCATATAGGGGAATGGACCTCTTTCTAACACTTTCAATATGTAGTTTTATATAAAAAATAAAGTGCCTTGGTTGCATAGCACTTGTTGGTATTCTATTTTGAAAGACTCAAATATCTTTAACAAACCTTTATTGTATCAGACTTAATATTCTTCTACTTCATTAGGTTCCAAATATCAATCTTTTTAATCTACCATACATGAATACTTATGAACCACCTCAATTATTGGTAATGAATATGGATAATGCATGTGTAATGATATTTTCACTTTGAAAATCTATCAGTACTCCTGAGATTTCTTCTATGTCTTAAACCCAATTTGGTGGGTTCAATTTTGTATTTAGTCTCATGTCATATAATTCATTTTCATATTATGTTTAGCTAACATGAGTGGTTGAAATTATCCTTTCATTTGGATCATTTCTTGGTGTTGATTGTTATGTTACCATATTTTCCAAAAAAATGTTGTACTTCAACCCCTTCATAAATAGTTAATCTTAAGATGCTTGCAATGCATGTAACCTTATTTTATTATTCTATACTTAAAGACTCATTTTGTTTCATGTAATCACATGTGTAGAAATATGGGGGACTAAAATAAGAGGGGAGATAAATAGATATATATAAAGAGAGAGAGGAGAGGGAGAGGGAGAAGGAGATAGGGGGTATAAATATAGAGGGAGATACATAGAGATAGAGAGGGATAGGGAGAGAGATAAATATATAGGGAGGTAGACTTGTAGAGAAAGATATAGATAGAACAAGATAGAGAGGAGAGATAGGAAGATAGATAGTAGGAGAGATGGAGTGAATACGAAATAGAGAGGTGGAGATAATGAGATATAGATAGAGAGGGATAGAGAGATAGGGATATAGAGATAGCGTGAAGAGTGAGATATAAAAGAGGTGATAGATGTAAGTAATATATGGTCATAGATACAAAGATAGATATAGGGATGGAGAAATAGGAAGTGTGTACATTCATGTATGAGTGTGCATATAATACAATATGAGTTTTGACAGGTTTTGAAGTACATCATCGAAATATAACATAGTTGTGAAAACTCCCATATTTACCACCTTGTGAACTTTGGAATGCATGTCAAAATTTAAATTTTATCTAGAAAATTCCACTTGTAGAAAAAAATATTGTCAATAAATGAAATGGTTTTTGAAACCCTGTCAGGGACTGACAAAGGTTTTGAAGCTAAAAGTTTCAAGAAAAATAAAATTCCCTTCATCTTCCATCTTTTTCATCATCCAATCGGGACTCAATGAGGTTTTGAGAACCCCTTCGGGCTCCAAAATTAATTTCAAAACTTGGTTTGAACAATGAACTTGAAACCTTTCCCAAATATATCATGTCAAAATAAAGTTGCGACAACCTTGTTAGAACTGAAAACTAAGAAAAAGATCGACCAATCATAACTTAGGCAAAATGTGAATAAATAGGCAAGATTTTGGGAGTGTGACAAAAATTGAGGTAACAATGGCTCTAACTGGTGATCGAGACTACAAGGATGAAGAAATGAACCCAAAGTCACAACAATAGAGTAGTGTTTATCCATTCAGTATAGAGTCAATCACTGGATGAAGGGTTTGAGGTAAACTGAAAGTAGAGAAAAATAGGAAAAAACCTAAACTAACAACACACCAAAATTTCAAGGTATGTACATGGCAAGGTAAACCCTACCTCCATAAATATTTGAGTTGATCATGAAAATCCATTAACTAGTTGTGAGAAAAATAACTCACTGTGAAAAAAGGAATGCATTTCTATGTAACCTCTAGAGATTAAGAAAAGTTAAGCACATCCACAAGAAATCCATTTAGTATGATAATTTTTCATGATTCAATCCATTCTTGAATAGCCATCTCTTATCATATGTCTCACTCATTAGTGAACATAGGCTTTCACATTGCTAACCATGCCCCAATTCATCATCTCTAAGAATGCAACATCTCGGGTGATCTTGCCAATTGGAAGGTAAAGATGAATCATTTGACTTTGTTTTGAACTTGAATCCACTTGAATCCCAAATGTAAGCTCACTACTTACCCTTGTATTTTTCATAAGCTTTGTAAAATTATTTTCAATAACTCCCTCGTAATTGGTCAACTTACATCTTGACTCATCAATTTCCTCTACTGAAAGTGTAGATACAATGGATTTCATGTTCTAAATTGAAATATGAGAAGAATAAGTCATATCATACCAATTATTTTCATCATGTTCCTCTCTCAATCCACTAGTACTCCAATTCTTCGTTACTTCAAACCTCTCTTCACAATTATCATCTCCAAAGTTAATTCCTTCATGTACATTATATCACAAGGTGAGAATATACCAAGCCCCAAGAACTCAAACAAAGGATTATCCTTGATTTCATAAAAGTTGCTTAATAGAAAAAGTGGATTAAAATAACTAGACTAATTCATGCTATCCCCCTCTTTAGTCGTTCTTGTCTACTCAGAATTCTCCATAATTATTGGCTTTACATAGGCTTCTTCTTCCAATTCAGATGTTTTAATTTTAGAAGAAGAGAGACTTGGTAATTTACCTTCTTCAATATGGATTTGATTTTTTATTCCATTCTCTTCTGCACAACATGTCACATGCCCACCCATTTCTTCAGGGGTGAAGACCTTCATTGTCTCATCTTCCCCACAAAGAAAGCCATCATCTTAAACTTATAGGAACCAATTTGGAATAAAAGTGATCTTTTTATCTTTAAATTTAGGTTGTATACTACTTTGAGAAAAAGATTTTTCCAAATCATAAATAAATCCCTTCTCAACAAGTGGATCATTAATGTTTATCAAAAAATCCATTGATCTTGTATTAATATCTTCAAATGTGTAAGCCTCCAACTCAAGGGTATATAGAGATATTAGTGATTGGTATTTTTTTATCCAAGTTGAAAATATCCATATCGGAAGGAAATTGTTTAGTGGTTGCAATAGCTAAAGAAAAAGGCATCATTCCTACTAATTATACTCGAGGGAATAATATTTTTCATCACTTGAGGAATCAGATTCATCTTTAATTTCTTCAAAGTTGAAGTTGTATATCTCAACATCATAGTATTTAGTTCTCTCATTAATTACTTCGTTCCCCTAAAAGTGCTCTTGACCGAAAATGGTAAGGTTAGTGCATTCAAGCAAAGAGCGTAAGGTAAGCACATATGTTGATGATTCAAATCCATGAATGCATGTACCCTACAACCTTGAACACCTTTCCCAACATGATTTATTTTCCATACCCCATATAGAATCAACTCATCCTCAATATTAATAGCCCCTTGTTGCGCTTGTTCAAGGTTACACATTTTATCTTATTTCAAAATAAAACAAACTTCATGATGCAATGCAAAAGTAAAAATATGGATCTAGTTTAGCTTACTTAGATGATCAAGTTGGGGAATCCACTTCAAATATCTATTAAAATGATCTATGAAATATTTGATTGATTCTTTCTCCCTTTTCTTAATTTGAAAAAAATGACATAACAGAGTACTAACATCAATCACACATTTGAATCTATCAAGAAATATTTTCTCCAAGATGCCCCAATCAGTTATACATCGACACTCCAAAATTTGAAACCACTCTACAATGTATTCAATGATGCTTTCCACAAAAATATTACAAACACATCTTCCTCCTGTAATCCCAAAATTCCACATGTAATGATAAATGCATGAATATTATTTTCAGGGTCTTTTGAATTCTCTCTAGTAAAATTCAGGAGACATCTCTTTGATATCTGAGGTAGGGCTATGTATTGAGACAATGCTAAAGGAAAAAGTGATATCTTTGAGGTTGAGGTATCATAGTAGCCATAATAAAAAGTAGTACTTTTTACTATGAAAACCTTCTAGAGTCACCAACTTCCTTTCAGGGAAAGTAATTTCTATGATTTAGGAACATTCCCCTTACCTTTAGATTCCTTCATGAGTCAGTTTCTTGATGGAGCATTTGGATTTTGTGGAGGATTTTGATTACGATTTGGATGAGGATGAGGATCCCATAAAATTTCTATTCTTGGGCACCTTTCAGCCACTCTTCTAGCTAGCCATTGTGCAAGCTCTTTTTCTTCTTCAAGAACAAAAATTTCTCTCATATAATATGCAACACTTCTATACCTCCAAGTTGAATATTTAACTGAGAAATAATTTCCTCACTTTCTTCCTACATCCACTCAAGAATCAACTATAATAAAAGAAAAAAAAATTCATGCTACAAAACCATATTAATTCATAACAAGTAAACCATTGTAATTTCTTATTCGATCCCTAGTAGAGTCACCAAAAATTTGTTAGTGAATAGATTTATCTTTATGTAAATATATCAATTACAAACTCCATATCCCACTAAATAGAGACAAAGTCCCAAAAAAAAGGAGAGATAACCATTTCATTGGTGATTTGTCCTCTAAATTTTGATGAGGTATAACTCCCTCAAATGGTTTAATTAACCATCAATGAATGTGATTTTAACCAAAAAGAAAAAAAGGTATGCTTACACTGACCCATATCCATGAGAGCAATGTGACAAGGTAGAATGAATGCTATCAACTTCCTAACACAAATGTTAGGCTTTTAATAGCATATATAATAATTTCTCAAGAAGGATTTGTTTCTATTACAAAGTAGATGAACATAATATAGAGAAGAATACAATTCACAATGGAAAGAACATCAAATATATAATCAAATTCATGGACTAATATATAAATATTATGTTTCACACTTCAATGTTCATAGACAACAAACAAAAACAATCCAAAATGATCCCCTTTATTTCCTTATATATCACAATGCGATTTAGAAAATTAAATATTGGAGTCCTCAAATCATACATTTATAGATCGTCATCTTGGATCTTTACCATTAATGTAACTAGCTTCTTTCTGAGTGAGAATACCGCTAACCATCTTTTAATTCTTGCATAAATGAGCCCAAAGATCAATTATGGCTATTTTTAAGCATATCATAATTATATTTCTTAAATCAATTTGATTTTAATAGGTGAGTTTATCACTGATGCTTGTATGTAAGCCCTGTGGCTTCTAGTATATGTGTGTGGCCTACAACCTTCAAAATTTGTATTTAATTACATCTCATCTTACGATCACACTCATGTGAATTAGCTCAACTAGGTGGTTTTATCTTCACATCAAGGCTCATTCAACCAAAATCCAACAACCTCTATCACATCATATGCCCTTATTTATCTAATTCATAGTAGCTTACAGTATCCTTTGCATTGCTAGTTGTTGTTGAAGAGGTGTCCTCATAATTCTCCTCATAAACCTAACAACCATCCTTCCCTTCTATAAATTAGAGTGACTATCTTCATTATGCATATCAATTCCATCATTTTAGGATGTCCAGCTCTTCCAATGATTCCACCTCTAAAAATGATTTTATATCCATTGAGAGCATTGAGTGTAGCTTAGCTATGAGACTGGTGGAAAAACAACTAAAGGAAATACTTATCATCAAAAGTGATATAGAAGGAGTAATCAAGAAGATTATTAGGGAGAATTTTATTTCCCAAGTGCATGTTCATAACTTAGAGCTCCTATAACTATTCATGTATAACATCGTCCACAAGTCTAGTAGGTTGGAATAGTGAACTAGAGTTGAGGAGCATTTAATCAGCTTGGTGTATTTGGCTAGAGAGGAAACTACATTGGAAACCTCAATTAATATCCAAGGGTTGGCCTAGTTGGGGATGCAATTTGCATTGCTATAGCTCTATAATATGAGCATGCCAAAGAATTTGTTGGCCTCCTCTACATTGGACTTGAATCGAATGATATGGGGTTGTTAACCCATTTCGTGGAATCAAATGAAAACCTCTTTTCACTTGTTTAGATTGAGAGGTTGTAGGAGGTAGTAGAAGGAATCTAAATACTCATGTTTACTTTGTGCATTTTAATAAATATATTGGAAAACCCCTTTTGATGTAAATCAATATAATATATGAGTATATACAAAAAAAAATGTGTACATTTGTATTCTCCACTTTGCTCAATGTGTTTTATTTTCCTATAATGAATTATTTTTCAAATTTTGTGGCCATGGTGAATTTCATGAACTTTATTTTATTTCAATGTAGAACCCTTGATAATTTCCTATTTTTGTTCATGTATGATTTTTCTTTGGTATTGTTAGCCATCTTTTAATTCAGAATCTAACATAGTTGTGAAAACCTCCATATTTACCACCTTGTGAACTTCTTTGGAATGCATGTCAAACTTTTGAATTTATTTGGAAAAGGCCACTCATAGAACAAAATTTACTACCAGGAAATGAAAAGGTTTCTAAAATCTTGTCAGGGACTGACAAAGGTTTTGAAACCTAGAAAAGTTTTGAAAAAAAATAAATGTCCATCCATCTTCCATATTTTTCATCATCCAATAAAGATTGAATTAGGTTTTGAGAACCCCTTCGGGCTCTGACATTACTTTCAAATTTTGTTTTGAACATCGAACTTGAAACCTTTCTCAAATATGTCAAGTTGAAATGAGGTTGTGACAACCTCGTCAGAACCCGATGAGGTTTCAAGAACTAAGAAAAAGATTGACCAATCATAACTTAGAAAAATATTTAATGAATAGGCATGATTTTTGGAGTTGACATAAACTAGGGTAATAGTCTTGAAGTGCATTGTTTTTTGTCTTTTCTTTCTCCTTTGGTTGTTCTTCACCTAAGTAAGATCTAAACTCCCTCAAAATCACATCTCTAGAGAAAACCATTTTATGAGTTAGTAGATTCCAAAGCTTATAACCTTTTTAGATTCTCACCATAGCCAACAAAGATGCATTTTTATGTTTTTGGATCCAATTTAGAATGCTTCTCTTGAGGCACATGAACAAAAGCCTCACAACTAAAGAACCTTAAATGTGAAACATAAGGCTTTCTACCTATCCACACTTCATAACTTAGAGTTTTATAAAAAACATATAAACAAAGAGATCTATTAACCAAATAACATGCAATACCTATAACTTCTGCCCAAAAGCATCTATCAAGTTTAGCACCACTCAACATGCACTTATAGCTCTTTCCATCAAGGTTTGGTTCATTCTTTCAACCCCATTTTGTTGAGGTATATAAGGAGTATTCTTTTGTCACACAATACCTACATGCTTACACAACTCATCAAATTTTGTAGAACAATATTCACCCCCATTGTTAGATCTCAACACCCTTATCTTATAATTTTTTGGTTTCTCAACTAAGGCTTCAAATTCCTTAAACTTATTTAAAATGTCATATTTTACATGCATAAAATATATCCATACGTATCTTTAGACATCATCAATGAAAGTAGCATAATAACAAGATTTTCCAAAAGATTCAGCATCCACTAGTCCAAACACATCTAAATGAATGATATCTAATAATCTCTTAGCTTTATTATTCCCTTTAGGAAATGATGATCTATTCTTCTTACCAAACACACAATGCTCACAAAAATAATTTTTTCTAATAGAATAATAAAAAATACCATCAACCATCTTTTTATTCAAAATGGTCTTAAGCTTTTCACTTCTCTAACCCAATCTATGGTGCCACAACATACATGAATTTTCAATACCAATTAAATGAGAAGAGTTACAAAAGGTGGAAGCATTAATTCTAAAAAAATCCCTATC
The DNA here is from genome assembly GCA_007115665.2 of Sequoiadendron giganteum. Lineage (NCBI taxonomy): Eukaryota > Viridiplantae > Streptophyta > Pinopsida > Cupressales > Cupressaceae > Sequoiadendron > Sequoiadendron giganteum. The sequence continues at coordinate 178,825,673 of CM021100.1, forward strand.
TGAGATCGTTTAGCAATCACCAAACTCCATCTTGGCAACTTTCAACTAGACTTGTCAAATGCCACATGCATTCTAGAATCATTCAACTTGGATATTGAAAGTAAATTTCTTGCAAGTCCTAATATATGTAAAATATGATCAATGGTTTCAACCCTTCTATCACTGAAACACAACTTTACCTTTCCCTTACCAACAATCTTCTTTGTGTTGTTATCACCAAGGAAAAATTCTCCCCCATCATAAGATTAATATGAAGTAAACCACTCCTTACGAGGATTCATATGGTAGGGGCAACCTGAATACACCAATACAACACTCCTCTCTAAATTTCAACAAAAGTTTGTTACTTTGAAAATTTGCAAACAAACTCGTACAAACAACAAATACCAATATATAGAAGTTTGTGGGAGAGAATACAACAAATAGTATCCCAAAACAACAAGAAAAACCACCTAGAAAAACCCACGCCCCCCTTAGTGGACAACCCATAAGCATGATGAAAAATATAAAATGATCACATGGGAACCTAGCCCATAGCCAATCAAAATTGGTCAATACCGAGTGTTGCATAACACTCTGAAAGCTCCAACAACTTCATGCAATAACATGCACGAACATGAAAACTTGGGTGCCCCGCCATGTAAAATATGCAAATAACATGCAAGGACATGCATTGCAAAGTGGTCCCCAACCAACATTTGGATGCCCAAATGGAATATGCTCCCAAGATGCTCTATTAGTGCCACTGTAGTGGGTCCACCTCTTTGAATGCAATTACAATTTGTCATAAGAAAATAAATAACAAATATTTTACCCCTCATGTCCCTTAGAACACTTTCCAAAGAATGTGGAGACACGTAATTATCAACTTAGGATAGCAATTATAATATCATATATCCTGACATATCCCGGTGGCTATCTTTTGTTGGACATTTTATGTTGTTAAAATATATTACAAACTCTTCCTTTATACAAATTCTTGATGCTCTTGGCTATAAAAATATGTTTCAAGGAATTCAACTCTCTTTCTAAGAAATTTGTTTGGGTAGGGATTTTGAATTCCCATAAATAGAGTTTGAACAAATTGGGATTATATATTATAGACTTAAATAATATGGTGTCTTAGCCTTTGATAGAATTTTCTTAATAGTTAAGCTTCGGTAGCCAAATTATAATACTATTGGTGCAAGTTTCCTCATCAATCTTGGGATAAAATTATTAATAGCAAGTCTTTGGGTGTTCTTGATGAGAATGTTTTGTAGATAGATTTGAGTGGAAAATGTTCAATGGCTTGGGATACTATTAGGAGAGGATATGAAATTTTCAAGGATAGAATCTTTTGGATTATAAAAAATGGTTTGGAATCTCTTTTTTGGAATGAATGTTGGGATCTCCATCTGTTAATCATATTTTTATTTCCTCTTCTTAAGTAAGACTTGATTGAGATTTTTCAAGAAGCGGTATGGTCAAGAGTGACTGAATTTAAGACTTATTTATGCATCAAGGGGTTATTAGATATTTCATTCTAAGGATTCTAATAGATGACCTAGGTTTGGTTTGTTTAAAGCCTAAACTACTCTCTCATCTATTCTTAAGGATCAAGACCTTGTTGTTCTTTCGAGGAAGCTAATACTCTTACTTGGGGTTATGATTCTATATGGGCTTATTCATGGGAAGTATAAGAGAGATGGGATAATATATAAATTCCTTGGTGGACCAAAATATAGAATAAATTATATTGGCCCAAATACATACTTTTTATCTATTTTCTATTTTACAGTTTACTTGGGATATAACATCAAAAAGAGAGGATTTCTCGATCCTTCAAAATGTGTTCTATGTGACCTCATAATGAAAAACATGTTTCTTTATATTTTATCTTAGTGTCCCTTCTCTCTGGGTATTTCAAGACACTGATTGTGGTAATGGAATCAACCTATTATTCGTGTTTCTTCTTTAATTGAGTTTTAGGCTATTTTAGTTTGCCTTCCTACACTATCATCTTTCCTTACAGTTGCATGGGATATTTATCTTATTTTCATTCTTTGGTAGATATGGTTAGGGAATAATTGTAGAATATTTCAAGGTCAACAATGTATTTTTGAATAGGTTTGAAAGAAAAGTATGAATTTTCTCAAAAAAAAATTACTACTAAATTTTATTTTGAGAGGGTCTTATCTTCTTTTGACTCTTCTTTCAATCCATTTGGAGCTTTGTTTTGACTCTTCTTTCAATTCATTTGGAGCTTTCAAATATTTATTATCTATTTGGTTCCAATTCTAGGTCTTCTAAGAAGGTGAATAATTGTGATAATGGTGTCCTCCCCCTTCTATTTTTTTCTTAGATTAATATCAATAGATTTTCTTGTGGTAACCCAAGTTTGTATATAATTGGAGGAGTTGGTTGTCCTATGATGGTATGATCTTTTCTATTTTATCGTATGTTATGGGAATTGGTTTTAAAATTTTAATGGGAGACCAAACTATAGATGTCAATGGCTCTTGAGAGAGCCTATGAGTTGGGTTGGAAGAAGGTTATTTATAAATCTAATTCCTTGTTGAATAAAAAGGGTTTTCAATAGTCTTACTAGATAATTACTTCTTTAGTGGAATAGATCCTCCATCTCCCTTTGAATTTTTAGGTTATCTCTTTTGCTAATATTCCTTGAAAATGAAAAGTTGCATTTGGTTTCCTTGCTAAGTGGGCTTTAGAGGATAATTTTTCTCAGAATGTTTTCAAGTTAGGGTTGCTACCTTCTAATAAATTCATCTCTTTTCTAAATTATTCATAATGACTAGATTACACAGGAATAAGGGATTTCACTCTTTCATTAGATATAGTAATTTGAGTTATTTTAGTTTCTATTAGGTTCAGTATGGTGTTAAACCTTCTTGTGTTTCCCTCTTCTTTTTTTAGTAATGAATTTTCGCATTTGAAAATCTAAAAGTTGTAAAATGTAATTGTATTATTATTATTATATATTTGATGCCATGTTCCCTCCTCTAACTAACCATCTACAATATTTTCCATAGGTTGTGCTTGATGATACTTAGATCCCATTATTGATCCACAAGCATTATAATTCCATGCACCACCATGAGAAGTCCTCTTATTTGGTTATGGGTAGCTATTACTTCTATGATTCTAATAGTACCTACAATTTCTCCTTTGGTTCCTTCTATATCCATAGTGAGTGGCCTTTTGATTCTATTTAGTATCATGCCTCCATGATGGTTACCTTTAAGATTAAGATTATCTCTTCTAATGATGTGGATATATATAACTAAATAAAAGAAGAGAGATCTCACAAACCAAAAATATAAATACTCAAATTATTCAAATAATAGATCAAAACCTCAAGGTAGGGAAAGCCCATATAATGCTTCTACTAAAATAAATCTACTCCACACTATATGCTGATATCATATCAAAACATATGTAATATCCTTGACATATTTAAAATGAGACTCTCACTTTTATTATATATTACTCAACTGCCTAGTATTACCACTTGCTAATACACATGGGACAAATACTGTGTTCTAACTATTTAAATGAATTACAAAGCATATGCACCTTAATATATTATTTATTACTACCTAATAGAGTATAATACTATACCCCTAGGTCTATTACACCAACAAAACTCAAACTATGTTCCATATCAAATATTTTGTTGTATCCACATTTATAGCATTCATATTCTTATTGTAGTGTTTGTAATATACTTGGACATGTATTCTATAATTTCCTTGGATTTTCTTTAACAAATAAAAAAGTAATAACTTTCTTTTTGATTTTGTATTGCTTGAAAAAAGATTACATCATTTGCTTCAAATATTTTATCAACAATCCAATAAAATTTCTACAACTAACAATATTTTTCACCAAAAGAATCTTAACATGCTTAACAACAAAAAAATGTAACCCTATCCACCTAAGATTTTTTCATAAGCTATCTAGAACTACCTTACATAATTTTGCATCTACTTCAATCTTCCATGTTTCCCTACACACTATTATCTAAACATCCTCTATAGGGTTTCATTCCTAGCAGACTAGGAAAAAATAATGTAACAATTATGCCTTTCTTCTGCAAAAACTTAAAGAGAGCTACATGATTTACCTTGTGCTACCCATTGTCAGTCCAAATTTCTTTGTCGCTTTCTCCCTCCACTTCCTCGCTTTCTATTCCTCCAATTCCATGTGTTCTGCTTCCATTTTCACCTGGGAAATAATGGCTTCTACCTGTATAATCTCTACAAAGAAATTTAGAGCTTGCCAGTCAAGCCGTGCCTCTTCTCTACACTAGTTTTTCATTTCTCCCTCTAGCCAATGCAAGAATGCTTTTCGTTTAAGTACCTTGACAGGAGAACCTATTCCATTGCCAGTTAATGGTCAGTTTCTCAAGCACTATTTTGGTTCATGAAAGGTTTGATGTTTTAAAGGATGTATTATACTGTATCATATGTAATTAATTTTTGTTTTTCTTAGTTTGTTATTTCGTTAGTTTCATTTTTGGTTTTGTTTGTTTGTTTTTATTTATGCTTTTCTTTGTCTTGTTTCGTTGGGGATTCTTCATTTTTGTCCATCTCAAGAAAAGGGGTTGTTATTCAAAGTATGCTATAGGCACTAGGAGAGAAACTGGTTTAAGTATTTTCATCATCATCGTTGAAAAGGATTTCATTCTAAAACTCATGTCTTATGATCATTCTAATGTTGGTTTGAAAAGATATTTGGGGATAGAAGATATATTGTGAATTGTACACATCCAAAAATGGTCACGGTCGATCAAACCTGTTAATTAATTAAATATGAATTATTTAATTAATGTTCTTAAGTCTTCTACATATAAATAAATTTAATTATTTATTTATATTGTTCATTTTCTAATTCCTCTAAATTAATTAAATAAATAAGTTTATTTAATTAATGCTACCTTCCTCTTAATCAATTAAATAGATTTTACAATCTATTTACATTAATTATCAATGTTTAAATTCTAAATTTAAATGATTATTCTTCCCTCCACATTTAATTAAATATTTTCAATATTTAATCATTTTCCAAATTCCCACTTCTCTCACAAAAATTAAATATTCTTAAAATTTAATTAAAAGGCTTTTCCCTTTTCTCATAATTAAATATTTACAATATTTAATTAAAGCCTTTTCATATTTCTTCCACACATAATTAAATATTTAAAATATTTAATTAAAGCCTTTTCATATTTCTTCACACATAATTAAATATTTATTTATTTAATTATGAGAGACACCTTTCAAATTGTCTCTTCATTTTTCGTCTCTTGGAATTCCATCTTCTTTTCGAATTCTCGATCTCTCACCATTCATTTCAACAAGTTTGAACTCGATCGTCGATCTTGGCTATTCAAATTCCCGCCTTCAAAAATCTATAAATACAGCTCTTTCATGAGCTAAAAAGCCTCTCGAATCTCACATTTTCAAGTGCAATTATTATAGTCGCATCTTAAGCTTTTCATAGCATTTTAATTCAATAAGCTCAATCATTTACATGCATATACATTTTTGATAAATCTCATTCTCTCAAGTGCCATTCTATAAGCTGTGTTTGCACAACTGAGAGCAAACATATTGAAGTGAATCCTTGGAGATAAAGGACAATGGAACGAATTTGAAGAAGCTATTGTCAAGAGTTTGCATTTGATTTATTTTATTTAGATTTCTTCAATCTAATGTTTCATTGGTGTATTAGATTAGATTCAATTTAATTGACACATTTTCTCATACACATGAATATCTCATGAATTATGATCAAAGATCTATCACCAAAATAGACAAAACATCTGCCTAAGTAAATGCCTATCTATTTTAGAGTATCTCTACCTTTGATTCAAGTAAACAAATATGATTCCAAGACTATCATGAAATTCATTGTAGTTCTCAACCCACATGTCAAACCACTTGTGTTTGAGTATTGAGAAAAGTTTATAAAAGATTTCTGCAAGAAAAATTAAAAAGACGAGAAAAGGAAAGAAAAAGGCAAGCTCAATATCAAATGGGTGAGTCAAGTATCTCTATCAGGGCTATGGATGCCTGACTAGTAGTAGAGCAATGCTTAGAGAGAACTAGAGGTATCTTTTTCGGGGCTATGGATGCCTGACTGGCAATGGAGCAATGCCCAAGATTTTATTGCACGATAGTTAGAAGAATCAACCTATGTAGCTTGAATCTTAGGTATAGTTGTTCAGAAGTAGAGAAAGTATCTATAAAGAATGATGCACAATATAAGCACACACTCAAATTCAGAGAATATTCATGAGCACATGCATCAGAGATTCCAGCTCAGTCTTATCCTAAATATATATCTGATCTTATTCAAGTTAGCATGTTCTATAAGCCAAGTAGTTTTTGGGTGACTGAATTTTTCTTGGGTATCTTGAAAATGGGTAAACCATTTTCCCAGCCGAGTTGCCATTTGTTATGCCTTGCATAACCACCCCATCTTTTTCCCTTGTCAAAATGGGTCCCCCTTTTTATTTTTGTCTTTAGTTAATTTTCAAACAAGGTGTGGAGTAATTCTTTTCAAAAAAAATTGTTTTCTTTTGTTTTATAGCTCTGTCGGAGCCGAAACTAAAACGGGTTTTGGAACTCTCTTCAAAGACTTCATCTCGATCCCAATCTCGATAGTTCTTTTTAGTCTTTTGGTTTTATCTTTATCGAAGCCGGAGCCGGAGTAGAAATTAAACCAGAACATAGTTCAAGTTTCAAAATCAATTCTCTTTCCGCCTCCGCCTCCACCTTTTTGTTTTGTTCATTAGACTTAGGTTTTTATGTTGGATTTTCTCTTTTTAGTCTTTGTGTTTTATTTTGACTTATTGCTTCGTTTTCTTCACTGTTAGCGGAACTGGAGTCAGAACGGGAACCAAAGGTGAAACTTGGACAAAGTTTCAAAATAAATCCCAACTTTGATTCCTCTCCCGTCATTTTGGTCGTTGACTTTACTGAAGTCGCACAACAGTAATGTGCCAGTTACACTGCAGTTTCAACTCTGCTCTACCTCATTTATGGCATTAATTACAGGAGCTTTGCACGTATGAAACTACAATTTTTTACCTTAATTAGGGATTAACTCGAAGTTATCATCATTGTTTAACAGATCAAGAGTGAACCAGAGTTGCAGTGGAGTATTTTCGCGTGTGACTTGATCGAAAAGGAGATAATTGTGTGTGGGATTGCTTCAGGGAACTAACCTATTTATTTACGTTTTAGGTCGGGTTTTCTTATTCTTCTATTTTGTTGTTTTGCATATCATTTCATTCGGTTTGTTTTGTTTCTCGGAGATTCGTGATTGATCGATCTTCTTATGAGTTCCTGTGGTTTGTGTTGTTTATATGCTTTTGTTTTAGGTTTGTTTGTTATTGTTTTGCTTTGTTTAGTATGTTTGTTTTTCATTTATTCAGTTTTCCTCATAGTCATTTTCACGTTTAACCATGACCATATTGTGATGCCCTAGTTTTTTTAATAGCATAGATTTATTGTTCTTTTGTTTGTAGGATTTGGTAAATTATGGTTTTAGTTTAAGATTTCTATTACACATTGTTTGGGTAATTGGGATTAGGTTAAATTCATGCCCTAGGTTGTTAGAGGTCAAGGGTTTGAAAGTTAGGATTTTGGTGCATTTTCCATTTTTGAATATGATGCCCTATTTAGTATGGTTGTCTTTCGGTCATATAGGTAGTTCTTTTAAGGATTATTTTCAAGCCCTTTTTGTTTTCATATGACCTAGTTCTTAGATCATGGTATTATCTATTATCCTATCGAAAGCATTTATGACGTCATGGTTATTTTGAGCGGAAGCAGGATTGGAATCGATTGAGATCTTGAATCATGTTTTTATAGTAGGTATTGATTCCATTTTCATCCCGTCTCCGACTCTGCCCACATTAGAAAAGAGCTTTCAAAATGATGGTAACCTAGGCGGAAGAAATCAAAACCGGAACTGAATGCAAACTTAGAAGATCCTCATGGAACCAAATCAGTTTTTGTTCTGATTCTGATTCCAGTTACCATTCTAGATCTGACTCTGGTCTCGCCTTGTTATTACTACAATCTCAATAACTGTTTTCACTCTGACCCTGATAGTGTTTTAAAAGAGACTATTTAGAATGTTTTCTGCCTAGTTCCGCCTCCGGTATATATAAGAAGGGTAAGATTTTAAAGCATATGTTTTTAGATTTGATCAAAGGTCTAATTTAAGGTTTTGATTACAAGAAGCTAAAGGATGTCAAGAATATTAGGAGAAGCTTCTCAGAGGAGTCAACCTATAGAAACTTCAAAGGCATCATCTAAGACCAAGAAGATCAAGCTAGAGCAGTTGCCTTATACCTTGAGGTATAAACATAAGGGTCCTGTTGTCACAGCTAGTAAAGTAGAATCTGAATGGGCTGATATAACTGATACCAAATTGGGTCCATTCAATTATGAGGAGCTCTATTCAGACGCTTTTGTTGAAGAGGTGACTGGAAGAACACAAAGAATAGTTGAGTCTGGCCTAGCCCACATTGTTTTATTTCCACTTTGCATCCAATGCCCAGAATTGATCCTGCCACTAGGCAGTGTGTGGATTCACTGGATAATGTCATCATAGACCTGACACCGCAAATGTTTTAATATATGTTTAATGTTCCCAACCCAAAGAATCTAGGAAACTTGAATGAGGCAAAAGCCTTGGAGATATACAACAACAACAAGGAAACAAACAAAGACCACTTGAACAAGAAATGGTTAAGGACAAAAAAGAAGTCTTTGGCCAAGCTTGCAGATCAACCAAAGAGGGGAGAATTCTATAAAGAAGTGGCAGATATAATAATCATGCTATCAAGGGTCTTTGGAAAGTGGGATGCTTTTCATTTCAAGGAATGGATGATTTTGTTCATTCAGACAATCCTAGATGGGAGACAATAATTTGACTGGCCAATGATTGTATCTGACAGCATACATAATCAATTGGTCAACATAAGAGAAACTAAAAGTTTCTTCATGACTTCCTATGTGGTCTATGCAGTAGCCAGAAGAGGCATCTTCCTAGGATTCAATAGGGTAGGAATATTAGGAGAAGCTGATGGACAGAAGAAATTATGGGATCAATATGATCAGTTATCTCTACATGTCTCAGAATTACATTTCAGAAGGGTTATTGATGCATTCTTGTATGTAATCATTAATCGACTTACAGGAGATGCAGGGTACAGGTTGAGCCAGGAATCCATGGCCTTTATCACGGAATGGGGATGTTGGTACATCCAATACACCAAATTCACTTATTTTAGGTTGGAAAGATTTGAGGATCATCCCCATCTACTTCCAAGATGCTGTAGCAACAGGGTGATTTTGATGGAATTTGTCTACCAAGCTCTAGGGGTCAATGCCCAGTTGGCAATAAAACACAAGCCAGGTTGTCATACATTCCCAATGCAATTGGATGAGTATAGTTGCCCACACCTTGTGGGACCTAAAGTTATTTGTAGTGAAATAGTGCATTTGAAGTTGGGCTTATACACTGCCCGAAAGTACTTTGATTCAAAGAAGAATATGAATTCATTGTTGGCTTCATTTTCTGAAAAACACTTCAACTTGCTGGAAGACTTCTGAAGTGATCTCCAAGACGAGTATGACCTTAGAAAGAGAAACTATGAGAGGTTACCTGTTCCTCTTATGGTGGAGTTTGGAGTAACAACAGATGTTCTTGATGCACTATCTGATGATGGTGTGGTATTGGATCCATCCTATGAGGCACAAAGCATAGGAACACAAAGTTTGGATCTAGTGGATTGGGAGGCTGAGGAAACCATTGATATCAAATGAATAGCAAGACTTGTACTGGATAGAAGTATCCAGTGGGTTATTCTCAGAGCCAAGGCTCCTAGAGGTCCAGCTCCCAAGAAAGGAAAGGGATATAAAAGAACCAAGAGGAAAATGCCTCTGAAGGAACCATTGGAGTTCTTCCCTCCTGACATAGAAGAAATTGAGCTTGAAGCTTCAGCTCAAGATGAACCTAAGGAACTGGAGGAAAATGTTCCAATAGGATTGGTGGCTCCAGCATCATTTGCAAGAGATTCGTCTGCCCAAGTCCCACATACAGAGCAACAAGGTGAGGAGATGCTTAGGGGCACTCTTCATGATACAGCTGAGACCTTGAAGGGAAAGGAGGCAGAAATAGAGATTCATGACATTGTCATAGATTTTGATGAAATATTGTCAGAGAAAGATGTGCAAGAGGAGATGCCCCTAGAGACTAAACATTTGTTAATTGAAGAAGATCAATGGGAACTATTTGAGGAAGCAAAGAAAGCTTTAGATGCAGAAGCACATGCAGAGGAAATGGAGAATCAAAAGTAAATAGATGCTAAGGCACAAGTAGATGCCTTACTGCAACAACAATAAGTGGAAGCCAAGTGAAGAGCTGATGAAGTGCTGAAACAACAAAGGAAAAAGGAGCAGGAGCTCAAGACCAAAGAAGATAATGACAAATTAGAAATGGTACAAAATATTCATGAACTAGACAAAGAAAAGGCTAAGCAAAGTACACAAAGAGAAGCCCTTGAGGCTAAGTTTAAAATAATTGAAGAGGCTTATAAGAAGAAGGAGGAAGCAGAATGAATACAGAAAGAGAAAGATGTTGAGGAGCTAGCCAAGCAAATACAAAAGGAAAAGGAAGCCTCAGACAGACTTAAGGCCTTGGAGGAAGAAAGAAACAAGTTACTTGAAGAGAAGAGGTTAGAAGAGGAGCAACTGAAAAAGGAACAAGAAGACAAAAGGGTGCAAGAGTAGAAGGACATGGAAGAAGCTGAAAATATGGCACAAGAAAGTGTGGAGAGAGAACAACAGGATGTGCAAGAGGTTGATACTCAACCTAAATTTAATGTGCTACAACCTTTACCCTCTACAACTGTTTCTTCCTCTTCAACGATGATGGCCACTACTCCAAGTGCTCCCACTTGGTTGAAACTTGATCTGCAAAAGAGATCGGTGACACCCTCACGGCCTCTCAATTGGGATGATATGATGAAAGAGATTGAAAAAGAAAGACCCAAGAAGAAGGCCAAAATTCTACACTCCACTAGACTCACTAAAGGAGGAGAAATTGTTGTTGAATGCGCAATACCGGTGGTAGATAAGGATGTAGGGGATATGTAGCTAACTGATTACCAGTTAGGCATAGTCAATTTGGGAAGACCTACAAGGAATCAGCAAATGAGCCTAATTGATGTGGTAGCATCATCCACCAAATCAAGAATGTTGAAGGATAAACAGAGGAAGGATGAGCTTAAGGGTCAATTGGATCAATTGCACACTTTTCTGAAAGATGTTTCTGCTCCAAGGTCACAACAAGTCACCACCATAGAAACACCAGTTTCGCTTAGTAAAAGAGAGGTGGATGATTTGGTACAGGTAAAGAATAAATATGGAATGATGGACAGGTGGGTTGATAGGCTTAACCAAGAAATAGGTGAGGTGCTAGCAAACGGTTTTGAAGTTCATGAGGATGCCTTAAAACTAATAGAAGAGATGAATGAGTATGCCAAGACACTGGAAGAACAGGAATAGGAGTACAGAGGGTATATTCAGAAGCTTAAGGAAATTAATAAGTTTCCAAAAGCAACCCTTATGTCCAGCAATCCATACTTGAGGAAGACAATGCAGAATTCCTAGAAAAGGTCTCCAATATCATCCGGTTTAGATCTGAATTTTTGTATAAACATAAGAATGAAGTTCATGATGCTAGTAAAGATCTAAATGAACAACTTGATGAATTGGAAGCAGTTATAGCTATTTTAACAAATGTGGATATACCGGTAAAGGAAGGTTTGCCTTTAAGTCAGCTAAAAGAGAAATGGGATGGTAGACTTAAGGAGGTCATGCAAAAGGGAGATGATGGAGAAGATCTGTTGTTGAATCGACTGATGGATATTAGAGGAGAGGTAAGGGTTGGTAGAAGGGAGTTTACAAAGTTGAGAGACATGAGAGAGTTTGGTGTTGCTGAATTGAAGAGGATCAAGTTCGAAGAGAGTTGGATTGATGGACCAGATTTGGATATGCTTCAACAAGTCTTCTCCAGTTATGATGAGTACACTTTAGAGAAAACTCTGCATGCATGACTAGTAGTCTTATGGGCACATGGTTTTATTTTCTTCTCTCTTTTTCTCTCTAGTTTACTAGATGATCAAATGGGAACTAGAGATCAACTGATTTGAGTTTCCAAGAAAATTTAAGTTCCTAAAAAGGTGGATCTCGACTTTAGATAGAGAGGACTTCATATTTTGTACATCTATATATACGAGTAGGATACCATATTGTAAGGGTCAGCTAATAAATAATATAATTGACCACCTAATAGTAGCAGATAGGATTTTTATTGTTTTTCTTATAGAGATACATTGTTATTTTCAGTTACAGTTGAATACAAATACAGGTTTTTATGCAATATTGTGTTTTGAATTGAGTTTATGGATGAGGTTGATGAATTATGATCTATCTGTATGCCAGTGGTTTTATGAAGCATAAATGTTTCTTATTTGATGATAATCAATAGAAGAAACCAAATTTAAAGGTTATTTCATTAAATTGTCTATGAATTGAATTATTGAATGTCTGTTGATCTATGGTTTTAGCAGCGAATGGGAGTTTGTTCTTTTATCTTTAAAATACTATGATGTGTGATTATGATGATTAAACTAAGCACCATGGATGCATGCAATAGTATGGGTTATTCTGTAAGTTGCATTATGTTATGGTTTTCTTGATCTGCTAAAGGAACATTCGTTGTTGATAAATATGTCTGGATATGAGATAATTTTATTCATGTTTCACTGATGCATGCCTTGACCTATCTTTTTTTGTTTATTTAAAACCCCTTATTGATAAGTATAGTTCGATGAATCTGTGTTGCTTATATTCCTTGTTACCAGCAAAGGCCCCTTGAACGTTACAGTTGCATGGACCAATTGAGTGACATCAGATAGTTGAGAACCAACTACCAGGACCTTGGGAGTTAGCCCACTATGTGTTGTCTTTCTCTTTCAGAAGAAATAGAGTATTGAATATTCTATTTAACGTTCTTTGTGTCATTTTCACTATCAACACATAAAGATGCAAAGTAAATTCTATAAGAAGAGAGAATCTTCTGGCAAATTTGTAGCCAACCAACTAGTGATAGGAATTGCATATTCCATTTGGAGATTTTCCTTTTAATCTTCTCACGAATCTAGTGCCACATTTCTTTTAGGTCTGGGTCCACCGCAAAAGGGATTCCAAGGTACCTTACAATTTTTTGTGCGCCTCCCCATTGAATTCCAACTTCATTAATCCAATCCAAGGGTTTTCCTTCCAACCCAACAACCAAGACTTAGAAGGGGCAAGTTTATCCCCTGAGGCTAAGCAAAAGAATTCCAATTTCCTCCTCAAGTTTTCAAAATTCCTTTCTTCCAGGTGCACCAAAATAGTAGTATCATCTGTAAATTGGAGATTAACTCATTTTCATCCGAAAGCCTAATACCCCTTACCCTTGGAGATGTTGAATTTTCTCTCAACAGATAGTGGGGAGCATCCGATGCAATGGAAAAAAGTGCAAGGGCTAGAGGGTGACCTTACCTTATAGATCTCTCCAAGGGGATCTCTGGAGTGAATACACCATTGACTTCAACCTGAGCAATGGAATCTCATAATAGAGTTTTGACCATGTGACTAAAGGTCCCGAGAACCCAAAAGCCTGCAACATTAGAAATAGAAAATACCATTCAATCCTATCATATGCCTTTTCAAAATTGGTCAAAAACATTGCAGCCTTTTGATCTATCATCTTTTCCCAATTCAAGGCCTCCCAACTAGTAATCGAGTTCTCCAATATATACCTTCCTTTTATAAATCCTATCTGAGTAGAGTTTATTATTGAGGGAAGGACTAGGGCTACTCTATCAACCAATATTTTGGCCAAGATCTTATAAGAGACATTCAAGAGAGTGATGGGCCTCTAGTTCTTGACTAAAGACCTATCACCATCTTTTGGAATCATTTTGATCACACCCTTGTTAATTTTGTTGCCAAGAGATCCTTTCTCAAAGGCCTCCTTGAACACCAAAAGTAGGTCATCACAGATCCATTCGAGAAAGGTTTTATAAAATTTAGTTGGAAGTCCATCAGTCCCAGGGGATTTTTCATTCTTGAGAGAGAGGGTAGCCTTTTGGATTTATTCTTTTAAAATCTCTTTCCCTAGGTCCTTTTCCATTTCCAAACTAATTTTCTTAGGAATGAGATTCTTGATGAGATTTCTTGCCTGACTATTGTTTTCCAACACCTCATCTCAGGAAAAAAGGTCTTTATAGAATTGAAAGAAATGATTCCTTATCTCCTCTGGCTTAGTCACTGGTGATCCTTCAATGGAGATGTGATCTATCTATTCTCTAGCCTATTTCTCTTTTATGACCCTAAAGAAGAATTTGGTTCCTTTATCCCCATTTTCCAACCAGTTCATCCTGGCTCTTACTCTTAGACCCTTGATCCTATTAATCTGGAGTCTTCTGAGAGACTCTTTGGCTACAACCATTTTATTAGCTAGGGATACATCCTTAGGGTTATTTTTCAATTCATATTTTCATTGAAGAAGCCTATCTTTGAGCAGAGTTTCATACCTTTGGCTATCCTTGGCTTTTTTTCTCCCAATTGTCTTGAAAGGAGCCTTCCAGCCTTTCGTGTTCAATGACCACCTATCAATGGGAGATAGTGATTTGTACATACACTTATTGATTTTCTTGAGGCACAACACAACATTCCTACTATTCATATCCTTTAGAAGAGAGTTATTGAGGCATAAGCTATTACAATAGCCACTGACTTTAGGCCTTCCACTTCTCAAACAGAATTTGGCCCTAATGTAATGATGGCCTAAGAGAGAGTATGGAAAAACCTTAATCTTGCAACCTTTTGACACCAAGGATGCTGAGAATAAATCCTTATTGGTATAGAATCTATCCAGTCTACAGTAGACCCTCCTGCCTCATTTCTGTGAGTTACACCATGTGAACCAGATTGCTTGGAAATCCTTCTTCTAACCCTCTATGGGGTCCTCAAGTCTTAGTTTGGATATCATCCTCTGCCAGTAGAATATTTCATTTCCTTTCTAGTCAAACCCCAATCCACCCCATTTATCCTCATTCTTTTCCACAAAATTGAAGTCCCATCCAATGATCCAAGGAATATCCTACAGGGAATAGAACCAGTTCCAAAGGGCGATCCTATCCTTATAATCATTGGGGTCATACACCGAGCACACTTCAAAGAAATTTTTATCTTTCTCAATGACTACCCAGACCGCCCTATTATAGGGGCAAGCTCTAGAGTTACTTACAAATTGGGCCCAGTTGCTTGCAACTAGGAGGGAGGCTCCTCCTTTGCCTTTTTCATGTTTGGTAGAGAATTGTGTTGCATCTCTCCATATCACTTTTAGAATAGTTTCTAGATTAAAACCAGTAGTTTTAACTTCTTGTAGAAGGAGAAAATATTTCTCCTTCTTTTGGGCTAGGAATCTCCTAACCACATGTTTTCTAACAAGGTTTTCTAGCCCCCGAATATTCTAGGAAATCTATGGGTTTAGAAGCATTAATTCCCTTTTTCTTCTTGTACCTCTGAGTCTTTTTAATGGTGCTTTCCATGGGGTCTCTTTCCCATCAGTCACATCCTTGGATAAGAAACCTATGTCATCGGCAGAATCCATGCCAGATTGTGATGCATAACCATCTGAGCTCATCATTCCACCAAGGAGGTTGGGGAGCTCCTCTAAGTAGTTAGGGATCATAATTTCATCCACCTTTGTATTACCAACAACAAATAAAATAATTCTATTTGATCTTCTACTTTCTGAATTGTTCCCCAGGATCTCATTTGAGTGGGATTCCTGAGTTATCTCCTTGTCTTCACTTGCCCCCCCCCTGTTCCAAAGTTCATCCAGATCTTGGAGGCTATTCTTATTTATCAGAGTGTTCATTTCCTCATTAGGCACAAGGAATGCTTTCTCACTACCTTTATTCAGGAGGCAACCACCTACTATCGGTTCCACCTCCCAGTTTTCTTTCAAAACTTTTGAGTTAAAGGTGTAAATTTCTTTACCTGAGATAGGCTTAGATCCTTTGGATGGTTTACTTTTTAGGAGAGCTAGTTGTTGTGCATTCATTTTTAAATTGTTTTCCCTTTTGTCTTTATCTGCTAGGTCACTAGGTTTGGGACCCTCATCCTCTTTTATGCGTTCTTCATTAGGGTAGTTCTTTTTTCCGAAGTTACTTTCTACCCTGCTTAGTAGGGAGTCTAAATTTTCTTCAAGTAGTGTTTCTTAGATTTATGAACATTCTCATCGGATTTTTTATTTTGCAGAGTTATTCTGGGAAGGGCTTGGAGATCCTTCACCAGATTGATATTGAGAGGTGTCAAGGTGTGTATGGTCCTCGAAAATTCCTTCCTTAATTCCTGGTTGCACCTCTACATTGGAGGTTTGCTTATTATTTTTAAAGTTGTTTCTGTTAAACCCGCCCGAGGTGGGTTTCAAATTCGTTTTATTTCTTATTAGAGGGAAATTCCTCCTTATGTTTCCTTCACGCCTGCATAGATAACACACATTCAAATCCCCAAGGGTTTCAATTTCACAACAAACTTTGCCAAATTTTAGGTGAATTTCAATTACTTTCGATAAATCAAGTTACCTGGTCATAGAGAGACCAACACTCGAGCATCCGAGTGTGGGAGATGAGTTTTTGTGTCATCATTTTTTAATACATTTCCATATGGTTCCATGATCAATGGAACGAATTTACAAAGTCTCGGAGGGACATGTTTTATTGTTAACTAGTGTGGGCTAGAGAGGGCCAAGAATTCATCCTCCACCACTTCCAGGTTCCAGGCCAAGGCCCTAAACACCACTGAGCCCACATTCCAAATCTATTTTTTTATTGCCTCTGCTTGTGCAATAGGGTTACAAAAAAACACAACATAGAATCCTCTTTGAATCATTTGACAATAATAAAAATGAAAACCCAGTTTTCTTTCCCATACTTTGGAGAACCATTCCTCCATGTATTTTCTGGCCAAAACCCTATTAGGGTCGACGACTACAAAAAAATATTGCAGTTTTAGCCAATTTATTATCTTCCTTTGCAATTGCTTCATCTAGAGCAGAATTTGGAATCAAAATATCTTTCAATGGGGGATCTAAGGGAAGCTTACCTTAACTTCTCTGTCATTTTCTTGCACAACGCCAAAATCTCCATGCGAGAATTTAGCACCCGATGACAATGCTCCTCTTTCACTCCCAACAATATCATAGAAAGATTTGTGAACACCATTATTAATGAAATTATTTATTGCAATGAATTTTTTATTGCCCGGTGGGTCCGTACCGCCATCCATCACCTCCAAGATTTAAGCAGGAAACACACATGCGGCCACACACAATCACAGCCGCCGGCATAAAAACCCCGACATTCATAGGATGAGGAAAACCGAGTGGAAAGGATATCTCAGTGCCAACAGGACACTACAGAGGGGGGCCAAATGATATCCGAGTGTGGAGGAGGGTCGAGCCTCCTCCATGAAAGGGAGGTTTCATACCTACAGACAATCCCCGAAGCAGAACGAATCAAACCCTCATGCAAAGCCTCCTTATTTTGACAATTCCCAATCCCATTAATTAATAATTCTAAAAATGTTATATATATATAGTTTTGTTAGAGAATATAATATATAATAATAAAAAATAATATAATTATATATTTATATTTATTTTTTGATTATATAAAATTTATATTATATATTTTGTTAATATATACTTAACTACGTAAGATAAAAGATGTCATAATGTTAAAACCTAAATATGCTCATTATTATGATCTTGGTGGTAATTTTCATTTTAATAATAAACGTACTCTAAAACCCTAGTCGAAACCATATTTTTCAATAATAAACATACTTTGAAACCCTCACCAAAACATATTTAACCCTCACCAAACCATATTTTTAGGTTGCAACTCGCCAAAAGAAAACAATAAAAATAGTGAAAAATAACCAAGAAAATAACAAAAAATGATGAACAACTAAGATTTGTTTAACTCCTTATTGGAACTGTCGAAGCTTTTCTACCCTCGATAGAGAAAATTTGCTCGACACCCAAATATAGAGACGCCTTCTATAAATTTAAATGGAGTGCAAACCAGAATGCAAAATAGAGTATAAACATAGATGGACAAAATTAACAATGAGATGACACAGATTTTATCGTGGTTCACCATTAATGGCTACGTCCACACTAAGAGCAGAGGAATATATTTATTATCAACAACCGTTTTACAATGAATGAGAAACATATATAAAAGATGTATTCTATACACAAGAGAAGAAGTTGAAGAGTCAGCAATTAGAGGGAAACATTAAGTCGGTTGGGCTTACGCATTCAACAAATCTCCCACTTGAAGTCCAATGGATGCTGCAACTCGCCAACCATTCCCCTGCTCTAAATTTATGGTTGCTTCTTTTTAACTAGACCAAGAGAAGTCTTGGCACATTTGAACTTCTCTTTGCCAATAACCTTGGTGAAAATATCTGCCAGATTGACCTTAGTGTCAATTTTTGCAACTTTTAACTTACCTTCTTCAACCACTTGACAGATGTAATGAGCATGTATGTCAATATGTTTTGAACACCTCTGAGATGAATGATTGTGAGCCATAAAATGGTGTTACGACTATCACAAAACACAACATAATCATTTTGTTGACATCTCAAATCACTGAACAATTGTTGTAACCAAAGCATCTCCCTAGCACCTTCAGAAAGAGCCAAATACTCAGCTTCAGCAAATGAAAGAGCAACAAAATGTTGTAGTCTTGAGACCCAACTAATGGAAGCTCTAGCAAACATAAAAACATAACCAGTAGTAGATCTTCATTTGTCTAAATATCCGACAAGATCAAAATCAGTGAAACCTTGTAGCTGAACATTATTTCCACCAAAACATAAATCATAATCAGCAGTACCTTTAAGATACCTTAAAATCCATTTGACTGCTTCCTAATGAGGCTTTCCAGTATTTCTCATGAACCTACTGACAACTACCACTGCATGAGCAATGTCGAGATGAGTGGAAACCATGGCATACATAATACTACCAACTGCAGATTTATAAGGAATCCCTTCCATAAAAATTTTATCCTCTTTTGTTTTCGAACACAAATCAAAAGATAAACAAAAATGTGCAGCAAGAGGAATAGAAACAGCCTTCACATCAGCCATACCAAATCTTTCTAGAACCTTGTCAATGTATTCCTTTTATGACAACATAATCTCCTTCTTGCATCTATCCCTAGTGATGGTCATTCCAAGAATCTTCTTGGTTGAGCCTAAGTCTTTCATAGCAAACCACGTAGCTAATTGTGTCTTCAACTAAGAAACAATCCTCTTACTAGTACCGGCTACCAACATGTCATCAACGTAAAGCAAGAGAATAAAAAAATCACCAGTAGGAAGCTGCTTGTAATAAACACATGGATCCGATTCACACCTGATAAACTTGTGCTCAATCATGAAGTGATCAAACTTAATATACCACTGTCATGGGGCTTGCTTGAGCCCATACAAGCTGTGCTTTAGCCTGCAATAAAGATGTTCCTTTCCTTGTTGTCTAAAGCCTTCCGGCTGCTCCATATACAACTCCTCATCAACATCACCATGTAGAAAAGTTGTCTTGACATCCAACTTGTCAAGTTCAAGATCCCAAATTGCAGCCAAACCCAAAAATGTCTGGATTGTGTTCATTCTCACAACTGGAGAGAAATTATCATTAAGATCTATTCCTTTCTGTTCATCATACCCCTTAACAACCAGTCTAGCACGATAACATTTCTTACCGACATCTTCCTCTTTCAACTGTATACCCAACGATTCTTCAAAGGTCTTCGATTAGGTGGAAGCGACATTAAATCCCAAGTATTATTAGCCTGCAATGAACTCATTACATCTTGCATTGCCTCTTGCCAATTTGCAAAATCAACTGCCTTGCAAGCCTCTTTGAAAGTATTTGGTTCAAGTTGATCAGAAATTAAAAGTTCAGGTTAAACCTCTTCTGAATACAATAATTCATAATCTCAAAATTTGGAAGGATGTCTCCTCTCCCAGATAGACCTCCTTAACTGAGGACCCTCCTGTTGAAAATTAGAATTATCCAGATGCATTTTTGACAATTGATTTTGAATGTTTTCAATGCCAGATTGTAAATTAATCTTTTCTATAATTCCCTATGCCTATACACTACCCTGACCTTGGATAGATTCTTCAATACTCTGCCTCAGTAGACCTCCCTATGACAATGAGGATTCAGACAAAGAGTCTCTTAAAGACTGTGTGGGAAGAGAGAGAGGCTGCGTGGATTTATAAAGTGACTGCGGAGTGACTAAAGGAGGCTGGAAGAGCGGCTTTGAAGGTAGTGTAGGATGTAAGGAAGGTGGTGCAACATGTAGAGGAGGCTACGCAACATCACATGGAGGAGGGGCACCCACAACAGAGGGCTGTGAATTAGCAAGAGGAGGGTGTGTTTGATCAAATAAAGGCACCGATTGAACAAATGAAGGCAACGTATCATTTCCTAAAGGCTACAGATGAACTAAGGAGACCCGCGGATGGTCAACGCTAGAGGATAGGGACACATGATGTGTAGGGGAAAGTTGTTGTATGAGCTGAGATGAAGGCAAATGAGGAGGCTCCAAAGTCTGCATAGGTGAACAAGGAGGCAAGGTGCTAGATATTAAAGGCAACGAACTAATGTGAGGCTACGTATGACCAAAATATGATGGCAGCAATGCAAGTGAAGGTTGCTCAAACACTGATAGAGGCAGCATTTCATTCACTGAAGGCTGCTGAAACAATGATTTTGTATTACCTCCTCCATCATTCAAAGAAACTAGAGATGATGTTATAGAAGAAGCAGGGGATAAAATAGAGGTGGGTGAATAGTTTATTCCACTTACACTATTTGGCTGCAAATTACCTCTAGGAGACCCATTTGAGTGATTATTTTCAAATGCTAAGACAGGCACATATTCCTTAGTAACTATTGCCTATGTCTGCAAAGCTGGAAAAATGTGCTCATTGAAAACCACATCCCTGCTACGAATAATCTTATTGGTGATAGGATCCCACAACCTGAATTCATATTGATCTTCGCCATACCCAACAAAAAAACACTTATGTGATTTGGGATCCAATTTGGATCATTTCTCCTTGGGAACAAGAGAAAACGCTTCACATCCAAATACCCGAAGATGTGAATAAGAAATTTTCTTTCCAAGCCACTCCTCCTGTGGAATACCAAAATCTAACCGGGATGAAGGGCTCCAATTAATTAAATAAACCGTCGTACTACAAGCTTCAGCCGAAAACTCTTTACCCAATCTAGCATTGGAAAGCATACATCGTGCTCTTTCCAAAATTATTCTATTTAACCTTTATGCAGCCCCATTTTCTTGAGGTGTAAAAATTACAACTTTGATTCGACGAATACCATTGTTAGCACAAAAATTATCAAAATCTAGTGAGAAAAATTCACCACCATTATCCATTTGCAAACATTTGATGTTATGTCCACTCTAATTCTCAACTAAAGCTTTACAAATTTTGAATTTACTGAAGACTTTAGATTTCTTATTAAGCATAAAAATCCAGACCTTCCTAGTGCAGTCATCAAGGAAAGTTACAAAATAGTTGGCCCCTCCAAGAGAGATTACCTCAGTCAGTCCAAAGACATTCGAATAAAAAAACTCCAAAGGTGAAGTATGCTTTGCACATCTCGTTTTCAAGAAGCTGACCATCTTCTGTTTGCCATAAAGACAATGATCACAAAATTCCAAATCCACTGATTTCAAGCCCAGTAGTTGATCTCTTTTTACCATCACTTCAAGGCCTTTCCTACTCATATGTCCAAGACGTTGGTGCCAAAGTATGGTCTCGTTGCCCGTCAGTGCCATAGCAGCTCCCATTTGAGAGTCATTCTCAAAAACATATAAGCTTCCCACTCTATCTCCTTTAGCAATCTGTAGGGCACCCTTAGTAACTTTCCATGAATCTGGAAGGAAAGAAGTATAATAACCTTGTGAAAAAAGTTGGCTTATAGAAATCAGATTCTTCTTCAATTTTGGAATATGTCGAACATCTTACAAAAGCCATGGGTTTCCATTCTTGGATTGTAAGAGAACATCACCTTTACCAATGATCTCCAAAGATTTGTTATCTCCCAAGTAAACATTCCCGAACTGTCCTTCTTGATAATTAGAAAAGGTATCCGTACAAGAGGTGGCATGGAAAGATGCACCCGAATCTGAAATCCACAAATCTGAAGTGATTTCACTTACAGACAAAACCAAAACAATATCATCATGTTCATAGACAACATTAGCCTCATTGTTTTTAACCTTCTCTTCTTCTTGTAAGAATAAAAATCTTTTTTAGTGTGACTAGCCTTACCACAAAACTAACAGTCACCAATTCTACCTCTGGAGTTAGACCTTTTCACTGATTTTGATCTTCTCATGTTATTGTCTTTGCCTTTATGTCGAGGCCTTCCTCTACTAACAATAGTTAGGGCTTCACTAAAAGAAATTTCTTGGTTCTTTCTTCGTATATCTTCGCTGAGAATTGTAGCCGCTACGTCATCAAACTTCAATTTATTTTTGGCTGCAACTGAAGTGCTCACAGCCATTACAACACCTTCCCAACTATTGGGCAACAAACACAGCAATAATATTTCCTTGATCTCGTCATCCAGACTAATGCCCACTGGAACTAATTGGGTAACCAAAGTGTTAAATTCATTAAGATGGTTTGATACAATTCCACCTTCTTTCATTTTCAGGTTATAAAGCTTTTTCATGATAAACACCTTAGTAGAGGTTGAAGCCATCTCATACATCGAAGAAATTTTGTCCCACAATTCCTTCGAAGTCTTTTCTATAGAAAAATTAAACAATACGTTACTGGACATCAATAGGAAAATCGTAGCTTTTTCCTTCCTGTCCAACTTCACCCACTCTTCATCTACCATCAAACTTGACTTCTTTGCTTTCCCTTCAAGCACGAGTGAGAGGTCCTGCTTTATCAGCAATGACTCCATTTGCACCTTCCACAGACTGAAATTTTGACCTGAGAATTTCTCTATCTTTGCTTCCTCCATAACTCCAGAAATTCAACACCGAATTCCCAATCAGCTATATCGTCACCGTACAGCTCTGATACCAATTGTAAATTTAAATGGAGTGCAAACCAGAATGCAAAATAGAGTATAAACACAGATGGAAAAAATTAACAATGAGATGACACATATTTTATCGTGGTTCACCATTAATGACTACATCCACACTAAGAGCAGAGGAATATATTTATTATCAACTACCATTTTACAATGAATGAGCATCATATATAAAAGACATTTTCTATACACAAGAGAAGAAGCTGAAAATTCAGCAATTGGAGGGAAACATTAAGTTGATTGGGCTTTAGCACTCACACCTTCGGCCTAAATATTAGGCTGTATTTGTGGCATATCAAAAGCTAAAAATATTTAGGCATGATTTAAGTGGCATCTTTATGGACAACTACCAATCTGTGTGAACAAGCGAGAAGAAAAAAGTTAAAAATATTACCTAGCAAATTGCAAATGAGAAACAATACAGTTGAGGTGGCGTACACCGTCATCATAATTGACTTTGTAGTTGTAACATGCACGACACTCCTCTGAGGCTCTGCTGCGTTTCTTCCACACATTTTTATCACTTCTTATATTTAGCAATACTCCCTCTCCTCTTACAAATAAATGCTTAGCACTTCATCTCCTCAACAACGAGCCTTTTTTTGTTCAAGTTAATCTTCCATTGTTTCTTCCTATCTAAGTTTAAGTCCAATTCCATGGCATTTAATTCTACTTCTCAAGAAATTGTTCCATCTCCATCTACTTCTGCTACATGCTCAGTGGGATTGAGATCTCTATTTTCATCCCGCTGTAATTGCTTTAATTGTTGTTCGGTCCAATCCAATTCTAGGGCATCTACATCGACCACTAGTACTCCGGCTACAAATGCTTTTCAAGGGATCACACCATCTCCCTCTGATACACAAGCTTTTGAACAAGTTGTACCATCTACTTCTAGTTGTAACAATGAGCGCGCAACAGAGAATGAACATACAAATGCATTTGAAGGGATCGCACCATCTCCATCGACTTCTGGTAGATCCAGAATGCCAGAGAGAAAGCTACCTTACGATGTATTTATTAATCATCGTGGCCCCGATGTCAAGCACACACTCGCAGTCAGTCTCTATAACACCCTCACTATCATGGGATTGAGGGTTTTTCTTGATAAAGAAGAGCTTGAATTGGAGGATTTCTTGCCTAAAGAAATAGAAGAGGCAATGCACAGTGTTGTGCTTCATATAGCTAACTTTTCCTAGAATTATGCACAATCCCCATGGTGCCTGGCAGAGCTTTCATTTATGCTCAAAATTGGCACTCAAATTGTTCCTATTTTCTATCATGTTGAGACTGATGTTGTCCGATATGCGAAAGAAGTCTATGTTGAGGCTTTTGCCCGGCATGAAGAAAAGGGTAGATACGATTGAGAAAAGCTTAAGGAGTGGAAGAATGCGCTCAACAATGTTTCATATAATTTCGGTGACATCGTCCGTAATGAAGAGTGAGTACCAAATGCTTTGTCTCCAGCACCTATCTTTTTTTATAACTGATTTTTTGCATATGTTGCATATTTTTTATTTCTTATTTTTCATTGCACATCATGTTAAGTGATTTGTGTTCTATTCTGTTGTTCATCTTTTGCATTCAGGGCTTTTTTCGTTTCTTAATATGTTGAGGGATTTTTGTCCTACTTCATTTTGCTGTTGGTATTAATGTTTAGTGACGAGGGGAGGGTGCTCAAGAATATTGTTAATCGTGTTCTGAAAGAAATAAAAACTCTGCCATTTGAGGTTGCCAAGCATCTAATTGGTCTAGATTAAACTATCAAAGACTTTGAAAGTACAACACTTCAATCAGCAGAAAGCCATCGCACAGTGCAAATTGTGGGAATATGGGGCATGGGTGGCTCTAGCAAAACCACTCTCGCCAAACAGATATATAACAACAAATATACAATTATGGACAAGTCAAGTTTCCTATTAGACTTCAGAGATGCTGATTCGAGAGGTAAATTGCATAAGAAACAAATAAAACTTCTAGATGACCTCGGTCTCCAAGGAGTATCAATTGAGAATACAGAGGAAGGGAAGAGGATTCTCAACAGTCATTTGCAATCTATTTAGGTGCTCATCATCCTAGATGATGTAGATAATATAGATCAACTGGATGATCTAGTTCCCAAGAAGGACAGTCTTGGATGGGATAGTCTAATCGTAGTCACTTCAAGAGAATTTGAAGTTCTTCGATCTTGGGGTATCTCATCTATTTATAAAATGAAAGCATTGGATCCACCTCATGCCAAGCAGATTTTTTGTTGGCATGCTTTCTTACAGCCCTCTCCACAACAAGCGTTTGAAGATTTGGTTGAAAATTTCCTAAATGTTTGTCATGGATTACCATTGTCTCTAAAATTTTATGGAGCACAGTTATATGGGATCTCCAACAAAGATTATTGGGAAACTCAATTGCAAAAAATCTCTAGAATTTTACCTAAAGATATTAAACAGAGACTAAAGGTCAGTTATGATGCCCTAGATGATGAGGAGAAGCAAATATTCTTAGATATTGCTTGTTTCTTTATTGGAGAGAAAAGAACTTCAGTCATGGCAGCTTGGGATGGTTTAGGGTGGAATGGTCTGCATAGTTGGGAACAACTTCAGAATAAGTGTCTCATTGAACTCAATGATGACATAATGAGAATGCATGATCACTTAAGAGATTTAGGAAGAGAAACTGCAAAGCATCAGTCACCCTACCATCTCTGGTCTCCCCAACAAATTATTAATGTTGATAATGCAGTACAGGTAATACTAATACTTTTCTTTGTCTCCTTGTATTTCTCAAACTCTTGTCTCCATGAAATTTAATGTTTCCATAAATTTTTAATTTCATTTTGTTCTATTCTAAAGGGAATTTCTATTCGAGGAATAATGGCCAAAGCAACTAGATCTACAAGTGAGATTGAAGAGTTTCCTCAATGTTCCCAAGGTGGAATTTCATTTTGTTCTATTCTAAAGGGAATTACTATTTGAGGAATAATGGCCAAATAAACTAGATCTACAAGTGAGACCGAAGAGTTTCCTCAATGTTCCCAAGGTGGAAAGCTCATAGTTAACACAAACAGAGGACCTTATAGCTTGGAACCCTCTTCACTTGGATTAAAAAAATTTCATGTTGAAAGAAATTGTTATAATCAAGTAATTGGTGATGTATCAAGAGAGCTAGTATGGCTTCGCTGGAAAGGCATTGAGCAGAGAAATCTTCAATCATTGAATTCATTGAAAAAATTGAGGGTTTTAGAACTCTACGAAAATGGGTATTCTGGAAAACATTACTTAAAATAACTATGGAATAATGACACCAATGTAAGTATCTTCTTCCTTTAATAAGCTACATTTTAGAGCTATACTGACATATTTTTATTATTGTTCAATTTCAGTTGATCGCATTAAGAATTTTTTGCAGGCTCCTGTGTAGTTAAGAGAGTTGGTTATTCATAATTGTTCAGAATTCCAAAGATTTCCAAAGTCAATAGGATGCCTCAGGCATTTGAAATGATAGTTGTGGGGAATAGGAGCAAGGTGAGGAATTTGCCAAAGGAATTTTGTCTTCTTCAATCGCTAGAGCACCTAGAGTTAAATGGTGAAGAGTTCTCATCACTACCCAATAGATTTGGCAATTTGATAAACCTGAGGCATCTTGATTTATTCAATTGTAAGAAATTGACAAGGTTTCCAATCTCTTTTAAGGAGCTCATACTTCTACAACACATCTCCTTACGAGGATTTTATAATCTCACCTTAGAGTCAGACATTCTAGAAAATATGACAAAGCTAGAGTATTTGGATATCTAGGGTTGTAGTCGTATGGAAGAGTTGCCTCGTCACATTACAAATCAGGCCTCCTTGACAGAGCTCATCTGTGGTATAAAGAGGTTAAGGGAGGTACCAGTGAACATCAGTCAACTAAGCAAGTTATGAAGGATGTGGATCGTAAACGGTACATTTTTGACAAGCCTACCGACATCCATAGGAGATTTTTACCTTGCACAAGAAGCTATCCATGCATCGCAGGTGAGAAGGTTGACGTGACTAAAACATGTGTTTTAAATTTTAACAAGTATTGTTATGGTCTATCAACTTGATCCGTCAAGTCTTTCCATCGGTGCATTTTGTCTAACACATGGGATGGGATGGGGGATGGGATGTTATGTTATAATGTTGCATACATAGGTGTATTTTGTTGGGAGCTAAGCTTCTCCCATTATTTAGCACTTATTACTAATTATTTAATCTATTATTATTGGAAAACACTCTATGTTGTGGGTTATTTCACTATGCAGGTTGAAAGCGAAAGGTTGGAGAGTAGGGTGGGGACTTGCAAGTGGAGGAGACAACAAACCAATGAAATTGAGGTGAGGGGTTTGTAACCATTTGGTTTGTTACTTCTAAAGGGTTTTAAAACATTATGTGGGTTGTAGATATCAAAAAATCAATGTTTTGCAACTTGGAATTTTACAAACCAATATGAATGTAATCAAAGGCACCTTATAACAAGTCTTATGTAGAGTAAAAATTGTGTTTCAATTTCTTAATATGATCCAAATATACATGCACAGTATGATTGCAAGTTCGAAAACAATATGAATGTAATCAAAGGCACCTTATAACAAGTCTTATGCAGAGTAAAAATTGTGTTTCAATTTCTTAATATGATCCAAATATACATGCATAGTATGATTGCAGGTTGGAAAACGCAGTGGGAGGTGACAACATGATTCATGAAACCTCCAACCCACACAATGTTGTAAAACCCTCTACACATTGAAGCCAAATACCTTCCTGAGTGTTTATAAAATGGTGCCTTTCATTACATTCCTATGGTCTAAACAACAAAAGCTTTTCAAGACACTCATACTACTTTGTAAAATTGTAGGATGCAAAACATTGAGTTTTACAAAACCTACAACCCGCTTAGTGTTTGAAAACCATTTACAAACAACCCCTACAACTCCCTTCCAAGCTCAACAACAACCTTCAAAATAAGAATGTCGAAAATGGCAACATTTTGGCTTTTTGTCCATTCCAATTATGATTTTGAAAACCTACAGGTGTAGAACCCACATTGTGTTTTGGTTTTTGGTTTTTCTAAATGTTATTCATTTATTCAATGAGAAACTGCATTTCAAATGAAAACCCCTTTTTGAAAGGAAAACCCTTGGAAACCCGTCACTAAAAACCCATCTTCACAACGAATAGTCATTCAATTTATTTAGTGAGAACATTAAAATGGAAAAATTTAAAAACCCACAACACAAAAACACATAAACAACTCTGCATTTCAAATGAAAGCCCATTTTCGCAAGGAAAACCCTTTATTTTCCCATAAATGAAAATCGATCTTCGTAACAAATAGTCATTCAATTTATTCAAAGAGAACATTAAAATGAAAAAAATTAAAAACCCTCAACACATAAACAACTTTGGAAATGAAAACCCTTTTTCGCAAGGAAAATCCTTTATTTTCTCAATGAAAGTCCATCTTCACAACGAACAGTCATTCAATTCTTCACAATTCCTAGCAGAAAGGAAAAATGACATATATTTCTAGCAGATATACATAGGTCTGTTAGCTAGTTGTTTGTGTGTGTCAAATGTGTTTGGTAGGGAGAGTGTTCGCTCTGCTTCGGCCTTTGAACACCTGCAACTCCCTTCCGCGCTCTCTAACAATCTCCAAAATGCAAATGTTGAAAATGGCAAAGTTTTGAGCTTTTTGTCCATTCTATTTTTTATTTTGAAAAATCCGTCGATGTCGCCAAGCTTTTCTGCGATGAACATGTGATGACCCTGCAAAAGGTACACACCTAACCGTCTGTCAACGCAATCTGTCAAATCTTTTTGTCAATGCGTTTTGTCCAACACGTAAGATAGGGGATGGGTGTTATGTTATAATGTTACATACATAGGTGTTGTTTTTTCGGGAGATTAGCTTCTCCCTTGTATTTTACCCATAATATAGAAATATAAGACCGTATTTGTTGCATACCAAAAGCTACGTTTGACTAATGTGGCATCTTTATGGAGAAATATATGTGTGAACAAGCGAACATAAATAAATCTTAAGTGGGGTACACCGTCATCATAATTGACTTTGTGGTTGTAAGTTTGTAACATGCATGGCTCTCCTCTGAGATGCTGTTGCATTTATTCCACACATCTTCATCCGGGAATGGCTATCCAGCCTCGTGGATGCACCGGAGGCATCCATGGGGACATACATCATATGTCGTCAAGTCAACGAAAAAAAATAAAAAATTTAATGCTTTATTCACAAAAAAACTGCAGTTTATGCAGTTATGATGTATGATCCCGTGGATGCCTCTGGTGCATCCACGGGGCTGGATAGTCGTTTCCTCTTTATCGATTCTTATCTCTAATAGTACTTCCTCTCCTCTTACAAATAAATGCTTACCACTTTTTCTCCTTAACAATAGCCTTGTTTTGTTCCAGTTTATCTTCTATTGTTTCTTCCTATCAAAGTTTTAAGTCCAATTCCATGGCATCTACCTCTACTTCTCAAGAAATTGTTCCATCTCCACCCACTTCTGCTACACGCTCAATGGGATTGAGATCTTTGTTTTCATCCTGTTGTAATTGCTTTAATTGTTGTTCAGTCAAATCCAATTCTATGGCATCTACATCGACCACTAGTACTCAGACTACAAATGCTTTTCAAGGGATCACACCATCTCCCTCTGATAAACAAGCTTTTGAACAAGTTGTACCATCTACTTCTAGTTGTAACAAAGAGCGTGAACCAGAGAATTGACAAACAAATGCATTTGAAGGGATCACACCATTTCCATCGATTTTTGGTAGATCCAGAATGCCAGAGAGAAAGCTGCCTTACGATGTATTTATTAATCATCGTGGCCCCGATGTCAAGCACACACTCGCAGCCAGTCTGTATAATACCCTCACTGTCATGGGATTGAGGGTTTTTCTTGATAAAGAAGAGCTTGAATTGGGGGATTTCTTGCCGACAGAAATAGAAGAGGCAATCCACAGTGTTGCGCTTCATATTGCTATATTTTCCCAGAATTATGCACAATCCCCATGGTGTTTGGTAGAGCTTTCCTTTATCCTTAAAACTTGCACGCAAATTGTTCCTGTTTTCTATCATGTTGAGACTGATGTTGTTCGATATGCAAAAGGAGTCTATGCTGAGGCATTTTCCTGGCATGAGGAAAAGGGTAGATATGATTCAGAAAAGCTCAAGGAGTGGAAGAATGCACTCAACAATGTTCCATATAATTTCAGTGACATCGTTCGTAATGAAGAGTGAGTACCAAATACTCTGTCTCCAGCACTATCTTTTTTTTAATCACTGATTTTCTACATTTGTGGCATATTTTTTATTTCATTTTGTTGTTGTCGTATATTTGCTCTGTTTCGTTGTTCATCTTTTGCATTCAGTGTTATATTCGCGGAAGCATTAACCCAGAGTTATTAAATTTACAGCACAAATTAGATGCAAAGAAGTAATGAGAAAAATAAAGAAGAATAACAGAACGAATTAAAGCACATAGATTTACGTGGTAAAACCTTGACAATTTTCCAAGGAAACATCCACGGGGCAAGTATTGGTAATCTTATTGCTCAAAGGAAAAACAATTACATCTGCTGTCTTCACGGCTGCGGCAATATTGCTCTTACAATATTGCATATTTATTCCTTCAAGAGAACAAATATTTATAATCTCTTGAAGATAACAACAATCTCTAAACATAGAATAAAATCAAATTTATTCCTTCAAGGAAAATTGAAATCTTCCTTCCGAAACAAAAAACTGTTCTTTTTCTAAAATAAGAGAAAGATTGTTTTATTGTTTTAACAATCTTGTTTTTCTTGTTGTGATTGTTTTCACAATATTTTTTCTTGTTGTCACAATCCAACAATCTCCACCTTGACAACAATTTACTTAATACTTGCCCAAGCCCATGCATCACCCCTTTTGCAAACCAAGAGAAGCAACACTCCATTTCAACTTCTCTACCAGTGCTGGTTTAGTAAACATATCTGCACAATTTTTAGATGTATGAACCTTTTCAAGGGTTACTCCATCTCCATCAATAACTTGTCTTACAAAATGGTACTTAATTTCAATATGCTTGGTCCTTTTGTGATAAGCTGTATTTTTGGTCAAATGGATAGCACTTTGACTATCACAAAATATAATCACTTTGTCCTGCACTTTTCCAAGCTCACCCAAAAGACCCTTCAACCAAATTGCCTATTTACATGCATGTGAGACAGCCATATATTTTGCCTCAGTTGTGGATAAAGCAACTGTTTCTTGAAGCTTTGACATCCAACAAACAACTCCACCTGCAAGAGTAAAGACATAACTTGAAGTGGATCTCCTTTTGTCCAAATCACCTGCAAAATTTGAATCAACATAACCACATACTGAATCACTACAACCATTATAGGTGATACAATAACCACTTGTGCCTCTAAGATACCGAAGCACCCATTTCACTACTGCCCAATGCTCTTTTCCTGGATTTTCCATGTATCTACTGACAACACCAACTGCATGTGAAATATCCGGTCTCGTACATACCATCGCATACATTAAACTTCCTACTACATTAGCATATGGTACACGAGACATATAATCCTTTTCTTCATTATTACTAGGGCATAAACTTGAAGAAAGCTTAAAATGGGAAGCTAAAGGGATATTTACTGGTTTCACATTTTGCATACCGAATCTTATGAGGATTTTCTCCACATATTTCTTCTGTGATAACCAAAACTTGCCATGTTCCCTGTCTCTATGTATTTCAATGCCCAAAATTTGTTTTGCTACTCCTAGATCCTTCATATCAAATGTCCTAGCCAACTGAGCCTTCAACTTATTAATTTCAACCATGCTTTTGCTTGTTACAAGCATATCATCAACATATAACACCAAGATAATGAATAAACCATTTTCCAAACTTTTAAAGTAAACACAATGGTCATACTCACTTCTTGTGAAGTTTTGGCTCACCATGAAGGAATCAAACTTCTTGTACCATTGCCTGGGTGACTGTTTCAGGCCATACAATGACTTCTTGAGTTTGCAAAGAAATTTCTTGTTGCGATCTTGAACAAACCCTTCTGGTTGTTCCATATATATCTCCTCATCCAAATCTCCATGTAAAAATGTTGTTTTAACATCTAGTTGTTCCAACTCAAGATCAAGTAATGCAACTAATGCTAAAACAACCCGAATAGAAACAAGCTTAACAACTGGTGAAAAAATTTCATGAAAGTCAATACCTTCCTTTTGAGAATATCCTTTTGCTACCAGTCTTTCCTTGTACCTTTCAATTTTATCATCAACACCCTTCTTCAGTTTGTAGACCCATTTGCAACCAACAACTTTCCTACCCTTTGGAAGTTCTACCAAGTCCCATGTTTTATTCTTCTCCAAGGAATTGATTTCTTCTTTCATTGCTATTTTCCATTTAGCATTTTCAGTTCCATCCATTGCTTCCTGATAACAACTTGGTTCCCCATCATTAGAAATCAAGGCAACTGATGAAACAAAATCATCATAACTTTTAGAAGGATTTCTGACTCGTGTAGATCTCCTTAGAAATGGTTGTGGTATTTCCACATTTTCTTGTATGTTTCCTACATTCACATTCACATCCACATCTTCATCTTCAAAAGCTTCTTCTTGCTCCCTATCTTTTGTAGATGGTTGAGTTTCCAACTGAACTTGTTGATATTGAGGTTCTTGTTCCTACTCCAAATCAACTTCTACAACATCTGATTTTATTAGAGAAGATTCATCAAACACTACATCTTTGCTAATGATGATT
This sequence comes from Sequoiadendron giganteum, assembly GCA_007115665.2. Lineage (NCBI taxonomy): Eukaryota > Viridiplantae > Streptophyta > Pinopsida > Cupressales > Cupressaceae > Sequoiadendron > Sequoiadendron giganteum. The sequence goes on from CM021100.1 coordinate 178,858,806, forward strand.
TTTTGGGTAGTAGGATCCCACAATCTATATCCCTTAATTCCATCACCATAACCAACAAAAATGTATTTCTTAGATTTGGGGTCTGATTTAGAATGCTGATCCTTTGTAATAAGAGCATATGCATCACAACCAAAAAAATTCAGATTTGAATAATTACATGAATGACCTTTCCATACCTCTTTATGAATCTTACAATCTATTGCAACTAATGGCGATCAATTTATCAGATAGCATGTTGTATTAATTTCTTTTTCCCACAACTCTTGCTCCAACTTGGCATTACTGAGCATGCTCCTTGCTCTCTCTAGAAGAGTCTTGTTCATGCGTTCAGCAACACCATTTTGCTAAGGAGTGTAAACTGTGGTTTTATGCCTTTCGATCCCAGCTTCCTTACAATAATTTTCAAACTCCAATGACGTGAACTCGCCTCCATTATCTGTTCTTAAACATTTGATTGATCTACTAGTAATCTTTTCAACCAAATCTCTAAACTGCTTGAATACACCAAACACATCAGCTTTACTCTTAAGAATATAGACCCACACCTTTCTAGAGTAATCATCTATAAATGTCAAAAAATATGATGCTCCTCCAAAAGAAACTGTAGGAGATGGTCCCCAAACATCTGAATGAATATAGTCTAGAACACCCTTACTTGTATGACTACCTGATTTAAACTTCTGTCTACACTGCTTTCCAAAGACACAATGCTTGCAAAAATTCAAATTCAAAGACTTTAAATTTGGAAGTAACTTACGGTTCACTAGTACCTTCAGCCCTTTCTCACTCATATGACCCAATCGTTGATGCCATAAATGAGTAGAATCATTTGTTTCCTTAGATACCACCGCTGCTTCATTTATCTCAGTATTCCCATTTAGCCTATAAAGGTTTCCAACTTTTTTAGCCTTCATGACCATCAAAATTCCTTTGGATACTTTTAGCACTCCACCTTGACCAAAAAAATTATAACCACCAGAATCTAAAACTCCTAAAGAAATTAAATTCCTTTTAAGTTCTGGTACATGTCTTACCTCTGTTAATGTTTTTACAACACCATCAAACATTTTAATCTTAATGCTCCCAATCCCAATAGTCTTACATGAAACATTGTTTCCCACAAGAACAACACCGCCATCAATAGCTTGGTAAGTAGAAAACCAATTCCTATGTGGACACATATGATTTGAAGCACCAAAATCTAATAACCAATCTTCATCACGTTGTGAAAAATTACAAACAGATAATACCTCATCTACCATACCTGAACTTGACTCAGCCGGATTTGCTTCCTTTTTGGAGTCATCATTCTCTTCTTTCCTCTTCCAACAATCTTTTTTGAGATGCCCAGATTTATTGCAAAACCAACATTTTCCCTTACCCTTTCTACCTTTTGACTTAGATCTAGATGTTCCTCTCAAATTCTCCCCTTTTTCTATGTATCGACCTCTAGCCACCATTGCTTCCGATGTGGAGGTTTCTGTATTAGACTTCCTACGCACCTCTTCAGACAACAAAGCTCCCGCAACAGAATCAAATTTAAGGGTGTCAGTTGTGCTAAAGCTAATAGAAGTGACTAAGTGATTCCAAGAATCGGGCAATGAACACAAAAGAGTAACTGCCTTGTCTTCATCTTCGATTTTTACACCCATACTAGATAATTGACAAATAAGAGTATTGAAAACATTTAAATGATCAGCAATTTTTATACCTTCCTTCATTCACAAACTATACAATTGCCTCTTCAAGTAGATCCGGTTTGTCAAGGATTTTTTCATATAAAGACACTCCATTTTGCTCCATAAGCCTACAACCGTACTTTCTCCAACAATATTAAAAAGAACCTCATCTGCCAAACACAAACGAATTGTGCTAAGAGCTCTCATATCCAGATCTTCCCAATCCTTATCAAACATATCTACAGGTTTCTTTGATTTTCCTACCAATGCCTTGTGCAAACCTTGTTGCACTAACAAATCACGCATTTTGAGTTTCCAAAGCTCAAAATTATTCTTTCCATTAAATTTCTCCACCTCAAATCTTGTATTTGAAACCTTTGCCATTTGATGTTGCAGAATCAACACCAAATTCTAACACAGTTGCTGCAAAAAAAAATTGCTCTGATACCACTTGTTATATTTGTGGAAGCATTAACCTAGAGTTATTAAATTTACAGCACAAATTAGATGCAAAGAAGTAATGAGAAAAATAAAGAAGAATAACATAACGAATTAAAGCACATAGATTTACATGGTAAAACCTTGACAATTTGCCAAGGAAACATCCACGGGGCAAGTATTGGTAATCTTATTGCTCAGAGGAAAAACAATTACATCTGCTATCTTCATGGCTGCAGCAATATTGCTCTTACAATATTGCATATTTATTCCTTCAAGAGAACAAATATTTATAATCTCTTGAAGATAACAACAATCTCTAAACATAGAATAAAATCAGATTTATTCCTTCAAGGAAAATTGAAATCTTCCTTCCGAAACAAAAAACTGTTCTTTTTCTAAAATAAGAGAAAGATTGTTTTATTGTTTTAATAATCTTGTTTTTCTTGTTGTGATTGTTTTCACAATCTTTTTTCTTGTTGTCACAATCCAACATTCAGGGCTTTTTTCGTTTCTTAATATGGTAGTGATTTTTGTCCTACTTCGTTTGTCGTTGGTATAAATGTTTAGTGACGAGAGAAGGCTGCTCAAGAATATTGTTAATCGTGTGTTGAAAGAAATAAAAACTGTGCCATTTGAGGTTGCCAAGCATCCAATTGGTCTAGATGAAGTTGTCAAAGACTTTGAAAGGACAACACTTCAATCTACAGAAAGCCATTTCCCCATGCAAATTGTGGGAATATGGGGCATGGGTGGCTCTAGCAAAACCACTCTTGCCAAATAGATATATAACAACAAATATACAACTATGGACAAGTCTAGTTTCCTATTAGACGTCAGAGATGCTGCTTCCAGAAGTAAATTGCATAAGAAACAGATAAAACTTCTAGAGGATCTTGGTCTCCAAGGAGTATCAATTGAGAATATAGAGGAAGGGAAGAGGATTCTCAGTAGCCGTTTGCAATCTATTCAAGTGCTCATCATCCTAGATGATGTAGATAATATAGATCAACTAGATGCTCTAGTTCCCAAGAAGGACAGTCTTGGATGGGGTAGTTTGATTGTAGTCACTTCAAGAGAATTTGAAGTTCTTCGATCTTGGAGCATCTCATCCATTTATAAAATGAAAGCATTGGATCCACCTCATGCCAAACAGCTCTTTTGTTGGCATGCTTTCCTGCAGCCCTCTCCACAACAAGCGTTTGAAGATTTGGTTGAAAACTTCCTGAATGTTTGTCATGGATTACCATTGTCTCTAAAGGTTTTTGAAGCACAGTTATATGGGGTCTCCAACAAACATTATTGGGAAACTCAATTGCAGAAGATCTCTAGAATTTTACCTAAAGATATTAAACAAAGATTAAAAGTCAGTTATGATGCCCTAGATGATGAGGAGAAGCAGATATTCTTAGATATTGCTTGTTTCTTTATTGGAGAGAAAAGAACTTCAGCCATGGCAGCTTGGGACGGTTCAGGGTGGAATGGTCTGCATAGTTGGGAACAACTTCTGAATAAGTGTCTCATTGAGCTCAATGATAATGAATTTAGTGATGACTTAATAAGAATGCATGACCACTTGAGAGATTTGGGAAGAGAAATTGCAAACCATCAATCACCCTACCGTCTCTGGTCTCCCCAATAGATTATTAATGTTGATAATGGAGTACAGGTAATATTAATACTTTTCTTTGTCTCCTTGTATTTGTCGGACTCTTGTCTCCATGAAATTTAATGTTTCCATAAATTTTTAATTTCATTTTGTTCTATTCTAAAGGGAATTGCTATTCGAGGAATAATGGCCAAAGCAACTAGATCTACAAGTGAGATCGAGGAGTTTCCTCGATGTTCCCAAGGTGGAAAGCTCATAGTTAACACAAATAGAGGACCTTATAGCTTGGAACCCTCTTCGCTTGGATTAAAAAAATTTCATTTTGAAGGAAATTGTTATAATCAAGTAATTGGTGATGTATCAAGAGAGCTGGTATGGCTTTGCTGGAATGGCATTGAGCAGAGAAATCTTCGGTCATTGAGTTCATTGAAAAAATTGAGGGTTTTAGAACTCTATGGAAAAGGATATTGTGGGAAACATAATTTAAAAGAACTATGGAAGACTGACAACAATGTAAGTATCTTCTCCCTTTAGTAAGCTACATTTTAAAGTTTTATTTCCATGTTTCTATTATTGTTTTAGTTTCAGTTGATCTCATTAAGAATTATTTTCCAGGCTCCTGTGCAGTTAAGAGAGTTGTTTATTCATGATTGCTCAGAATTCCAAGGATTTCCAAAGTCAATAGGATGTCTCAAGCATTTGAAAAAGATAGGTCTGTTTAATGGCAACAAGATGAGGAATCTGCCAAAAGAATTTTGTCTTCTTCAATCACTGGAGCACTTGGAGTTAAATGGTCCGGAGCTATCATCGCTACCTAACGGTTTTGGTGATTTGAGAAACTTGAGGCATCTTGAGTTGTACAATTGTAAGAAATTAAAAAAGTTGCCACTCTCTTTTAAAGAGCTAAGACTCCTGCAACACCTCACCTTGTCGGGATTTTCTAACCTCGCGTTAGAGTCGGACATTCTGGAAAACATGACAAAGCTAGAGCATTTGGAACTCGGTTGCAATCAATTGGAAGACTTGCCTCGTCACATTACATATCAGGCCTCCTTGACAGACCTCGTTTGTCGGAGAACAATGTTAAGGGAGTTACCAGTGAACATCTGTCAACTAAGCAAGTTGCGAAGGATGACAATCAGTAGTAAATTGTTGACAAGCCTGCCAACATCTATTGGAGATTTGTCTTCCTTGACTCATCTTGAACTTCATGATCGTGACAAGCTGAAATATTTACCTGACTCTTTGGGGCGACTTAATCTCTTACAACATTTACGCATACGGTGGTGCCCACTCAGCGAATTGGATCTGGGGGCAGGGTTGTTCACTTGTTTAAAGCGGATAGAGCTATATGAAACTGAAGTGCCCAAGATATCCATCTGTTGTCCCGGCCTCGAGACTCTCGTACTTACTTCTAATAGCCATCTAACCAAGATAGAAGTCCCGCCAAATGCACTCAAGAGAATCTCTTTGATAGGGAACCCCGACTTGGATATGCTTCCCAGTTTTGCAGAATCATCTGTTCTCCGAGAATTTGAACTCAAAGGTTGCTACAGAATTAAGAAAATACAGGGTTTGGAACATTGCAAAGCATTAGAGACGCTGACAGCACATACGAGGTGGGAGGAGGCGGGTATAAAAAGTTTGGAGCGCATGGAAAGATTGAGAAAAGTGGAACTCAAAGCAATCAGTAGATCAAGTGTTGAAGGTTGCATTCAAAGCATGCAGGTAATAATCGCTTATATTCATTTAGAAATCTAATTATATTCAATTGATTGTGCATGGGCTAATGTGTTGAAGTGCAAAGGATTTGCAGAAATGGCCAAAAGAAGAAATAATAGTATGCGTGCGGGCGATCCCTGATGCAGCCACACGTGTAAACTCCTTTTCCTTTCCCAATCTCTATGTCGTTGACTCCTTCGCTCAACGGAAAATCAACTCCAACCCATCCCTCAAATTGCCCTCCACCGATTGCTGCATTCTTCTATGTTATGTTGTGAATTGTGAATCTCCAAAAACTTTATTGTGGTTACAAATCAGTATAGAAAATACAGAGCGTAAAACTTTAATGGGCAATGCTCCAATGGAGTTGGAGAAGGGTAAATGGGTATGGGCAGCGCTCTTTACACAACATTCCATGTTCCACCAGTACATTTCTCACCACACACAGTCACGGGTACACATATATGATGGAGAAGTGGAGAAAGGACTACTTGTGATGGGAGAAGAGGAGAGAGTTTGGGATGCTTACACCCGCTTATGGGCGTTTCTATCAAATTAATAATACTCGTGTTAACAATACTGAGATATATATGAATCAAAATAGATTCGTGGTAATTAAAAAACATTCTCTTCTAATTTATTGTTTTATAAAAATTGTTTATATTAATTATATTTAAATAATTTTATTATTTTTTATTTAATAATTTAATGATAAATAGGAAGTCAAATGGTCATTTGATTATATTAACTCATAATTTAATCATAATCTATATAATAACTTAATCATCATACAAATATTAACTCATAATTTATCCTTTTTTTCCAATATAAAATAATTCATTAAATTAATAATTTTTTAAATGATATATATATATATATATATAATAAATAGGAAGTGTGTTCATATAGATGCAAGACTCTCAACAATTGCTTTATATACATTCTTAAGTCTATTCTTATAATAGTCTTTGAAATGCAAACAAATTTATGTAGGGGAAATGTGTTACTTGCTGCTCATGATCCAATCGTTGTTTGCTCCATGCTTACTTGACCCCCCAATTATCGTTTATATTTTAGTCATTACATTGTTTTAATTATGCCCAAAAAATCAGACCTATTTTCCACTCTCTACGGATGCGCGAAGTTAGCCCTGGCGACTACTAGTATGTTTCCCCTATATGTTTTTTTATAATTGTAGATGTTATGTTGCTTATGTGTAAAAAACCTTCTGTATATGCATTTCCCAACTTTAGGATTTATTCTTTGATTATTCTTCTAAAGTCATGTTATGATAGATGTTTCTTTGAAATGGCTATTTCTTCTTGCAACATTCCCCCAACTTCTTTGAAATACTTGAACAAGAACCCATTCTACACTTTAAAAAATTATATCTATCAACACATCTAACTAAACCCTCGTGAGGAAAGTTTTATCATCCATTTGAGTCTATACAAACCAATGCAAAGTTGAATAGCATTATGGTATCTCAAAGAGACAATAACCAATAACCATACTAAGAACCATGTCTATGTATCCTTCAACATGTGTAATATCTCACAAAATTATGTCATAATGTCTCCACAAGAAATTTGTGTGTAACTTGTCCATACCCTATACCATAGTCATCTTTGTACCCAATTAGCTATTTGGAAAAAATAGTAACACGCGCATGAATTTTAACTCACATGAAGAATTTGTTGCACATAAATGAAAATATTGCATTTATCTATATGGTTCCTTTACACAATTGATCATATTGACTATGGCATACACATAATATTTGGTACAAATTTCAAAATTTTGTGTATGTGTTGTCACTCACACCATGCACACCTAATATATATCTATGCATATAATCTTTTTAGGTGTTATAATTTCTCGTTTATGCATGCATCACCATACATGTAAATATAAGGAAGCAAAGGTGTATAGAAACACTTCATACTCTTATATTGATAGGAATGATATGAAAATTTCAATTCAACTACAAAAAGGATCTAAAGATGAACATAAAATAACATAATAGAATAATAATAAAAATAGAACACCATGACTTATGTGTGGAGAACCCTTTTAGAAAAAAAACCTTTCACTACAAAACCTGCATAATTTATTATCAAATCCTAAAATAGATTCAAGCACACTTGCAAAGCAAGTTCTTATGGTAACATCATCACATCAACTAAATCCTAGAGAAATTCTAGTAGCATATAGACTTGCAAACTAAACTCACTCATAAAATGACTATCTAAAAGAACAAATATATATAATCACATTGCATGTGAGAACCTTATAGCAATGAGGTTCAATTTTAGAAAATAATTGATAAAAATATAATGAAACTCATCATAAATATCATAATTATCTTCAGCACCAACTTGTCCCTATCTCCATGCAATATGCTTCTCAAGATAACCACTTAGTACTTATCATAAAAACGTTTATTCTTGGCTCTTACTAATTTTTATCACATAAAGGTTGAGATACTTTTTATAACATTCTCCCACTTGTCAAACACCTTGCAAGGACCTATAGAAAATAAATAACTAGTTACTAGGGGCTAAGAGGCCCATTGATTTAGAATACCATCTAAAATTCTATGTGCTCACATGCTCTATTAAATAATTTATAATATTTTACAAAGTTTCTATCTTCTCCAACTTTACCTTGCCATCCTCAACAATATCTCTCACGAAGTGATATCGTGCATCAATGTGTTTGGTCCTAGCATGAAATGTTGGGCTCTTTACAAGGCAAATTACACTTTTGAATTTCACAATATACTATCACTACACCCTATTTGAACTCTATATCTAAACATAGTATTTTAAGTCGAATCACTTCCTTCTTAGCATGGCTAGCTACCATATATTCTATCTATGTAATGGACAAAGTGACCATAGCCTATCACTTACTCACCCAACTAATTGCACCACCAAATAAATTAAACACATATGCACTACTGGGTCTTTTTCTATCAACATCACTAGCCCACTTTGAATCCACATAGTGTCTAATATCCAAGGAACGTGGGTTTCTTGATCTATAAAAAATTATAGAGTACTTTAAGGTACCCTGCAAGTATTTGAAGACTCTTTTTACTACATCCTAATGTGCTCTTCCTAAATCGAACATGTATCAGGAAATAACTCCAACTACTTGGGCAATGTCTAGTCCTTTACAAACCATAGCATACATAAGTCCACCCAACTACACTTTGGTATGGTACTCGACTCATGTATTTCATCTTTGATGGGGATGTCAAACCAAAAGTGAGATAGAAAACTTCATTCTCGTCATAATAGGAACACATAGTTCAGTCTAGAATCCCACATATAAAATATTCTTAAAATAGTATCCATATGCTTACTCTAGCATAGCCAAAGCCTTTTGTTTTACATGTTTATCTTAATCTCCATTCCCTAAATATGTTTTTCCACACCAAGGTCCTTCATTTCAAACTTTTCTAAGAGTTGAAATTCTAATTATGTAATCAAACCCTTTCCTTAGCCAATAAATAACATGCCATCAACAAACAAGCTAATAACAAGGAAATGGTCATCTTATTTAAAATACAAACAATGATCATATTTAGATCATACAAATCCCAAACTCAACATATATGTATCAAAATTTTGGTGCCACATCATAGGACTCTATTTTAAACCTTACAAGGATTTTTTGAATTATAAATTAATGACATTTACCTTTCACCATATAGTGTTTTGGCTATGATACATAAATTTCTTCCTCCAATGCACCATGAAAGAATGTTTTTTTCACACCCATTTGTTTTTTTCTAGATCATATGCTATTACAATAGAAAGAAAGAAAAATGGACCTGTCATTTTAGCTATAGGAGAAAAATATTACTATAATCTAGTCTCTCAACTAGGGAATAACCATTCAGAACTAACCATGATTTATACTACTATTTGAACCCATTTTATTTTTTAACAACATTTGCAACCAATGATATTTTGTCCTTCAAGAAATGGTACAAGGTCCCATTTATTGTTATTTTTAAGAGCTACCATCTCTTCATCCATGGTTTTTCTCTAGGACTCTACATCATTCATACAAAGATCATCTTCTACTAATACCAGTTCATCAATATTAGCATTCAAATAAAATATGTATCTCCAATCATCTATAGAATATCCATACATTTTTGGCAACTTTCTATGCTTGGTAGATCTTCAAACAACCTAAGGTTTAGGTTCTTCTTCTTCCTTTGATGATTCAGAATTTGTAGAGCTCTTTTTAACTTCCTATGAGCCTCAATTCAATTTTCTCAAACATAGAGGAAAATTGAATCCCGTCTTTCGCGTATTCAGTTTGTTATGGCTGCACTATAACAAAAGAAGGCTTAGTTTCTCTAAAAATATCACTTTTGGAATAAATTAACTTTTATGCAATAGGATCCCAAATCTTGTATCTTTTCACACTATAATTGTATTCGATAAAGATACATAAATAACAACCTTATCATCCAATTTTGTCTACTTTTCCTTTGGTACACGTGCATATTCCTTACAACAACAAAAACTATCAAATATCTAAGTGAAGGCTTGCAACCCCATCATGCCTCTATTGGTGTCTTATAAACAAGAGTTATTTTAAGAGACCTTTTTATTAGGTAGTAGATAGTGGCTACAACTTCAGCCCAAAACTTTTATTCTAGTCTATCACCTTAGCATACTCCTAGACTTCTCCATCATTATCATGTTCATTATTTTTTCTATTCAATTCTACTGTAGAGAATATGGATTCTTCTTGTGTCTCTAGATACCACAAACTTTATAGAATGTTTCAAATCATTGAAGAAAAATTCACCACCATTATCTATCATCAAGCACTTAAAACATTTTTTCATACTGCAACTCAACCATTACTTTTTAAATTATTTGAAATGAATGGAAACATCAAAATAAGCCCATGTCGTCCCACTAAAATCATCAATAAAATACTTAGCATAATAAATTGATTTACTAATACAAGGAGCATCAAATAGACCAAATACATATGAATGAATTAAATCCAAAATACCTATAGACTAATGAGAACTCGAGTTTAAAATTAAGTGTAGTTTCACTTACCATAAATATAATGCTTACAAAAGTCCAATTTAAGATTATAATCGTCCAACCGATTGATAAGCTTTTTTTTCAAGGTTTGTAGACTCTTCTCTCCTATGTGGCCATGTTTGTGATGTCATAACATGGTTTTCTCTATATAAAAATTTGACTCAATAGATAAAACACCCTTGGTACCCAAAATTCATGATCATTTTCTAAAGAGGAGACCATCTCTTTTTCTAGTGAATTAGTCAACTTAATCTTAATATAAGTGTTATTGAACTCAACCATGTATACATTGAGTTGGTACAATGTACCCAATCTACTTTTTCTATCACCATAGCACCTCTCACTATTTTCACACTTGCTATAAAATTTTGTACATGCTTAACCACATCTATTGGGTTGCTAACAAATAATAAATTTATTCCTAGTCTTGAGATATGTTTAAAGACACCATCAAATTGTCTAACTATTATAAAATTTCACAGAAATAATTTCATGGCCAACAATTTCAAGGAAAGAATTATCACTAAAATACACCTTACCACAATCATATTTTTCATACTTACTAAGCTAAAAAAATTGTCATGTAGAAAGATGCACCTGCATCAATCAACCATGTAGTACCATCTGCATGAGTGGCCAAGGCTGTAATAAAATCATCTCTATTTTCCTTCTCAAACTCAAAATCATAATCTTGTTTCTTCTTTGTTTTCCTCTCTTCTTTATAGTCCTTTTGACAGTGTCCAAATTTTCCATAATTCTAGTAGAATTCTTTAGGATTACTAGGGCATTTTGATCTTCCCTTATTCTTGGACTTAAAACAATCATGTTTCTTCGAGCATTCTATCCTTTTTCTTTTGGTCTTCCTCAAACACTCAGATTCTTTAGCATTCAGAGAGACATTCCTTCTCATTTTATTTATGGGTAGAGAACCAACAACATCCTCCATCTTCAAGGTGACTAAAGTGCTTGTAATGGCCCTGACAAGGCTTTCCCATGATTCTGGCAATGACCATAGAAAATTTTGGCACCTTTATTCCTCATCTATCTTCACTCTGTTGGAAAATTGTCATTGATGTTAAGCTAAGAAGATAATAGTAAGATCGATGCAAAGATATGAAGGTAAAGGTTTCAGACTTAGAATAAATCAAATCAATAGATATATGTCAAGAATACAAACAGATTGTACAGATTGAAGATAAATCAATATCCTTGAAGAAAAATCAAATCGCTAACTAACATTAACAAATCTATAATAATCTTGGAGAAGTACGATTATTGAAGAAGAATGACTTAGTGATGCAAAGACTTCAGATTAATAAAAACTAAAGATTATCAACAGATCGGTTATGCAAAATTATGCAAGGCACTTCATAAATGAAATAATACTATTTCATTTTAAACTGTCATAATGAAAGACACGGGTCTATGAAGAAATGCACCTCACATAAACATGGTGCGATTTTAAACAATCAGATTTAATAAAACAAAATGATTTTATTGAAGGCACAGAGTAATTAATGAAATCATTGATGTAATATTTTCCCGTTATAATAAGAGTGTCCCGATGTAATATGAGTTGCCCATTATATCTGTTACATGTTGGAGAGTGTATGTTTAAATTAAAGATTTAAACGTTGGAGAGAAAAATGTTAGAGGCCGACTCTTTTGAAGGAAAGAAACAAGGATGATATAAAAGATAGTTTGAATTCATTTCAAAATCATCGTGCTTTGATATACACACGCAGCGATCTGTTTTGTATGGTGTGAATACCTTGCAGATACCGGCGATTTTCAAGTGATATATTTGCAAAGAGGACAATTTGAAGACAAAAGTGAATTAAGACAAAAGTGAAGAGGACAAAATTTGTTAAGGGCTGAAATTTGTTTGTGAATGGCTTTTAGAAACAAAGAGACATATCCTTCCACAAAAGAAATATTTATTGAAAAGGTATAAGAGGTAAATGATAGGAAGTGCATGTAATGGATATTATATGAATAAGAGTAGATTGAGAAAGGGTTAAAGGGTAGGAATATGAAGTTCATTTGAGATTCATATTGATGAAGATATGCTGTCATATATGAAGGTCAAATGTAAATACATATATGACAAATGTATATGAAAAATGAGAGTTGAATGTTAAGAAAGATAGTGCAGTTTTAAAGTGAATTTACAGATCAAATTGTGAAGAGAGGATTGTGTGAAGGGATGTGATTGTTTGGAGAGTTGTGTGGGATTAAAATATATATCAAATCTACACTTTCAAATCTACATATGGAGAAATAAGAAGATCATAGTGAGAGATATAATGGAGATATAAAGGAGAGTTCATGCAAATATAGAAGAGTACTTTATGATCACATTTATGAAGACTATATGAGGTAGATTTTACCAAACTTAAAAAGGAAGAAATCAATGAAGAAACACTTAATAAAGAGCATAAAATGAAGCATATTGGAGAGAATAAAAAGGTAGAATTATAGAGAGAAAAAAGGCAGATTTATGAAGAGCAAAAAGGTAGATCTATGAAAAGTAAAAGAGTGGATTCATGTGTGATTGCAAGAAAAGTATATGAGAATATTTGATTTATGAGAGAAGAAAATACATGATTTAGATCACATTTGTAAGAGAATAACATTGTGTGATTTGAAGGTAGAAAGTTATGAGAAGTTGATGCTATGATTATGACCAATTTTGTGTGAAGAAGTGGTACATAGTTTGGATCAGATTTGAAGAAAGAGAGTAAGCTTAATTGTAATCAAATTTGAGAAAAGAAGTTGTGCATATGTTGGATCAAATTTGAAAGGAAGAACATAGTGTGATTTGGATCAAATTTGAATGAAATATATTTGAGCAGAATTGTCCATCATCCATTGAAGGTGGAACATTGTTCTTGAAGTTATTATTTTTGCTAAGTTGGTGCTTAGCAAGTGGGGTTGGTGCCTCCAATAGGTTGGTGCCTCCAGTAGGTTGATTCCTACGAACTTTAGGATTTGGTGCTCCTTGTAGGTTGGCGCCTACTAAATTACAAATAGGAGTTGGTGCCCACTAAATTGTGAAAGTTGGTGATTCAAGTAGGTTGGTGCCTACATTAATTTTAAAACTTATATAATTCATAAAGTACATTATTTGTATTGTGGTTTTCTCCCATAAGGGTTTCCACGTAAAAGCTTGGTGTCAACTTGTTCATATTGTTACATTCTTGCATAGTTGATATTGTGTTAGAGTTTAAAGTTGATAAAAGTTGAGAGGGTAAAAATTTGTTAATATATTGGTTCAACCACCCCCCCTCTCGGTATATTTGTGTGCTCTTCAATTGGTATCAGAGCCAAGTTCCTTCTATAAATCCTAACCGCTTGAAGGTAGATCGTGTGAGCACACATGGGAAAAAGAAAAGGAAATAAGAAAAAAACTTCTAAGAAGAATATTGGTAACAAAGCACCAAGTACAAGGGATAAAGTAATGGACGTTGTTTTCTTTGAAAGAGAAACCCATTCTATATGTAGTGATGATTGTATTGATATCATAGAAGCTAGCCGTTGTGATGAAGCGGCACTTGGAATGCACATGGAAATAGAAAATGATGAAGTGATGAATGAAGATAGCCTTGGGATTGAAATAAAAGAAAAGACGATAGGGGAAGAGAGTATTGAAGTAGACAAATTAAAGAAGATAATTCAAGCAATAGCTTGAGAAATAAATCCAATACAAAGGGAGCTCATTTTGATAAAAACCTCAAAGAAGGATTTGATGCATATGAAGAAGACTATGATGAAAGTGATAAAGAAGTAGATCTTGAGGAGGAACTTGAGTATGCCTATCGTAAGATTGACATGCTCAAGAAGAAGAATTCAAGGCTCAAATCACAATGTCAAGAGGACAAGGAAATAAAAGAAAATTTAGAAAAAGTGATCATGGACCTGAATATGGAATTCAAAGAGGCCAAGCAAGTTAAGGAAGAGGTAAGGAAACAACTTAAAGAAAATTTTCTTGAATACGAGAAGCTAGAACTTGAGATCATCTTCGTAAAGAAGGAATTAGAGAAATCAAATGACAAATTTAATCAGTGCATTAAGTTTGAAAAGAGTAGTGAAATATTGGAAAATATAATCAACTCTCAAATATTATCTTCCATCAAGTGTGGACTTGGGGTTGAAGAAAAAAAAGAGGCTACCAAAGAAGAGTCAAATTCAAAGGCTACAAAACCTCAAAAGAAATCAAGTGAAGAAAATCAAAAAAGACATGATGATACACCAAGGGACTTCATAAATAAAGGCATGCCTCCAAAAGTGAAGAATGCCACATTCAAAAAGCCTCCACCAAGGCAAGTGCATATAACTAGACACTATAATCCTTTCAATGGCTATTGCTACAAGTGCAACAATTTTGGTCATAAGGAAAAGAAGCGTAAAATACAAATAAAACATTATGGAGAATGGAACAAAAATAAATATCATCATAGGTGGACAAGTAGAAACTATCATTCATATTATCCTCAAGATGTTATATGCTATAAATTCAATAACCATGGACACATAGCACTACATTGCAGATATGGATCAGTAAAACCTCTTACAGAGTACAAGATAAAGAACACCATGATCAAACAAAAGGTAAGACCTACTTTAGTGTGGAGAAAGAAACCAAACCAATACTATAAGAAGAGTAAAGAGGATGAATCTAGTAGTATATACTATGCACTCCATACACAAGTGATATCTTCTAGTTTGTAAGGAGAAGCAGAATTTGAAGGGGAGTTAAGTATGATTGTATCTGTTACTGCCATGAAAATAAAAAGGGTATGCTTATATATTCACACTTTGCAAGCATGTGTTGGAAAAAGCAATTCATAGTGAAAAGTTGGATAATTGTATTTATGTTCAACTTCACATTAATGGATTGACCATTGATACCTTAGAATACATGGATGTATGATGAGAATTATTTCATCAAGAATATCAAGGAAGAACGATTATAACAAAGACATAATGATGAGATGGAAAGTTGAAACAAGGAGGAAATGATTGTATTGATGTCAAGAGAAAGAACATTCAAATGAAATTTAAAGCCTAAAAATAGAGGTCACTTGTACAATATATCAACAACAAAAATAAGTAATGGATTGATATCTACATGATGAAAGAATACAATGGATTGAATACATTGAATAAGGAGTTATCATTTGTATACAAGAAGATATCAAAAGAACATAAGGACAATCACAAATCCTTGAGATTAGAAGACTCTCGTGAAGATACGAGTTGATGATCTTAATCTAGCAGCCAAGAACATAGAAGGAAGAGTTGAACATGCATGAGACAGTGATGAGATCAATGAGTTCCTAACTTTAGAAACATGAGAAGAGAAGACACATTTTTTTGAAAAACCATAGAGAAAGATTGTTCCCAACAAAATCAAAATGCAAAGAATCAAGTCACCTAAGAAAGAGAAGCATTAGAGCAAGGGGGAGCATTAGAGAATCTTTGATAGGGGGAGAATTCCATTCTTGTACATTTGATGTGAGAATACAATCAGATTCTTTGAAGGATGGAAGGTTGATAAACATCCCTTTTCCATTGATGTCAAAGGGGGAGAATAGAATGGGTGGGAGTTAGAAGAGATGAGGAAGAATATGTTGCCATCAATGACAAAGGGGGAGATTGTTGGAAAATTTTCATTGATGTCAAGCTAAGGTAATAGTATGATCGATGCAAAGATATGAAGGTAAAGGTTTCAGACTTAGAATAAATCAAATCGATCAGATATATGTCAAGAATACAAATAGATTGTACAGATTGAAGATAAATTGATATCCTTGAAGAAAAATTAGATCACTAACTAACATTAACAAATCTATAATAATCTTGGAGAGGTATGATTATTGAAGAAGCATAACTTAGTGATGCAAAGACTTCAGATTAATAAAAACTAAAGATTATCAATGGATCGGTTATGCAAAATGATGCAAGGCGCTTCATAAATGAAACAATACTATTTTATTTTAAAATGTCACTAATGAAAGACACGGCTCTATGAAGAAATGCACCTCACATAAACATGGTGTGATTTTAAACAATCAAATTTAATAGAATAAAATGATTTTATTGAAGGTACAGAGTAATTAATGAAATCATTGATGTAATATTTTCCTGTTATAATAAGAGTGGCATGATGTAATAAGAGTTTCCCATTATATCTATTACATGTTGGAGAGCATATGTTTAAATTAAAGATTTAAATGTTGGAGAGAGAAATGTTAGAGGCTAGCTCTTTTGAAGGAAAGAAATAACGATGATATAAAAGATGGTTTGAAGTCATTTTAAAATCACCATGCTTTGATATACACATGGAGTGATCTTCTTTGTATGGTGTGAATACCTTGTGGATACCAGCTATTTTCAAGTAATATATTTTGCAAAGAGGACAATTTGAAGACAAAAGTGAATAAGACAAAATCACTGGAGGACGATTTGGAGAAGAAGACAAAATCTCTAGAGGATAAAATTTGTTAAGGGAAGGGCTGAAATTTTTTTGTGAAGGGCTTTTAGAAACAAAGAGATATATCCATCCATAAAAGAAATATCTATTGAAAAGGTATAAGAGGTAAATGATAGGAACATTTGAAGAAGTGTGTGTAATGGATATTATATGAATAAGAGAAGATTGAGAAAGGGTTAAAGGGTAAAAATATAAAGTCCATTTGAGATTCATATTGATGAAGATATGCTGCCATATATGAAGGTCAAATGCAAATACATATATGACAAATGTATATGAAAATTGAGAGTTGAATGTTAAGAAAGACAGTGCAGTTTTAAAGTGAATTCACATATCAGATTATGAAGAGAGGATTGTGTGAAGGGATTTGATTGTTTGGAGAGTTGTGTGGGATTAAAATATATATCAAATCTACACCTCCAAATCTGCATATGAAGAAATAAGAAGATCATAGTGAAAGATATAAAGGAGAGTTCATGCAGATATAGAAGAGTACTTTATGATCACATTTATGAAGACTATATGAGGTAGATTTTACCATAATTAAAAAGGAATAAATCAATGAAGAAACATTTAATAAAGAGCATAAAATGAAGCATATTGGAGAGAATAAAAAGGTAGAATTATAGAGAGCAAAAGGGCAGATTTATGAAGAGAAAAAAGGTAGATCTATAAAAAGTAAAGGGGCAGATTCATGTGTGATTGCAAGAAAATGATATGAGCATATTTTATTTGTGAGAGAAGATAGTATATGATTTAGATCAGATTTGTAAGAGAAGAACATTGTGTGATTTGAAGGCAAAAAGTTATGAGAAGTTGATGATATGATTATGACCAGTTTTATGTGAAGAAGTGGTGTGTAGTTTGGATCATATTTGAAGAAAGAGAGTAAGCTTAATTGTAATCAGATTTGAGAAAATAAGTTGTGCATACGTTGGATCAGATTTGAAAGGAATAACATATTGTGATTTGGATCAGATTTGAAAGAAATTTATTAGAGCAGAATTTTCCATCATCCGTTGAAGAAGCAACATTGAAGGTGGAACATTGTTCTTGAAGTTATTATTTTTTCTAAGTTGGTGCTTGGCAAGTGGGGGTTGGTTCCTCCAGTAGGTTGGTTCCTACGAACTTTAGGATTTGGTGCTCCTTGTAGGTTGGTGCCTAAAAGATCAGAGATAGGATTTGGTGCTCCTTGTGGGTTGGTGCCTACATTCATTGTAAAACTTATATAATTCATAAAGTACATTATTTGTACTGTGGTTTTCTCTCATAAGGGTTTCCACATAAAATCTTGGTGTCAACTTGTTCATATTGTTACATTCTTGCATAGTTGATAGTTTTTTAGAGTTTAAAGTTGATAAAAGTTGAGAGGGTAAAAATTTGTTAATATACTGATTCACCCCCCCCCCCCCACCCCCCCTCTCAGTATATTTTTGTGCTCTTCACACTCTAATTCAGGCCAACTAAATCACCAACATATTGAAATTTTTTATATGCCTGGAGATTTTTCCACCTTCTTCCATTCTCAAGGAATGCAACTTCTTCCTTAAGAAAATATTATTTACTAGGTATTTTTCTTGATGTATCTCACCCATCTTCTATAACTTCTTCGAAGTAGGTTCTTCATAGACATTTATCATAATCAAATTTGGAAGTTATAGTCATATAAGACCTTTACCTTATCAATTGCATCATATTTTATAACAAAAATCAGATCTATAGGCCTTTGAACATTATCATTCATCACATTCTATAGATCTCAATCAATCAACAAATCTTTCATCTTTAGCTTCCTCATTTGAAAAATTGTGCCATAAAACTTCTCTCCATCAATTATCCTAGATGTGTTTTCCATCACTACTATCTTGCAATATAGAACATGAAATATTCTACACTATAAGATCCCACTCAAAATTTTATTAGCTCAAAATCCATATACCCAAAAAGGAGAACCAAAATTGGCTAGGCTCTAATACCACTTGTAAGGAAGTAGAGGCGTGCAAAATTTCTTCCCACACTAATCTTGATAGAGTGATAAAAAAATTCAATTAAATTAAATTAAATATTTGAAGACACATTTATTAAATAATATAACAAAATAATAATGAAAACATTACACTATGATTCGCATGGGGAAAACCCTTTCAGGAGAAAAACCTTGCACTCTAAAACTCGCACCTTGTATTACCAAACCCTAAAATAGATTAAAAAACATTTGCAACGCAAACTCTTATAGGATTATTCATCTCAACTAAATCCTAGAGGAATTTTGGTAGCATACAAACTTGTAAACTAAATTTAGTCATAAAATGACTATCTAAAAGCACTAAGATATATAAAATTTTATTCCATGTGAGAACCTTCTAGAAGTGAGGTTCTATTTTTTAAAAAAACTAATAAAAATATAATGACACTCATAATAAATATCATAATTATCTTGAGCATCAATGTGTCCCTATCTCTATGCAATATGCTTCTCAAGATAGCCTTTTTACACCTATCAATAAATCATCTATTCTTGGCTCTTACTATTTTTTATCATGCAAGGTTGAAACACTAATTTTTAACAATAAATACTTGGCATAATTATAAAATATACACACTAATTTTCTTCATAATAATATATTATGAAGGCTATACAAAGTTGGAAAACTAACATAAAAATAGAATTTAAAGTGATATATTTTTGAGAGATAGTGTTAATCTAAACTAATAGGGAAATGTTGGAGAAGGTTGATAGTGATGAAAAGAAAGGAGTGAGAATATAGAGATTAAAATGAAGGTTTTAATTGAAAGATAAAAAGTTATGAATCTTGCTTCATTAACTATGAATCATGTATTTTTATTAACTAGAGAGGGATATATAGGGGTGTTCAGCCACAATAAATATTAGAATGATTGCATTCAATTTAAATCCAAGATTTTTAAAAATAATATACAAGAAAAAATAAAATCTCATCATCTAATAAAGAAACAACTAGCACATAAGATGAACAATTTATTTGAAGATAGACACACCAAAAGAAAAAGAGTGGATCCACCAAACTAAAGCTAAATTCAAGTTCCAAGAAAAAGAGGAAATCAAGTTTTGGTGTAGATTGTCCTCTTTCTTTTAATGGATAAAAGAATCTATATCATCTACAAGAATCCTTCATCAATAGCCTTCATAGCTTCTAGCTAAATAATTTTAATTTACGACCTTTGCATTTCTTAGATTTCTTCACTTCCAACAATTATGTATTGCTCAAAATTTTGAGAGGAAGAATTGTTTATGGGTTTTATAATATAAACTTAGGTGAAAATTTAAGTTGAATTTACACCTCTCCTAAAAGGGATCAACTCCCAAATGGAAATTGACTACCCCAAGGTCTTTGTAGTGAGGTCCTAAGATTTTGGATAACTCAATCACTTGTTTTATTTTGTCTTTTCAATAAGGGGCCTTACAAATATTGTTCCACTAGAATCTTGGGAATTGGCTTATTTTTAATAGATATTAAAGTGTACTTAAACCCTAGCCCAAATATTGATGTTTCTTAATCTATAATTTACAAATAATTATGGCTAGAAATAATATTCTACCATATAATCTTTAATATTTTTTGTTTTTTTTTCAAATCTAAATTAAACAATGGTATAAAAAATATCAAATTTTAGAATAACCTAGATCTAAATCTTGAATTCATATTCCCACACCTATGATGTATGAATAGACATATCCAGTTAACTAATCTCTACTTAGCCAAAATATTTGCAACTCCACAAAGGATCATGTAATATTCAATGGAATGTCTTCAAATCATGAAGCAATTCTTACTAAACATCCAATTATTGGCACAAATTAATAAGACTCTGAAATATGGCACGTAGTATTTAGGTTGATCATTCATAATTGTATTTACTATCAAAAAATAGTAGTGATATGAAACACAATTTATATCCATCAAATATTTATTGTATACATGTATACCAATTAGAAAATTAAAATTATTAATGTGGAAACCATGAAATAAAAAATAGTTAAATAAAATATGTATTCAAGTTTCTCTTTGGCTCAAAAATTTATTGCCACAACCCCTTACAAGGATGAATGAACTATATTTTATAGAGGAAGGCATCATACTATGTACAAAATTGGATGATTGGGATTAATATACAATGAATGGTACATATTTACAATGAATTAAATATTTGGAGCAAGATAATATCGATCTTTGATCCATAACAATTTTGAACTATTAAATACTTTAGACAACTAGGTACAGGTTCTTAGATGTGTTAACCTCATATGATGGCTTCTTTCAAAAATTATAATTATATTTGGTACAAATTTCTAAGTGTCCAATACCTAAATTTGAAAAAGTTAAATTTAATATAAAATATAAAAATGGAATACTCAAAGAAACTTCACTCCTCATCATTAGATATGTCTTCTACATTCACTTTATCCTTCTTAGCTTTTTTCCTTCTATACTCCATGACTGCAATGAGATTTGGATTAAGTGTACCCTAATTTGGCTCTTCTAAAATGAAGTACTTCAAATGTCTCATTTCATACACCATAAGTAAGAAATTGTACTTTAATTTCTATTTTCTAATATTCTTTTCATATGTCATCAAGGTGGTTTTTATTTTCACTAACTACACTAAATATGAATTGAAAATGTAAGGAGAGGCCTCTAAATCAATTACTAAGATCCTCTTAAGATGATATTTAAAAACATGTGAATTACTTACCTCATCTTTCAAGAAGCATTCTTGTCTATTAAAATATCCAACACCTCTTGAATGTCACAATCTATATCTATAATGCATTTCATAACAGCATCTAATTCATTGACAACTTTATTTGTAACATAAATTATAAATTGAATGAGGTCAAACCAAAGGAATGTTTGATTCACAAATTTCTCATCTAATATCTTCTCTTTAATGATAAATTTAGGATCCATTATACACATGTTTTATTCTTGGATATCTTTATCAATTTTATATTAATTCCTCTTGACATTTATGTGCATTGTTCTTCAAACTTTGAAATTCATCCCTTGATGTGACAACTTCATCAATCACTTTGCATTCATGATCATATAGGTGACTTACTCCAATCCTCAATGGATTTTACAACACATTTTTGTTAGCATATGGCTTCTAGTGTTGTCATTGATGGCAACCTAAGTCATTCATCTGATCCACAGTTTAGTATTGGTTCATACCAACAGAATAGAATGAAGAATAGGGTATCTAGTTAAAGGTAGAGATGTCGATTTGTATACTTCACCGGACTATTATTTTGAGTTGTGGATGTCAAAGAAAGGTATGTTGATGTTTGTACTACCTTATTCAAGAAGTATTGAGGTGCGCATTTACTGGTGTACGATCTAGGAGATTCGATGCATTGATTTCTTATTATCAGTACTAAAAGGCCGACTTGGCGGATTTAGTCGTTGCGGATATCTAAGGAGTAATTGGTTAAATTTTTTTATGTTCAAACATGTTTATTTGGATCCTCACTATGCTATGGCCGACTATGTATGGTACGCATAAAGAATTAGTTGAGGATTTAGCCAACAATTGGAAATTATTTTATGTTTTATTAAAGCCAACATATGGATGATCAAATATTTGATAGCGGATATATATAAGAGATCAGATGTATCATTTTGGAGATGGGAATGTGTGAGATGTCAAGTATGCTAGTGTGTGTTGCAAAATTGAGAAGGATAGTAATGTGAAATCATTTTTACATGAATTTATGATTCGAAGAGCAGAGAAGAGTAGAGCAGAGCAGAGCGAAGTGCAAAATCAGATAGAAGGTCCAGAATTTGATCTATGAGCCTAACCAGAACTATAACCTGGCATAAGCAGATGCTATTACTTCATTTCAAACCTTCAGATGGTATTAATCTGAACATTTTGTAAGGCAGTGAGCCTTTCTATTTTGAGCAGTGAGCTCTAGGCAATGAGCCTGAATGCAAGTGCATTCCCATTTTGTAAAACTTATATTTGAGTACTCAAATTGTGGATTGACCTCCACCGTGGTTTTCCCCTTAACAAGGTTTCCGCATAAAAATCCTTGTGTTATGGTGTTGTGGATGATTACTTTGTGTGTTTGCATCTTTACTTTGGTTTAAATATTGGGTTAATAAAGATCAAATTTGTAGAACACCGATTCACCCCCCACCCTCTCAGTGTTCCCTTGAGTCCAAAAAATTCATCTTTTTCAAGGTAGAAGATTCCTTTTGAGAAATAATGATTATTTGAATAATAGATACATCCATTGTGTAGAGAGGAGTAGATAATTATTTACTATATAGGCATTCAATTCATCAATTTTCTCTTTCAACTCCATCTTATTCTTTTGATATTTTCTCATCCTTAAAACTATAGTGGATACATTTGATTGTACCTCTCAAATCACTTGATATCTAGTTTGTTGTTCTAGATCAATAGTTTTTATTTGATATTATTTTGGTCTCAATTCCTTATCATATTTATTTAATATAGTATTTATTTTAGATATCCTTTCCCTTGAACCATCTATTGTGATAACAGATAGATTCATTGGTTTCTTATCAATTCTAGGTACTTAAATCATTACAATAATATGAGAGATATCCTTTGATACTAGCTTTAAAATAGGTTGTATATGTTGAATACTAACTGTAGACATCCAAATTTGACCACTCCCATATGGTCAAATCCATATCCTTTATTCATCTATTTCATCAATATTAATTAAATGACTTATTTAATTAATATTTCCCCTTCCTCTAAGATTTCTAAAATATTTAATTTAACAATTAAATACTTTATTTTTCATCATTTCTTCTCTAAGTTAAATAAATATATCAATTTATTTAATTTAGTTATTTACCTTCTTGAGTTTAAATCAATTTTAAATCTCCTCTTTTCTCTCTCCTTGTTACATCCTCCATAATCTTCTTCTAATCTAGATTAGTTTAATTAATCCATGATTAGGATGTGCACATTCCTAATCAAGATTAATGTCACATCCTCCATATTTAGCCACTTGTCTTTAATCCTTCATTAATATTCCTATTCACATGTTTGCACAATCTTAATCTAATCACCTGTCATTTCTGGTATGTCCTCCAAGTCAACCTTTCATAAGTGTTTTCTCTATTAAGCATTGACCTCTTCCCCATGTGAATTTAAAATTCACATTTATTCATTCAATGCATTTCTCTTCCCCATGTAGGTTGTTGGGAAATTCTAAATTCCTTCATAAGTCACATCAGTCACACAGAACAAGAACCTCCTTTATGAGGACCTTGTCTTATCCCCAAGGTACTCCCCAATCATGTGAATTTAAAATTCGCATCTATTCCCCCAATAACTTCTCTCATACCCATGATGATAAGAGAGGACTTTCTAAAATTTCTCACTTGTCACCATCATCCTCATATGGGGACAAGAACTTCCTTTTTGAGAAAAAAATTCCCTAATCCCAAGGTACTTGCAAGAACCTCCACCTCACATATCCTCTCTCCACCTCACATGTCCTCTTTCCACATCACCTTTCCTTTTGATACCTCATTTTCCACGTGGCAAGATGTGAGGGCTTGTGAGTCCTCAACTCACCACAACCCTCCATCTTGCCCATGTTGGCTAAATCCTAGCCATTGAATTCTCTAGAGACTCTTCCCTTAAAATAAAAGATTTTGTCTCATTTTTTATATATCATATTCATAACATAATTTGCATTCAAGCATTCTAGTCTCAAGCACACAAGATTTAAAGAACTTGCATACTTTCATTCAACCTCCATTGTTGCATTTATCAAGCTTCCATTTGCATTCATCTACCAAAATACCCACATCTTTCATTGCATTCATCTTGCAATCTAAATCACTTTACATATCATTTTCATCATATTTGCCATCAAGGAGCACACATTCAAGCTACATCAAAGGGCCAACCAAAAGGATCAACTTGGATAAGGTATATTTGTTGTTTCATCTTTCTTTTATTCAAGTTCAACTTAGGCTAATCATGAGGTGGTGTTGTGTTGTTTCTCCTTGTATTTTTTTATGTTTTTCATCTTTTAGGATAGTAAATAACATTGTACACATTTTTGGCACACCCAGTGGCACCCACAAACGGGTTTTTTTCTTTCATGTTTGTTGTTGTTAGACGTTTTGTAGGTTCAGGTTACATAGAGGTGAATCCACAACTGACAAGGGCGGCCTTGCCTTGAAGACAGGCGACCCTACCCTAAACAACGGTGATTCTACCCTTGTGAAATCGCCCATCTATGAAATAGGAGCAAATTTTCTCCTTGTTTCCTAAATAGGGGTGACCTTTCCCTCAACATGGGCGACTCTACCCTCAAGATAGGTGACCTTTCCCTCAATAGGGGTAATTCTGCCCCAGACAGAGGTGACTGAGGTAAAAACAGGTACTTAAAGTTCATTTCCAGGGTTTGTTTCTTGTTGAATTTCTTAGTACTAGTCCTCTAACCTATTTTGTTGGTGAATGTTCCTATTTTTACTAACATTTTTGCAGTTGTTTCACGCTTGTCAAAGACCGAAGGTTAAAACCTCTAACATATTTGTTGCAGGATGAGCAGGCCAAGAACATTAGTTAGCTTGTTTGTTTACCATTTTCATACTAGTTAGACACATAGATATAATTAAGGTGATTCAAAATACTTCTTTGTCATTCTTGTCAAGTGGGCTATTGACATATCCAATCCCCTTGCGCCTTTTGGTGATCCTGGGTGAAGATAAATTATAGTCCACTTAGTCCTTTGTGTTACCTAGGAGGCACTAGATCATTCAAGCTTTCCCCTTACACTTCGTGTGAGCCCAGGGACTAGCCGAAAAAATTTAGTGTATTTTTTTAGCGAGACCTATTTGGGGATTTCATCACCCCAAGGGACGATCCAAACCACATGTTACCGATGGGGTATATAAAGGGGGCAGAGCTAAATCTGTACCCCAATCCAGTCACGTCGTGTCTGGCAAAGCGTCAAAGCTAGGGTGATACCTAGATAAGACGTGAAGAGTTGGTCCAAGTTTCCAGTACCTCGTTGGGGCTTCCAACTCACGCCTGTAGATGGGTTGGTGTTCACGATTGTGTCTCATGTACCATGTGTATATTGAGGACTCCCTAGTTTACCTTGTTCAGCCTAGTTAGAGAACCATGTTGGCCATATCCTTCATACTAATCTTAGGATTGTGTTGTTTAAACTATCTTTTTTTGTGTGAAACCAATGTGTGTCTGTTTAGTCAAGTTATCCTTTGTCTTATGTTTGTTTTTTGTTGTGTTTTTTCTCCTTTACAATAGTCATTTTTATCCAAGTTAAGTCCAGGTCAACTGACAAGGACGACCTTACCCTCAATAGGGGTGACCTTACCCTTAACAAGGGCGATTTTTCCCCTAACAAGGGTGACCCTGCCTTTTGTCTGAGTCATTTCCCTGTTTGTTCTTATCAAAATCACCCATCCTTCACGGAATAGGAAACCTTGCCCTCAACAAGAGTGATTCTACCCATATAAAAGGTGACCGTGACCTCTAGAGGGACGATTTTGCCGTATATTTGAGTCATTTTATCAGTCAAGTAGCCCAGTTCATTCACCTATTTTAGAAAAAGGGTCGATTCTACCTCTGAGTTAGGCGATCCTGCCTCATAGTTGGGCCATTTTGCACTCTGAAAAGTCAATCCTGTCTTCAGTTCAGTCAATCTATTAGTCCGTTCGCCCATTCCAATAGTCCGTTTTCCCATCCTGATAGTTTTTCTACCCATTCAATGGGTCCGTTTATCCCATTTATTGATGTTGTTTGACTGTTTCTCAAATTTAGACAAGTCCAAAAACTGTTTCGGCGAGTCTTCACCTAGTTGGGTGACCTTTCCCTTAACTTGGGCAACCCTGCACTAGACTTGGTGGCCTTGATCCTAAGTTGGGTGACCTTTCCTTTGACTTGGGCGACCTTGCCCTTGACTTGGGTGACCCTGCACTTGACTTGGGCGACCTTGACCCTGAGTTGGGCGACCTTGACCTTGAGTTGGGTGAACTTGACTCCAAGTTGAGCGACCTTGACCCTAAGTTGGGCAACCTTGCCCCAAATTTGGGCGACTTTGCACCCTATTTGGATGATTTTTCACCTATTAGGCAAGTCTGATCTTTGACCAAAAATTTAATTTGTTGGGCTCCTAAAAATTTGGTTATTTTCTAAACCATCTGCACCTTCCACTCATAATCCTCACTTTATTCTATCTGCATTCCAATCATCATCCAAGTCATATAGGTACATCCTTAATCATCTTTAAGTTGCATATCCATCATCGTTTTCTTAATCCAAATCCCCTGAACTTCGTTTGAAGTTATTATCCGAATTAACCTAGGTGTCTGAAATCAATTGTCATCTTTCAAAATCTTCTTAGGATCGCTATCCATCCTAAGTCAGTCATCATCCTTGGCCCAATCAATCTCCTTCCATCTCCAGGCGGATTTGGTTCCCCAATCATCTGTTTATCCTTTAATCTGATCAATCAGCACCTTAAGTCACCTAGGGTGATTTTTGAACGTAGTTTAGAATCTCTTTCAATCATCCAATCTCATCCAATCTTATCAATCATTTCATCAATCCATATTATCCAATCTAATCCAATCACATCCTTATCTACTTATCCAATCAATCGATCCCTCACCCAATCCAATCAATCCTCCAATCATCACTTAGGTCATCTTTGCATTGCATCTTAGAATTTAATTGCATCTTAGTTCATCTGGTGGCCTTGCACTTTCATGCCCATTCAAACCCGATCACAAGCGAGGAAGAAAATGGTAGAACAACAAGCCCATGGTTCCCAGCCGAGTATCCCACGAGATTCCAACAACGCTGCAAATATCTAGCAAGATCCCAATAACAATGCTTCATCAAAGTCCAATACTGATGTTCAAAATACCCCACCGCTTGGTGATGAAAACATGGTCAATCAATCTAAAGTCACAGTTGATGAATACCTTAGCGATCCTATCAATTTTCAAATGACAGATGCCTCCTCAATGAGCGTGGGGATAATATTCTCGCCACTCTAATCATGAAAGGGATCAAACCACCACCTAATTTTGATGTCACAATATTTTGGTACCCAAACCCTTCTAGCACCTTGAGACCCACAGACTTCACAAAATTTTCTAAGGAATTCATATGTCCCCGAAGGTGCACCTATAGAGAATTGGTATCACCCTAAGTTCGAAAATATCGTGATGCATCAAGTCGCAAGTTATCCTTGCCTCCCAGCCATAGCCACAACCTCTACAACACAACCAAATCCTAACAACCCCTACACCTATGGAATGCCAATTTCATCTGCTCCATCACTCCCACCTCAATATCCTGGTCAACCACCCATCAATACTGGGGGCACACCTATCCTTGCATTGATGCCACCTCTAGGATCTACACCCACTGGCAATTTACCACCACCTGCATTTCAGCAACCTTCTATTAATCCTCAACAATCCACTGCATTGCAAGCACCACCTCAACATGGGGCTATCCCCTCACAAATTCCCCCACAACATACTATTTTTGTTGTTGTCTCGTCACATTTACCTCATCAACAACCTCTGCAACAAAATGTCACAATCCCACAATAGAACATCACAATCCCACAGCAAAACATTTTGATTCCTCGGCAACACTCTACCATTCCTACACAACCACCACACCAAGTATCGCAAACTACATCACAGTCACCACAACTGCCCCATGGCACTTCAGTAGTAGTCCCACAACAGCAACACATCCCATCTCGCCCACCTTACTAGCAACCACCACAGTAGCAACATACACTTGTTCCCACACAAATGCAGCGTAATCCTCTCACACAATATCTCTACCATTTGTCTAGAACGTATACTGCTTATACTATTCCATCCAATACTAATCAGAATCTCCATCTAGCTTCTCATAATCCACCACGGACTCAATCGCCTCTTTACACCAACCCTCTGCAATCACACACGAGTCTTTACCAATAGTCATCTAACCCACAACCACCTCCATATGTGACACAACAACCCATCGTTGCATATCATTACCAATCCAATCCATACTACCTTCAACAGCAACACTCATGCCAACAGGGTGCTTCATCCACATCATACACTCAACAACAGCCATCTTATCAATAGGGTGCCCCATTCACCTCTTACTATCAACAATTTTTGCCATACCAACAAGGGGCTTCCACCTCTTCATACTACCAAGCTCCTACAAGATATCAGTAGGGTATTCCATCCACTGCATATTATCAACAGCATCCACCCTACCAACAAGTAGCTTCCACCTCTTACCATCAAAATTCATCATCCTCATATCCACCTTAGGTTAATCTGCAATCTGCTTACGTCAATCAAAGCCAATAAATGCCTCCATATACACCTCAACCCACTTACGATCCAACTGTTGTTTCACTATCCTCATCATATTAGCAATATCCTCCATACAATCAGCCTAATCCATCCAATCTAACTCCCGCAGTGCCTATCAATAAAGATTTGGAAGAAGTAAAATTTGCACTAAAGGATTTGCAAGCAGGGATCGACAAACAATCGTTTAAATTTGAGGACACTTTTCCTTATCCATTTGATCCCTCTATTTCATTGGTAACTTTCCCTAATAATTTCAAAATGCCAAAATTTGATAAGTATAAAGGAACCAAAGACCCCAAGGCTCACCTTCAAGAGTTCTACACCCATTGTCAAGAAGTCATGCATAATGACAATTACCTCATGCGATTGTTTCCAAGGAGTTTACAGGGAATAGCTCTTGACTATTTTATGGGTATCGAGAACGGATCTATTAAATCCTTTGCATAGCATTTTGCAGATTTTGTCTCCCACTTCTCATTCAATCTAGAGAAGGATATCAATACATTAGATGTCCTAAAAGAACAACAATGTGAAGGAGAAACGTTTGCAATCTATCCTCAAATATGGTGTGCTTTAGTCAGTCGGATGAAATCCCCACTGAGGGAGAAAGACACGGTCACCCTATTTATCAAAAACTCCCATCTAAATATGGCCCACAATTTCAAAATCCACTATGTCACAACCTTCGTGGAAATAGTAGAGAAAGTTCATATCGTAGAGAGAGCCCTTATTTCCAAAGGGCTAGTCAAAATCTTCAACTCCGATAAAGAGAATTCATCTAGGGACAAGCCTCATTATTGGAACAAGAGTAAAAATGTTGTCAATGATGGTGTCATTGACACCAAATACATCCAAGTGGCTAATGCCTCATAGAGGCCGCAATATCCTCCTCCACAATAGTCGATTCCAAATGCCATATCAGTGCCACAAGGGACACCTCGTCCCCCCCAACAATCCAATCAAAACAATCAAGGGGGAAACAAACATCAATTTACTCAATTGGGAGAACCCCTAAGTGTCGTGTTTAATAAGCTCCCTCAAGCCAATTACCCGATTACATATCCTGTGACTAAGCCCCTTGACGAAACCAAGCCTAAACTAACCTGGTTTAAAGAAAATGAGTATCGTGAGTTCCACAAGATTAATGGGCATACATTGAATAAATTTCAAGGTCTGAAAAACGTACATCCAGTATCTCATAGCTCGGGGTGACATACATGTGGATGCCAACATGACACCCTCGTCCAATGCTCAATTGCAAATATATCAGAATTATTTCCCTAAGAATAACCAAGGTCCTAGCACATCAAACTCAAACCTCAGGCCTAGAAACAATAATGATCAGAATAACCAAACCAACAACATCAATTGTAAAAATGTGCCATTTAATTGTTAAGGCATCGTCATGCACATTGAACAAGCAGAACCACGTTTATCTATGATACGCATAAAATGCAAGGAACCACAATGTGCTATCACAACCCATCGTACCCATATCACAATCTCGGGAGCCTCTACATCCACTCAGCCACCATATGTAAGTTCCCAATACAACATTCTTGATCATCTAGGAAAGACCTCGGCCTATATTTCTATTTTATATTTGCTTAAGTCTTCTCCTGTACACCAAGAAATTCTAAACAAGGCCTTATGGGACATCCGAGTCCCCAATGACATAGACCCTACAAAATTTCAAGCATTGGTAGGACACCTCTCAACAACCTACCAATTAGGCTTTAGTCAAAATGATATGCCCTTCACTGACTCGAACCATAACCATCCCCTCCAGCTTGAGGTTGTTGTGCATCGTCACAAAGTAAAAAGGGTCTTGGTAGATAATGGTTCTATCCTAAATCTTTGCACATTGAAATTCATAAAACAGGTGGGATACACCCATGCTGACTTAAACAATCAATTCATCACCATCAAGGTGTATGATAATGCAGAGCATGATTCTAAAGGGACAATTTGTCTTCCAATCCAGGTTGGGCCAGTTGTGCAATACACTACATGTCATGTACTTGATCTGGAACTCCCCTATAACCTCCTCCTCGTTCGTCCATGGATCCACGCCATGCAAACTGTTCCATCCACATACCATCAATGTCTAAAATTCCCATTCAATGGGGTAGAAGTTACCATACACGTAGATCCCCAATCATTCGAATATTTCCATGCATTAGAAGCTTCTTTTCCCCTTTCTTATTATTGCCTTGGAGTAGAAATGGGACCACCACAAACATCATCATCCCATTCATCCACCAATGCACTGGCCACCACTCCATCCAAATCTGATTCCACCCTTACCAAAGTCCGGATCATCGACAAGGGGTGTGGTGAATATGAAATGCACAGAGTGTTGAACGTGGCAACTCTGCCACCCTTGCCACACACAAATGGCCAACCTTCTCAGTTTATCTCGAAGGAAGAAGAGAAGACCATCACCTTCAATGCCCCGAATGTGGGATCTAGTACCTTCCACTCTCTTGGGTTAAGGCAGGACACACCAAAAGATGGCATCAGCCAGTGCGTATATCATGAGGAACCTGAACCCTCTCCCCCTTTGAAAGAATATTTCCAAGATTTCTATCCTTGGCCTTCTAATTTTGCAAAGAAACACAATTATCGGGTGGGAGGCCTTGGTGTAGAAGAACAAGCAAGATGATAGGCAATAGGCACTTATGTGCATCCAATAAATGCTTGGGCTATGATACCAAGCAAAAGGGTCCTATGGAATAATCTAGTGCCTCTAACAACATCAGTGTGGACAACAGTCCCCTCGAAGACATACCAGAGGAAGAATCCATCATACAAGTGTACGATGATGTAGATCACACTGACCTTTCTTCCATGTTCGAATGCTTATCCATTTGCACCATTAGCCTATCCCTTAAACATCATGAACTTATAGAATGGGACCTACATGGTAGCCCACCTATCGACACCTTTCCCTCAGTGGATCAGTACTTACATCTTATGGGATTGGGGGAAGATGAATGCCCTAACCGCAAAATCAAAAAGGGTCACTTGGTGAAAACCTCCACGAGGCACTCTGTGACTCTGAAAAATTAAAAACAAAGGGTGTATCTGATAATGAAAACCTCAATGAGGTGCTAGAAGATGGGGATGTTCATCTTTCCCTTGTAGGAACTTAGCTATCTGGACAATCATCCATCCTTATCAAGGAAATGAAAGTAATAAATTTCGGAACTGAAGAGAATCCCAAAAACACATATGTAGCCAAAGCACTATCAAAGGATGAATATTTCACTATCACCAAGCTTCTCAAAGAATGAATCATCAATTTCACATCGACATATTCAAACATGCCAAGTCTTGATCCCACTTTAGTAGTACATCATCTAGACGTACATCCTGATGCCAAACCTGTCAAGCAAAAGCTTTGGAAAATGCACCCCCAAGTGGCTCTACTAGTCAAGAAAGAGTTGGAGAAGCCATTAGAAGTTGGATTCATCAGACCCATCGACTATTCTAATTGGATCTCCAACATAGTTCCAGTCACCAAACCAAATGGGGATATCAGGATCTGCACAGATTTTCAAGACCTCAACAAAGCTTGCCCCAAATATGATTTCCCTTTGTCGAACATCAACATGTTAGTAGACTTAACCGCAGGGCATGAGATGCTTTCCCTAATGGATGGCTTCTTCAGGTATAATCAGATCAGAATTGCACCTGAAGACCACCATAAAACAACTTTCACCACACCATGGGGCACCTTCTGTTATAACGTTATTCCCTTTGGCCTTAAAAATGTGGGTGCAACCTACCAACGAGCCATGATCATCATCTTCCATGATATCATTCACATCATAATGTACTATTATGTTGATGATTTGTTAGGGAAATCAAGAACAAGGGAAGAGCACCCGGCAATCCTTTAGAAGATATTTGAGCATCTAGAACATTATAAGCTATGATTAAATATGAAGAAATGTGTCTTTGGCCTCACATCAGGAAAACTATTGGGTTTCATTGTCTCTTAAAGAGGCATAGAGGTCAATCAGGCAAAGGTTAAGGCAATCATGGATGTGCCTCCACCATGCAATATGAAACAGTTAAGAAGTTTCAGGGTAAGCTCCAATCCATCTAATGGTTTATTGCTCAATTATCTGACAAATGTCAGTCATTCACACATCTCATGAAAAAGGATACTACCTTTAAGTGGAATCAATAGTGTCAACTCAACTTCAACAAGATCAAAGAATATTTGTCTCACCCGCCCATCCTTATGCCACCAATTCCTGGTAAACCACTCCTGCTATATATTTTTGCTACTTCAGTTGCACTAGGAGCATTTTTGGTGCAACATGATGAGTCGTCAAAGGAATGAGCAATCTACTAAATCATCTAAACCCTAGTGGTCTATGAACTGAATTATTCCCAAATGGAAAAAGCTTGCCTAGTCATGGTCTTCAGTTTGCAAAAACTCTGACATTACATGCTCAGCCATCCATTAAAGTGAATCTCCAAGGTCGATCCACTCAAATATCTATTATCCAGAACAACTCTGACTAGTTGCATGGCTAAGTGGGTCATGATGTTAAGTGAATTTGATATAGAATATGTGGGTCATAAAGTGATTAAAGGACAAGTGATAGTGAATCAGATGGAAAATGCTCCTTTACAAGATGCTTATCCTCTACTAACAAAAGTTCCTGATGAAGGGGTCATCGTAGTCACAAACATTACCACATGGACACTCTATTTTAATGGATCATACACACACAATGGATCAGGGGTAGGAATCTTGCTCATCACCCCCCAGGGTGATTATATACCGAAGTCATTCAAGTTGGCCTTTCCATGTACAAACAACATAGCCAAATACGAAGCTCTTCTTACTGGCCTCAGAATTGCAATCCAATGGCCTATCACTCACCTGAAAGCCTTTGGCGATTCCCAGCTAATCATCAAATAGGTCAATGATGCATTAATGATAAAGGATGATAAGTTGTTACCATATAAGTGTATGGTAGATGACTTCAAAAGGCACTTTGCATCCATCCAGTTTGATCAAATACCTAGAGTGCAGAACAAAGCGGTTGATGCCATGGCTACCATTCGTTCTCTCCTCGACATGCCTAAATATCAGACTGAATGTGAGTTCCTAGTTGAAAAAATTTTAATCCCAGCATACAACATCCCTAAAAATGAGATGGTGTGTGATGTTGTAGGTCCTACATCACCTTGGTATCACGATATCTATACTTAACTACATGACAACATCCTACCCCCTAATCTGACACAAAACAAACATAAATCTTTTATCCAACGAACATCTCATTACACCATTGTAGGTGATACACTTTATCGTCATGGGTATGATGGAACCCTCCTCAGGTGTCTAAACGAGACTAAAGTTTGCATTGTGTTAATGGAGGTACATAGTGGTTTATGTGGGGCCCATTCAAATGGTATGGCACTAGCTAAATTAATTATTAGGGCTGGTTACTATTGGCCCACATTGGAACATGATTCTTTTGAATTTGTGAAGAAATGTCTACAATGTCAATAGCACATAGATTTAATGCATGCTCCTACACAAGATCTCCAGCCTCTCATAGCGCCATGGCCCTTTTCTCAGTGGGGCTTCGACCTAATCCACAAGATCTATCCCCCATCCTCTAATGGCCATACCTACATCATCACTGCAACTAATTACTTCACCAAGTGGGTGGAAGCAATGCCACTCTCACAAATCACAGGTACTCAAATTCCCAAATTTATCCTATTCCATATTCTCTGCAGATATGGAATTCCATCCACCATCCTCATTGATAATGGAAATCCTTTCAAGAACCAATCCATGAAACACCTTTATGAAACCTTGCATATCCAACATCATTAGTCCATGCCCTATTACCCTCAAGGTAATGGACAGGTGGAGGCCACCAACAAAACTCAGATCAGGATCCTCAAAAAGTAGGTCAATAACACTGGTCGAGATTGGCACCTTCATATCCATCCTGCCCTTGGGATTATCGCACCTCCATCCACACTCCTACCAATGCCACCCCATATTCTCTCATCTATGGTGTTGATTTCATCTTGTTGATTGAGGTAGAAATCGCATCACTGAGAATATCCCTGAAGAATCTTATCAATGATGAAGATGCTCGAGTTGCAAGACTCAACCAGTTGGAACTCCTCGATGAAAGATGGATCAAAGTGTATGACCATCTTCAAGCATATCAGAATCATCTTAAACGAAGCTACAAAAAGAAGGTTTATCCTCGCCAATTCAATGTCGGTGATTTAGTTCTTAATGAGAATCAATGCACTTAGCAGGATCGAGAAAATAAGGGAAAGTTCAAAGAAAACTGGTTGGGTCCTTATGTTATCATAGCAAAATATGGATCGGGAGAATACCTACTTGCTACACCTGAAGGAGAGCCCCTAGAGGAGCCCATTAATATCATGCACCTAAAAATGTTTTACACTTAAGTTAGCTGGGGTATCCTATCCTACAAAAATCCAAAAAATACAAAAAAAGTAAAAATTATCAAAAATACTAAAAAATCCAAAAATAGTAAAGAGAAATAATTCGTCCTATGGTGAAAACCACCCTTGGTGGTCCCTTGGATAAGTATGTTTGGGGAAAACCTGGCCATAGGAACCATTTGTATGGGGCTTAATCATTATCTACCTTGTGTCCTAGTTATTTTATGCTTCCACCCATCTTGATCTCATAAACCCATCATCCTATCGATCCTATCCTTCCATCTGCATTCATCATTTGTTCACTTGGTATATTTTGGTTGATAATTGGATGAACTTCACTGGCTATCGATCATCCTGAGCTTTTATCCTAATCTGAGTTTGTGACGTATGTCTTATCATTTTTTTCATCTTTCGCTTCCATCTAGGTTCTTTCATTGTATTGGTCTTCATTTAGATCCCATCATGTCATGTCAGTATTTTGGTCCTCATCGAACTACATTGCCCATGCACTTTCACGTAGGCAAGTCCAATCATTTGATCCACCCCCAGGGCATTTCATCCATTTGATTTCGATCATTCATCATCCGTCCCATTGTCCCCTTTTAGCTCTTACCCCTTGTTGGTCTTTCATCCTTTTTGAACTACGTTTCCCGTGTGCTTTCACATAGGCAAGGTCGATCATTTGATCCACCCTCGGGGCTTTGTTTTTCTTTGCTTTGTTTTTGGTCAGTCTGGTCGTTGTCCTCCATCATCTTTCTTCATTGTCCTCTTTCCGCTTTTATCCATAGTCTTTTCTTGAACTACAAGGGCTTTGCGCTTTCACGTAGGCAAGGCTAATCTCTGATCAATCCCCGAGCCCCTAGGTCTTTAGGGTGTGTCATTCTTGTGTCTTATGTCTCATGCCTTGTGTCGTGTCACCAAGTATGTCCTTATCTATCTGGTTCTTCACAAATGAGATCCATTTGTATCATGAGATTCAATCGGTTTTGGAGTCTCTTGCATCATAATCGATCTTTTAGTTTAGTATCCATCTTTGGTCTCTACAAGATGTATCCTTCATAATAGAACTCATCAACCCCATCAATCCTCTCAATCCTATGGCAAAGGATTTTTTGAAATTGATTGCAATCTTTTGATACTTTTGGCCTCTATTTATCATTTGAGCTCCCTATCATCACTTGTCAAGGTCGCCATGATCTATCATATTATGGTATGTTTTGGCTGGTTAACATAGGGGCATATCTTGATCTTTGTGTGTTTTTTTCTTCTTGGTTGTCCCACGTAGTATCCACCAAGACCCCTGAGGTCTTGTGTTATGCTGGGGCATCCTTTTTTGCTTGTGGTTATCCCAATACCTAGCCCAAACAAAGTCATCGTGACTTTGGGGTGTTGGGATATCCTCCTTGTTTGTTGTGATTGTGTATGCATTAGACACTAATCCACCTTGGTTTCACATACCATGGTACTTGGTGTCTTATGCTATAGAAAAAATCAGTGCTCCAAAAATGGCAAATTGCACTAGGATTGCATTTTATTTTCTCTTCCATTGCATTCCATGTATCCTCCATCCCTTATTTCTCCAACCCATGACTTATGATTTTGGTTGTGCAAAAATTGATTCTTTCCATTTCCCTTTCTCCTCAGGATACCTATGGTTCTTGACAGGTGCAATTTCACAACCATCATCTCCTTTATTTTATAAGCTAAAGCAAGCATGATTCGCAAATAAATTCAATATATTGTTCGCTTCCATCATTATGCAAGCCCTTATTTACACTCATGTTCTTGTTGAATTTCATTTACTTATTAGCATTTGTAAGGAATTTAACTGCATTTCATCCCATATTTTAGGCTCATTAAGCTACATTTTATCCCATGTGCATTATCATGTTATAATCATTTTAAGTTTTTTAGATTAATTTTAATTGATTAGTCTACACATCTTAGATTCATTCTTTTATTAATTCATTGCATTAGCATATTCATCTTAGTCCATCTCATCAATATCTCCCATACATCATCACCTGCATCACAAATTGTTAGATCCACATCCATAGCATATAAAATCATAAATCGTTCATCACATCTTGCATCATAAATATTAGACATCATACATATCATCCATATTACCCATATAGGCATAAACATATATCATTATAGACATATACATACATTGCATCATAATGATCATCCATAATAAAACCACGAACATAAACATATGCATAGATAAATCATCCATCACATAAACATCACATTGTGTCAATAAGGGTTGTCACATATCATATCAAAATAAAAATACAATATCCATCACATAGTCCATAATAATTTCCATCATATAATCAAAATACATATTTGTCACATATATCGTCAAATAAAGTACAAGTACAAGGCTTTGGATCAACTCCAATCTTTGTTGCTTTGTACTGTACACTCATTTTGCACCTGTCAAAAACTTGTATCATGTCACCTGTCCTTTTTCCTCTCTAGTGTGAGCTACCCAAATCTGACCTCTATGGTGAGTCTGGCACTCCTCCTCTGCGTGGAGGGGTCTCTCTCCAGCTATTGTATCTGCAGGTATGTGTCCCTACTGATCAGGATGGGGCTGGCATTTGTGGCCTCACTCGAACGTAGGTAGGTACATGTTGCCCTAGATCTGGCACTACTATAAAATAGGCCTCCATATAGTAGTTGGCCTCTCACATGTACTCATCGTGCTCTGCAACTTGATATCTAGCTAAATCTCGATCCCCCCTGTACCTATCCCAGAACCTGCACATGGATCTCTTCTCCTATGCCCATGCATCTTGTGTTAATCATAGTTTCCCAACCTATGCTCCCATTCGAGACACTTGCTCTATAGCTCTATCCCTCTCATCTTGCATGGTCTATACATGTGCCTGCAATCTTTGCACCTTTTCCCTTGTCTCACCACCCTCACCCTACGTTACCTATGCTTGAGCCCTTTCCAACCGCCTCTAACAGGCGATTCTGCCTACCCGATGGGCTAAATTGACATTTCATCTTCTACCCATTTCACTAAACTACCTACATCCCAAAACCCATGTTTTTAAAATGCATTAAAACTCAACAATCAACCAGGAAATGCTTAAAATTCCAAAGAGGGTTTTGGACCTAACCTAGCATGGAACTGTGCGCTCATGGAAGAACCGACGTACCTCATCCCCCCAGTGGATGATATTGTCATTGTAGTCCTCTAGCATCCTCATCTCCTTCTTCTCCTCTTCTCTCTCTCTCACTCAACTGCCAGGTGTGCAAATGAGGAATAGTAATTTCTAAAATTACTATCTATAAGATTTCCCTCCCTTTTTAACCATTTTAAGTTAAGGGTATTTTTACCCTTTATTTAAACATTTTTTAATTCAACTCATCCTCTAACTTCCTAGGGCCACCATTTGCACACCGTGTGTCCGTTTGACTTCGTTCAAAATCCAATCTTCATAATTTTTCAAGCTCTAACCAATAGTACCTTACATTTCCTCCTATTGAGAAGTCACCTGAGGCCCTTTTTCTTTCCCAATCACCCTCTCAAGGGAGCATATCCTACCATTTTCATCCATTCCTCCTTCTTAGTCACTTTCTTATGAGATCAAGGTATCTCCCTTCACTTCCCTCCATTTGGACAACTCACACAACTTCTCCCATGTTGGGGCATCATTTTCTAGTCAATTCCTCTATAGAATCATCTGCATTTTATTTTTTTTTGAAACACTGTTATTCTAACAATATTTCGAAGAGGGGCAAAATGTAGACATCCAAATTTGACCACTCCCATATGGTCAAATCAATATCCTTTATTCATCTATTTAATCAATATTAATTAAATGACTTATTTAATTAATATTTCCCCTTCCTCTAAGGTTTCTAAAGTATTTAATTTAACAATTAAATACTTTATCTTTCATCATTTCTTCTCTAAATTAAATAAATATATCAATTTATTTAATTTAGTCGTTTACCTTTTTGAGTTTAAATCAATTTTAAATTCCCTTTTTTCTCTCTCCTTGTTAAATCTTCCATAATCTTCTTTTAATCTAGATTAGTTTAATTAATCCATGATTAGGATGTGCACATCCTTAATCAGGATTAATGTCACATCTTCCATATTTGGCCACTTGTCTTTAATCCTTCATTAATCTTCCTAATCACGTGTTTGCACAACCTTAATCTAATCACCTTCATTTCTGGTATGTCCTCCAATTTAAACTTTCATAAGTGTTTTCTTTATTAAGCATTGACCTCTTCCCCATGCGAATTTAAAATTCACATTTATTCATTCAATGCATTTCTCTTCCCCATGTAGGTTTTTTTGAAATTCTAAATTCCTTCATAAGTCACATCAGTCACATGGAACAAGAACCTCCTTTATGAGGACCTTGTCTTATCCCCAAGGTACTCCCCAATCATGTGAATTTAAAATTCACATTTATTCCTCCAACAACTTCTCTCATCCCCATGATGATAAGAGAGGACTTTCTAAAATTCTTCACTTGTCACCATTATCCTCATATGGGGACAAGAAGTTCTTTTTTGAGAAAAAATTTCCCTAATCTCAAGGTACTTACAAGTACCTCCACCTCACATGTCCTCTCTCCACCTCACATGTCCTCTTTCCACATCACCTATCTTTTTGATACCTCGCTTTCCATATGGCAAGATGTGAGGGCTTGTGAATCCTCAACTCACCACAGCCCTCCATCTTGCCCATGTTGGCTAAATCCTAGCCATTGAATTCTCTAGAGACTATTCCCTTAAAATGAAAGATTTTGTCTCATTTTTTTTATATTACATTCATAACATAATTTTCATTCAATAATTCTACTCTCAAGCACACAAGATTTAAATCACTTCATTACTTGCATTCAACCTCCATTGCATTCATCTACCAAAATACCCACATCTTTCATTGCATTCATCTTGCAATCCAGATCACTTTACATATCATTTTCATCATATTTGCCATCAAGGAGCACACATTCAAGCTACATCGAAGGGCCAACCAAAAAGATCAACTTGAATAAGGTATATTTTTTTTTCATCTTTCTTTTATTCAAGTTCAACTTAGGCTAATCATGAGGTGGTGTTGTGTTGTTTCTCCTTGCATTTCTTTGTATTTTGCATCTTTTAAGATAGTAAATAACATTGCACAAACTAACATCAAGCTATATCCAAGAGCCAATGAAATAGAGTCAATTACATGTTTTTATGATGGAGAGGAGGAAATTTGTGGTTACTATTGTGTTGTAGTATTTTTCTAGTTAAATGCTTCTCTTTGTTCCAACCCCTTTTCCATTTTATCTAGAAGTGCATCAACTTCAAAAATCCCTTTCTCAATTGGAGAATTACCTACTTGTGTGTTTAGAGAAACTTTTTGGGTGGTCCCCAATGTCTCTAGTGTTGTAGTCATACAAAGGAATCATAGGATTATCAACCTATCTAAAACACCAAATAACCTTCCACACACAAGAGAGAAGCAACAAAGAATGTTATACGACCAATAATTGTAAGAGATGCAATATACAATATATGATAATGTATAAGAGAAGCCTTTCATATAAAGGTAAGGTGAGAAATTGGACAACATAAGATTATGACAAGTTTCATAATCATAAATGAGACACAAAGAGATAAATATTTAAATGTTCCTTAAAGTTCCCTACATAAACTTAACAACCTAGGTGTGAATAGGTCCTAGGAGAGATTTGGGAAATAACCCTTTTCACACCAACACCGCCCTTAAGTGAAAATTAAGAATGAACAAATAAATTCAATATGGTTCCTAAAAAAAAATCCTAATAAAGAACCCATGTACAAAAAGTCTCTCACAAATAGAGAAAAGGAGAAAACCATGTGAAAAGAAAAGCTCCTCTCCAAAAGAGAGAAAACATGAAAAAGTGAAGGACTCGAGAAGAACCCCAAGGATAAATTCCTTCACCTTAAGTATCAATCCCAACTAAATACAATGAGAGAATTTTGAAAGCCTAGTGAAGGTGTCTACGACCTACTCTTCAAAAAGAAAGTAATCTAAGCTAAGAATGTCATGCTAGATGAGTTTCTTAATAAAATGCATGTGGAGCTTGATATGAAATAGCACAAAGAAATAAGAAAGTGCCAAAATGAATTACATAGTCTTATGTTTTATTAGTTCTTGGAATTTGTATGAATCTTAGGATTTAATAGAGGCTAAGAGAGAAATATTTATTCCATAGTTAGTCCTACCAATTAATTTAATGCAATATATAACATACAAGGACAAAGAACATGCATTTAAATGAAGGTAATAAGTTTTACACAAAATTAGAAGTGAATCTCCTTACCAAACCACTTAATGTGTGCTCAGTATGAGTTAGACTCTTAAATATCCCCCTTCAGTTTTGGGATGAGACTTTGTTTGAAGCCATTGGAAATTCAATTGGTCATTTTTTGAAAACTAATGATGCCACTTTTTTTATGGGCCATTCTACTTGTGCTCAATTTTAGGTGGATATCAAGATCTATTTGCCTCTCCACAAAGAGATGAATTTTTTGGTCAAGGATCGCCCTGGTCACAGTCGATTGGCTATGAGGGTCTCACTTTTAGGTGCCACCATTGTTTTGTTACTATTCACTTGGTTTTGGCTTACTCTTTTCTATGTTTGAAGGGTGTGACAACTTGGTGGAAGGATGCTAATGATTATCTTCTGAATGTTCTAGCCTTTGACTCTTCAATGGTGGCTTCCCCTAGGATTTTGTGGAGCCTTCTACTCCTGAATCGGATTTGGGTTGTCTTTTTGTCATTAGTTATGCTCATGAGTGTACTTATTCTTATCCTCCAACTACTTCTACCTTGCCCTAGGTTTCTATTAGGGTTAGTAATTATTTCTCTCGTAGTTGTCCTATTATTCCCCCCTTGTGTGCTCTTGGTCTCCCTATAGGGGAGCCCCTAGTTCTCCCTTGCAATGGGTGTTTGGATGGTAGCATCACTTGGACTATCATTTGTAGAAGGTGTAAAGGTCCCTCCTCAACCTCTTGTATTTCTCTTTCTCATGAATTATTGGTTGTCTAGTTGTACAAGGTATCATCCTTAGCCTCTTGTTTCTTTTTAATTCCTAGCTCCAATCAAAAGATTTACTATTCTTTGTTTGTTTCTTTGTTTGCTCACCTCTAGTGAGATTCATTCCATTTGCCTTAATGGATATCTTGTACTAGGTACAGGCCCTTCCCAATTTTATCATAATCAAAACAAATCAGAAGTGAAGAGAGGTAAAAATGGATAATTTTTCATTAATCTAAGGCTTGAATCCAATTACAGTAGCAAAGATGCAAAAAATGCATGTCTCTATAAAGAACTAAA
The DNA here is from genome assembly GCA_007115665.2 of Sequoiadendron giganteum. Classification (NCBI taxonomy): domain Eukaryota; kingdom Viridiplantae; phylum Streptophyta; class Pinopsida; order Cupressales; family Cupressaceae; genus Sequoiadendron; species Sequoiadendron giganteum. The sequence continues at coordinate 178,902,060 of CM021100.1, forward strand.
TGAATAACATGATGAGGTTTAACAAATTTCTATTCATTTGTTTGTTGTTGAAGAGATAGGGCATGTGGTAGAAAGAAATCTTAGTCATATCCCTCTACAAAAACCTAAAAAATATGCACAAAAATTGATTTGTAGCATGATAAATCCCTTTGAAATACTTCTTTCATACCCACATTGATGGATGATACGTGGTTTATAAAGAAACTCCCATGAAATTCATTAAAAATGAGGCCCATAGATGGCCACCTGACAGAAAGGAGATCTGCAACTAAATAAATGTTATTGCAATCCCTTTGGAAATCTATTGCAAATGCATTAAATTCCCTTTTGGATACTCCATAAACCAAGATTTGGTAGTTGGGGAAGTCACTACAATATTTATGACATTTCCAGGGTGCTAATCCTTGCAAAATGGTCTATTATGGAAATCTAAGCTCAATCCAACCTCCTTTCAGAACTTTACAACATCTTGTTTTACTATTTACCTTAATCATATCCTAATTCTACTCTTTCGTGTAAATCCAACCTCCATCAGGGCTTTATTTCTATCCTCTATGAAATTTTGGCCTTCATTGAAATGCAATAGGGTATTGGGCTACATCAAGACATATTCATTCACTTGAGGAATTTATGTAAATATGTATGGTCAAGAAATCCTCACAACATTATTTTTTGTGAAAAAATGATTGGCATTGAGTAAAAACTCCATAGGGAAAAGGGGAAGAAAGAGATGGGGGCGGATAAATGAAGTGAAAGTGGATTGCAAAAACTCGGGTTTCATCATAACCATGCAAAACTTTGGTTGATATTTGCACCTTTGAATGATTTTTGGAATAGATAGAAATCCTCACAAATCCACTTGGTCATCAAATTCCCATGAATGTGGAAAATTGGTCAATTACAGCTTGGGCAAAAATTCCATTAGCAACAGGATGTGTGGGAATTTCACTTCCATCCACCTACAATCTATACTTAGTCAATTTTAGCTCCATCAAGCCAAATTTGAAAACATTGGCATTGAACCCATGTGGATCAAGAATATACATTTGAATTGTGCCTTTACCTTCAAACCAGTTCACTTGGAAAACTTTGCAAAACAGGATGCACATGAAATTTCTATAAACTTTTGATTTGTGGAACTTTAACCTTCATTGAACCTTTATAGGAAGTTGGTTGGAATTTGTCCTCAAAAGCTATACTTAGCCAATCTTTTGTTTTTTCCTCTTGTGGGAAAAAGCCAATAAATTTCACTTGTAGGAAAATGAGGTGGAGAGGGATGTTGCAGGACTTCAAAGGGGAACCAAATAAGTTCAGTTAAGAAAATAAATTATGCAAGATAACTAATAAGGAGGGATTGCAGGAAAAATGGGATGATGAGGAACTATGAGGATCTAATAAGGATCTAGATGGAACTAAAAATTTTACAACATATATAAAGGGTTGAAAACTTTGTAACTGCGTAACTTTTGACCAATTTTGACCAAAATTTCCTCAAATTTCAAATATAGATACCCATTTGGTTTCTTTACACAAGGAAAATCTCAAAAGACCTGAATGCTTAGCCTTTTTTGAGGTATCTTAAAATTGGGTAATTGACTATGGTAAGAAAAAGGAAGACAACCACCAAAAACATAAGTCATGCAATATGGCCCGAATAAGAACTCTCAGATCTTTTATAATTGATGGATCATAAGGTGTGAATGAAATGTCAACAGTCAATTTTTAGCATGTTTGCTATTTTTAGTGTTGAAGTTTTGAGTTTCATTGTAATATATTTCATGTAATCTTGTAATAGGCATGTGGCAACTTGTGAGCCAATATGTAATTTTCATGTGGAAAGCTAATGAGTATCTTGTAATCATTTTGCTACTTTGAATCAATGAATTTTATTTTTTCTTTCATGAAAATTTCATTATGTTAACTCTTAGTTACATGGTTGGACGGTCCTTTCCCTAGGACCTCCATCTATGAGTGCATCAGTTGGTATCGAAGTAATTTTTTGAGTCCTTTGGGAGAGAAGGCATTTTGAAAGATCCAAGGATGAACAAATCATAGACTTGAGGCATCATGCAAGTGTTTACCAATAGAATGTAAATTGTGAGGTAGTTGCAACCTTATAGACAAATCACCAACTTGAGGTAGTTGCACCAAATCCAAGGAAAGATTCCACCAAGGAGAATGTCTAGTATGGCCAATGTTGTTGCAAGAATGGAAGAAAGGCTAGAAATTATGACAATGAATATCGAGTTAGATGATGTAGAAGAAGATAGGAAAAGAGGTTTAGATCTTAGACATGAGGATGAGAGTGATGATGATGAAATAGTAGCTAAAGATTTGAATGAAGAAACCCTGGAAGAAGAAAATTTTGATTAGATAAGATGTTGAAAGCCATTTCCAAAATTGGTAAGAGACCTGGAATTGAGATTTATTATTATGTTGGTGATTTGAATCATGAAGAATTGATTGAATGGATAGAAATAGGAAGAATTGATTTATGATTATGAAATGGAAGAATACTTTTTTTTAATGAATAGGTAGCTATCTCTATTAAAATAAAGATAAAGTTACATATTCACAAAACAATATGGGTGGTAAGAAGGCACACCCCGAGAGTCATATGGGCAGTGCCCAAAAAAACCAAAAAATTAACCAATCACATGGGTCGAGCTCGAAAGTCCATGATTACAAAACATATAAAAAAAGGCTATTAAGCGGGCAAAGCAGTGCTAGCAGAGCTAGGAGGGTCTTTTTCATCCATGTTCTTCCCCAATACATCAACGGGGTCTGGAGTGACATCAGGAGGAGAACCCCAACCATCGTCAGCATCTTTTTCCTTCTCTTTATCTTTATCCTTGCATCGAGGTGAGATTGCAAGCGCTAGACACAGAAAAATTTTACCAGTGTTTGGCCAACCAGAGCCAGAAGTAGGAGGGTCATCAGAGGGCCACCTAGAACCGCCACCACCACTCCCCAAAGCACCGCCAAAAGGCCACCCCTAGCTAGCCTGCAGTGGAGGAGAGTGGATTCATTGAGGAGGGAGAGAATCCCGCCGAAGAGGAGGCTGAGAGCAGGGATGCGCAAAACCACTCCACTGTTGGCCCCAAGAAGGTGATTGGTCATGGGAAGAGGTGGGCGAAGTGGGCACCCGAGCAACAGTACATGGGTCATTGCCCCAATGATCCAGTAACACTTGCATGTGAGCAACCTTAGGTGCAACTTTGTTAGCTTGCACTTGAATCTGAAAGAGCATGTTAGAAAAAATAATAGCTTTAGCATATAAAGAAACATTAATATCCATTTGAGAATGAGCAAATATGGAGGCATTTCTGTCATTCCAAATATTGAAGAGGATTTCCACCCTGAAAGTGTGCCAAAGTTGGGTAAATTTAGTAGGAATTTTGGGCGAATCTCCCAGCAAAACCATATGCTAGGAGAAAGGCTCTGGCCTAAAGGGCCGAAAGAAGTCATGAATCCAAGTCCAAAGTTGCTGAGCTCTGGGAAAAAACCAAAAAAGATGCTTAAAAGTCTCAGCTTGCCAAAAAAAGGGGCAATGAGGGTCCTGGACCCCCAAGTGAACAAGCTGAGAACCCATAGGCAAGCCTTGGAAAATAATACACCAATCAAAGTGGGAAACTTTCGACTCGACACTTGCAAACCAAGTGATAGCAAATATTTTATGCCAGACATGAGCGAGAGATTGAAGAAGCCACCTCTAGTTCAAACTTTGAATCATAGGAAAGTGTGGTGAAAGCCACCTGTAACCAAGTTGAGGCTTGTAATTCTTGAAAGGGGTGTCTGGATACCACTTCCAGTCTTTCCACCAGGATTTGGTCCCATGAATTCCAACCTTGTGAAGCATCTCTACAGGAATAGCATTCACCAAACCATCATAAGTAGCATGGTCTTGGTTATGAAGCCTGTACAAGGCACGAAAATTTTCCCACTACATGATACACATTGTGGGTCTATGAAATAATTGTTGCAGGGTCTGGATACCCTTCTTATGGAATCTGAGTGCCTTAAGCCAAGGCAACTTAGCCAACGATTGACCATTGCAAGAAAAAAGAGGCAATAACCAAATATTCTACTGGTTGAGTGAAATGCCATAATGAAAACCAGAGGCAGCCCAGCAGAGCTACAGCTTGATAGCCTCCCGGGCTCGCTAAATAATTTTGGCCACAAAAGTCTCAACAATTTGGATTGGTTCCTTCATGACCAGAAGGGTTTGAAATCCAATCCCCTTCCAAGCGGGTCTATGAACAAGAAATCCTAACTGAATAATATGCCTGAGAAGAACTTTCCAGGCCTCGTCCCCAATAAGGGCATGGATAATCCGTTTAACACATAAAGCAATCCCTTGTCATTGAGTGGAGATCAACCCAAGTCCTCCAAAATCTCTAGGAAGGTAGCAAAATTCCCAAGCAACATGGTGAAACCCTTTGTGGGATTCAGAAGAGGCCCAAAGAAAATCTCGAAGCAATTTTTCAAGCTTGTCGTAGGTAGCTTTAGAAGGGGCCCAATAGGAGGAGTAGTAAACATGGGTAGCTACCAAAAATTTAGAGCACACCTACAATTTCCCTGCCAAAGAAAAGGGCTTGGTAATCTAGTAAGAAAGCTTTTGCTTGACTCTGGAAAGAACAGCTTGCCATAGCTCAGCTGGGGATGCCTGGAAAGCAAAGGGAATGCCCAGGAATCGAAAAAAATTCTCCTGGCCCAATCCACTTCCAACCATACTATTGAAACCAAGGAGGAGTACGCAAGATAGACTGTCTGTAGCACAAATTTTTATGCCAGTGAATGGTAGAGCTATAAGCAAGACATAAGGTGTTAAGACAATCCAGGGCCGCTTTAATATTTTCTTCTTCCTCCAAGAGAGTGAGGAAAGATTCATCAGCAAAATGGCCATTAACCAGCTGAGCTTGAGTGTTAGGCAAAGAAATTCCCTTGACACATTGTTGGGAAACCGCGTTGGCCAGAAGGTAGCCAAATCCTTCAGTAGTAAGCACATACAGAGAGGGGGCAAGTGGGCACCCTTGCCGAATGGAATGAAAGAGTCAAAAGGTAGAGGATTGATGACCATTAATGGTGATACAAGCAGAGGCATCCACAAAGATCATTTGAATAGTTTGAATGAAGTTAGGCCCAAAACCCAAAGCTTGCAGCATAGCAAGAATAAAAGGCAATTCAATACGGTCATAGGCCTTTGCAAAGTCAATTTTGATAAACATGGATTTCTAGTGTGAACGCTTGGCCCATTCCATGCCTTCCCAAACAACAATAATATTATCCAGAATAAACCTAGATTTGATCAACCCAGTTTCCTTTGGGCACACAATCCAAGATAAAAGATGGCGGATCTTTAGAGCCAATTAGCACCCATAAATGCGTAGAAATATATCTGTGCGAGTGATGGCATCATTCCACCAAGTAATCTAGCCTGTATGATAAGTTGTCCTGCACTCCAAATTCCAAACTCTGCGAATGTGGGCCAAGGTAGGCTTGTGGTAGAGTAAAGATGTGTTTAGAAAAAAATGAGTTTTACACGTGTGAGGTTGTCGAGTCTCCCATTCAATGTGAAAATAAATGGGGAAGTGGTCTGAAAAATTCACATCCACTAAAAGCTTAACCAGGAGAGAAGAATTGTCAAAAGAGAAAAGATTAAGCCGAGACCATGGCACGATCAAGGCGCTTAAATATTCTATCAAAATCGACCATGTAATTACACCAAGTGTACCAGAGAGAATGAGAATGGCGGCGGCCAATATTGGGATCAAAGAGCCCTAATTTATTGCACATGTAAAACCACACCTCCCTTTCGCTAGTTGCCCATCTGAATGGCAAGGTGCCATCTTTTTCATATGCCATCTCAACCATATTAAAATCCCCACATAGTAACCAGGTAGCAATTGGCAATGAATCAGTAATCTAGTGCCAAAGCAAATATAGTTCCACAACATCATTAGAGGCATAAACATTAATAATCCCAAAGGAATGATTATCAATGTTGAGAAGGATCTAGATGAGCTGATGAGTGGGATCAAACTCGTGGTTGACCACACAAGAGTGCCACCATGGGGAAAAAAGGGTCACAACTCCGCCACGCCCAGTATCATGAGTAGTGCAAAACATTTTACTGGCTGGCCAAATAGAGCGACAAGCCGAAGCAAGCAAAAAGCCAAAAAAAAAAAAATCTTGGAGACAAAGCACTTCAATACCAAAATACTTACTCAAGGTATCCCTTACAGAATAATTTATGGAGAGGTATGTCAGACCTCGAACATTCCATGAGAGGAAATTCATGAATGAAACTCCTCCATATCATCAGATTTTTGTTCCTCTTCATTCAGAGAAGAGAAACGATTCTGCAAAAGTTCTGGCAGAATTGACCCAATTCGAATAGAAGGAGAGGAAAATATCCACTTTTATTGAACATATTCCCCTTCTTCCCTTGGTGGAGAAGGGCTACGAGACCGCCTTTGAGCTCCCGACACGGGAGGAGAAGCATTCAGTTGTGTTAGCATTACAGCAGCAGGCTAAGGCGTTGCCTTTGGCCTAAGCTACGATGGAAGATTATCAACCCCAACAAGAGCTTCCTTCCCCTCTGTTGAATGGTTCGAAACAACTTTCGTTGGTTCGGAGGCCTTAAGGGCCGACCCAGAACCAGTGGACTTATTCTTGCAGTTTGTAACCGTAGTCCATTTCTCATCAAGTTTGGCAAATGAAGCCTTCATCGGACTAGGCTTTTCAATAGCTTGTGGCAGAGAAGGTGTACGAGGCACTGCCAAAGGGAATTCCTTGATCTTGTGGTATGTGGACTGACACCTATAACACGTGTTGGGAAGATTAAAATAAGTAACCTTCTGGGTATATCAGAGAGCTCCAAGTTGGATATCAATGGAATCTTTCAGATCTTTGGAAAGGTCTACTTCCACACAAACCCTTTTATGGGGTCAGGCCTGAAAGAACCTATCTAGATCAATGCAAATAACCCTCCCCATCAAGCATGCAATATGGTTCAAACAAGGCACACAAGGCAAGGGTAAACCAAGAAATTCAATCCAGACCACAACCTACAACTTGGTGTCATCTGAGACAGCAAAATCTTGGGTCCATGCCTAGAAAACTAACAAAGAAGACCGAACATACCAGTGACCATGGGCTAAGATAGCCTGGACATGATTGACCTCTGCAAAGCAGAACAAAAAGAAACCCTTGGTTAAATTTTGGACCATGTCAAGGCGGACCCCATGAGGGACCCAAGCCTTGTTGACTCGCTCCTTAAGCACACTTTCAGGGGGAGTCCTCCCAACAAGGGTATGTTTCTCAAGCCATTGACAAGCATAATTAAAATCTAGTAAAGGAAAAACCACATCAGCTAGTGAGTAAAAACACTTACCTCATGAAAGACTTTTGGAACAAATTTTTGGGGTCATTTGTTTAGAGGAGCCATTGAGCAAAGCCGATGAGCCGCTAACACCAGCATGAACTCTTGGGTTAGAGCCGGTTGAAGGCATATTAAAACACAAAAACTGCACTAAATGTGGTTGTACACATAGGAAAAGAGGAGTTTCTTGTGCTAACAACGCAATATGACGCAAGAGGGGCCAAGAGTGACCGCAGACACCACAAATAACATCAAAAAAATGGAAGAATACTTTGAGTATGAGGAAATTGAAGATCCAAAAAGGGTCGGATTTGAAAAAATTAAGTTGAAAGGACATGTTTCTATTTGGTGGAGAGAAGTTCAATTGGATAGAAATTGGAGAGGAAAAGAAAGAATTACAAAATAGGATAGAATGATGACAAAGTTGAAGAATCAATTCATACTTTCTAATTATAAACTTGAACTGTTGAAGGGATTACAAAACCTAAGGCAAAAGGAGAAGACAATGAAGGAGTACACTGAATAATTTCACAACATGATCATCAAAGTTGGACATAGTGAAGGAGTAAATTGAATAATTTCACAACATAATCATCAGAATTGGGCATAGTGAAGCAAGCAAGGAGAAAGTTGAACAATACATCAATGGATTGAGAAGAAACATTCAAGAAGATTTTGGCAAGGATGAAAATATTTGAAGAGGCATACCAATTCATGCTAAAGGTGGAGGAAAAGTTGAACAAAAAATTCAAATAGAGGTAGAAAAGTGGAGGTAGATTTTAGAAAGGTGGGCCACAACACGAAAAAAGGAGACCATATGGAGTACAATAAGGATGGAAATCCATACCACATTGATGAGAAGAGTGTTATCTTCCGAGGAAGGAGTGACAAAAATTCTTACTACAACAATAGAGGAGACAACAATTCCTACCACAATGATGGATATCAAAGGAGTGATAGGGGATTTGACAAGAAGTCATTCAAAGGAACTTATTTCAAATGTGGAGGATACTGAGCATTTGAATGTCATCAAGAGAGTGCTAGCAATAGAGGGGATAATAGTGTGAGACCAACATATGTGAAACAAGATCCTACTAGATCACCAAGATCACCAAGATCTATAGGAAAACTTGAGAAGGGTGAATCAATGGTCATGAGGAGAGATTTAATGCAAAACAAAGACAACCAAGGAATTGACGCAAAGAAAAATTATGTTCAAAATGGTATGAAAATCAAGAAGTAAGTGTTGTGAAGTTATCATTGATAGTGGTAGTACGAAAAAATTATATTCTAAGGAGACATGAATTAAATTAAATTTGAAAAGGATAAAATATCCAAACCCATATAGGATTTGCATGGATTCAAGATGATCACAAAATACTAGTAAGTGAACAATGTGTGATGATATTCCATATACAATCATACGACAAAGTATTGTGTGATATTATTTCAATGGATGCATGTCATATGTTATTGGGAAGAACATGTCAGTATGGTAGGAAATAAACTCATGGTGGAAAAAATAATACCTACACTCTAATCTTGAGTGGGAAGAAGCATATCTTGATACCTTTGGAGGAGGAGTGCAAGAGTGAAGTGTGTGATAATGCCAAAATCTGTTTGGTGGATGGAAGGAAATTTTTGGATGGATTGGAACATGAGAAAATATGTTTTACATTAATTCCAAGGAAGTGCAACAATTAGAGTGCAAAAATTATTGTCGCAAAGGGAAGTATCTGAAGTGTTGACTAAATATCGGGACATTGTATCAGAGAATGTGCCAGAAGGGCTACCACCAACCTAGAGTATCAGTCATCATATAGACTTGATACCTAGAGCTAGTTTTCCAAATAAAGTGACACATAGGATGACACTAGAAAAGAACATAAAGCTAAATAGATAGGTACAAGAGTTGTTGAGGATAGGGTTGATCCAAAAAAAATAAGCCCATGTGCAGTACCAGAAGTGTTAGCACAAAAATAGATGGAGAATGGAGGATGTGCACAAACTCAAGGGCCATCAACAAGATCACTATCAAGTATAGATTCCCATTTCCAAGGATGGATGGTATTTAGGACTATTTGAGTGGTGAGAAGTGCTTCACAAAAATTGACTTGAAGAGTTGATATCACCAAATCAAAATCAAAGAGGGAGATGAATGGAAGACTGCAGTCAAGACAAATAAGGGATTGTATGAGTGGTTATTCATGCCTTTTGTATTAACCAATTAGCTAAGTACATTCATGTGGTTGATGAACAAGGTTCTGAAAGAATTCTTGGGTAAGTTTTTTTTGTTTACTTGGATGATATTATAATTTTAATAAATAAAAATAGGAGCATTTGTGGCATATCAAACAAGTATTTAAGAGTTTGAAGGAAGAGGAGATGCTAATAAACATCAATAAATTTTGTTTCATGAAAATGGAGCGAGTCTATTTGGGATTTGTCATTTTTGCAAATGGATTGAAGATGGGTCTAGAAAAAGTAAGGGCAATTGTGGAGTGGCCAACACCAACAAGCATTGGAAAGGTGAGATCTTTTCATGGACTGGAAATTTTATGTAGGAAGTTCATTAAGAGTCTTGATTTCATTTACACACCAATGAAAAAAATAATGAGGGAAGATTGGAAATAATTCGAGTGGACATCAAGAGCACAAAATATTTTTGAAATATTGAAACAAAAGGTAACCGAACAGCCCATGTTAGCCTTACCTAATTTTAATAAAATATTTCAAGTAGAGTGTGATGCTAGTTTAAGTGCAATAGGAGAAATATTGAGTCAATAATGGAGACCAATAGCATATTTTAGTGATAATTTGAATGATGCAAGAAAGAGATAATTTATGATCAAGAGTTGTACGCAATAATTCACATTGAAGAAGTGCAGACATTATTGTTTCTAAAGGAATTTTTTCTATATATTGACCATCAATCACTAAAATACTTGAATAGCTAAGGTAAATTTAACCAGAGACATATAAGGTGGGTAGAGTTCATGCAGAGCTATGCATTTGTGCTGAAGCACCAAAGTGGTAAATCAAACGAGGTAGCAGATGTGTTGAGTAGAATAAGAAACTTTTTGATACAGATGAAGGTAACACTAATAGGATTTGAAGAACTAAAACACGTGTATGAGGATGGCCTATTTTTTTGGAAGTGTGAAAAGAAAATAGATAACCAATGATGACAGACAAAAGAAAGTGACTAGATTATTTCACCTAGGATGATATGTCATTCAAGGGAAACTAACTATGCATTCCTAGGATTTCAATGTGGGAGAACTTGATCAAGGAGAAACATAGTGGTGAATTAGCAAGAAAATTTTGTGTTCAAAAGACAATGGCTTTGGTAAGTGAACACTATTGTTGGCCTCAAATGTATAAGGATGTAAGGAAAAAATTTCAAAAGTATAGAACTTGTCAAGTTACAAAAGAGAGCATTCATAACATAAGATTGTATTAATGTTTGACAATATCGAAAAAACCTTGGTAGGATATGTTGAGGCATAAAATTTTACCCTAGTGCAATTTCCCACAACATACCCTTACATAACATTGATAATGAAAAAATTTGCCACCTTAAACCCTTTGTCTGATCCGTGATTTGGCATTTTTTGTCGATGGAGGGAATTTCGTCAAGGATGCTTTTGCGTCGTGCAAAAGTCCCTGACAAATTTCCAGGTCAGTGGATGTTCAGGCATTACATTTCATGGCATTCGCAAGTTGTAATGTCTCCTATAACCATAGACCTTCCCGAAATCATCCCTTTTGCCTCCATATCCTCATTTTGAGCTCATTCTTTGATTCCATTCAATCTCTCTCTCAATCTCTCACACATTCTACACTTTAATCTTACAAATCCACTTATCTTTATCCCTTCTTTCTTATTTCTACATCAATTTCTTGCAAGTTTCAAGCCATTGGCACTACGTTCTTGTATGTTTGTCTTGCACTTTTAGAGCTACCATCCTTCCTTTCAGCTTATCAAGCTTGCCAAAGGGAGGGTAATGCTTTATTATTGTCATTTTCATTGTATTATCAATATTATAGATTGTCTTTTCTTTCTATACATATTGTCTACTTCTTTCCTTTATCATTTTCTCTCTATTGTGATCTATTGGTTATCTGTGGAGGTGGAAACACCAAAGAAGGGGTTTGGCTGAGGTAAAGTCCAAAACACAACCCCAACATTTTTTTCTCTCTGTTTGTAGGTACTTTGTACATGTGGAGCTTGCAGAAGGTTGGATCACCAGTGAATCAGATTTCTACTACCCTTGCTTGTCATTTCATTCACACTCAATTTATCTTTCAAGTTATAGTATTATTCTTGTTGTAGTTAGTTTTTTTTATGCATTAGTAGCATTTTGTCACTTTAATTTAAATTGTTGAATTAAGGCTCTCAAGTCGTTAGCACGCCCTATGAGTTTCATATTGTAGACTATATTCTTAGTCTGTATGAGATGTTATTGCATCCCTAAGATGATAGTGCATCACGTTGTCATCCATGTCCCACATTGATGTCCTCTGGCCAAGAGCTAATTAGCTTACAATCTGAGACCTTTGTGGTCTGCTCACCCAATTCCCAAAATCCTCCATCCTTGAAAACATAAAACAAAATCTAGTTTATCCTTCCTTCACCACCATGTTTTCTACGTTTGTCATTGAGGTGATCAAGGGAAATTTGTACCCTTTAGTCTTTGTTTGTCTTGGGAGTTGGGAGTAAAAATTTATTCTCTCGCATCTTGGGTGTGTTGCAGATAATGTGTTTTGAATATTTTATGAACTTTACGACCCATCTACGACCTCTGGACACATTGTAAGAATTATTTGAAACATTAGAATGGGATCTAGAAGTTATAGTCACCCTTGAACTGATCCTACTTTCAAAGATCTTGTTTCGGGAGTCTCTATCAGTTTCTCTTATCCTTTTGTTGAGGTGACAACTCATGTTCCTACCCCTCCTGCCTCGCCCTTTATTTCTTTTGTGGAAGATGATGTTTCTCTCAAGGTTCCTAAAGAGAAAATCTATTCCCTAGATATGAGACTCGAGGAGCTTGAGATATTTGTGGCACAAGATGATAACTTTACCCAAGTGACTCTTATCATTAAGCAATTAAGAACCATGTTGGGTAAGGATTAGAGAGGCATACGGCTTCTTCGAGGGATAGTAGATATTGTATATGCCCATGTCCCCACCTACACCTCTAACTTGATTATTACTAAGACCATGGCTCAGAGATCACTGGAAAATAACTTAATGTTTCGATGCTCGGGGTGTCAGTGTGTATGGCTAACACAGGTCCTTCTACTAATACCAACTTTGTATCTAAGAAAAGAAATACAATTAAAGTAAATAAGGTTCATTTGGTTTTCAGCTACTCTAAACCTAAGGCTCACAGTGTCCCTGTTTTTGGATCCAATGTTGATGCCTCTATAGGTACTGATGCTAGGGGCTCTATTGGTGCAAGAGCTGGTGACTCTTTTGGAGGTCTCTCTAGTCATACTTCATCCACTGATTCGGTGCTCAATGCTCTATTGTAGAACATGGAGTGCATGCAAATTAGCTAGTAAGCTTGACCAATTCTTCTTCTCAACCTATCTTCCAGCCTTTCCTTCATCATAGTCATCTTTCCATTTCCATTTTGAACACTCATATCCCTTAGGGGGTGGAGATTCCAAAATTCAAAAAGTACAATGGACATGGAGACCTGTGGATGCATGTCTCATCATTTAACACGCTATGTACTGATTTCTTTCATAAAAATGCTTTGTTGGCCAAGTTATTCCCATGTTCTCTCAAGGATGCTACTATGGAATGGTATTGCGCTTTACCTGATAATTCTATTTTCTCATATAACTAGCTAATCAACCAATTTCTCCAACAGTTCTAGGCCAACATTAGGCTAAAGATCACCTTCAATGATCTCATTTGGTGTAAGAAGGGACACCATGATAAGTTGATTGTATTTATAGATCTATATAAGGCTATTTTTGCTTAGATTTCCTATCCTTCGCCTAACTTCGATGTTCAAAAGGTGCTCACTGGGAACTTGCGAACTTTTTTGCAAGAGAAGTTTATTTGGATAAAATATCCTTCTTTTGTACATTTGTGTGTCACTTTGAGAGAATATCGCCAAGTGGTTGTTCAATATGGGAATTCGTTCTTGCGCTCCAACCAGGACTGTCAATCAGTCGTGCCAATCTCAAGTAAGAACAAGGTCATGGCTAACATGGTCTCTATTCCTTCAAATAAAAACAAAATAGGGCGTAACTTAAATTTTACTAAATTATCAGAATCATACATTAATGTCCTACAAAATTTATTAAAAGAAAAAGTAATAACATTACCTAATATTTGGTTGTCATCTGAGTTGTATCTTGAATGGTACAAATCTCAAAAGTTTTACCAATTTCATCGAGTTGCTAGGCATGATACCGAAAGATGCATCTATTTGAGTGACATGATTCAAGATCGCATTGATCACAGGAGCATCTACCTTGATGTAATAAAGTAGAATTCTAATACATCTATAGCCAAGCCTAACAGACAACTACAAATATAGACAGATCCATTCCTATCACACTCTACAAACTTGGTAACTCTTTTTTCATCTGCTTTTGATTTTTCCCCATCTGAGTACACGAATGTGGTCTCATTCACTCATATTCCTCCTACAAAACATGTGAGTACAATTCTTGATAGTACATTTTCCTCACATGATCTGCCTTTGAGCAAGGAGCCCTCTTCGTTGTATGTTCACGCTCAGATCAATGGTATCATTATGATTGGTGTTATGGTTGATCTGTTGATCCGAGTGAATGTTATCAAGTCGAGGCCCTATTTATTAACATTTTGCTCAAATAGAAGTATGATGAGTCATAGGCCACCCTATGTAATCATGATGGGTTTTTTATCGCCCCTATGGGCTCTATTTCTTTGTCGGTTTTAGTTGGTCCTAATTCAGTGCATATTCCATTTGTTGTGATCCTGAAATCAAACTTATTCAAAGCAAGGTTGGGCATTTCATGGCTAGTCTCTATAAATGCAGTTGCTTTTGTAATCCACAAATGTATGAAGTATCCCCACGAGGGTATTGTGCATGTTTTTCAGTACATTAGATACAAGCCATTGGTAGCATGTGGGGGCTTCTCTCTCAGCCATTTTTGGCCCACCTGTCGTACCCCTCCCTCCTAGGGGAGATCTCTTGTATTGGGCTTATTACAGGTATTAATACTAGGGGCTTGACGTCAAAAGGTGGTCTTCCTATGTCGCCCTATGTTGTATCTTTGAAGGCTTGTTTGTGTACACAACAGCAAGATTCATATTTTGCCCCTACAAAGGGGAAGAACAAGCTTGCTCTTGCCCTCAATCCTTCTCCTCCTAGTTCCTCTATTTCATCTTCTACACCTCCTTCTGCTTCTCATCCCTTGGTGGCATCCTTTGTTCCTGCTCATGTGCCTACCACAAGAAAAGGAAAGGTTCCTATGCTACAGAAATGAAAGCCCCACATCTTCCAGCTTCTCATTCTACCCACAATGCCCCGAACCACCCTATATGTGAAGGGGAAGTCCTTCCATGGGGTTGTTCCTGCATCTCTACCTCTGCTTGCCTCTAGGGAAAGGCATGGGAAGAAGCCCAGTACCAAGACACCTCTTTTTGTTTCTGCTTTTGAGTCTCCTTCTCCTCCTGCTTCTCCTAAGAAGTCTCCCCTTCCACCAGCAATGATTGTGGAGGTTCCTCCTATGATCGATCAGACACCCCCGGCCTCTTCTTAGGTTGTGCCTTTGAGTGCCCATAGTTGACGAAGTGCCAGTGAAATTCCTTTTCCAAGGAGCATGCGGCTTCATAGCAAAGTGAGGGAAAGCCTATTTTTTTTATCTACTACAATTGTTTTTTCTCCTGCTCTTTCATCTGCTTCAATTCCCATCACCTCGATGCTTCTTCTAGATTCATCAATAGACCCTGATGAACCTCACCCCAAAAGGGTGTAGGTGTTCATCGCTCTGTCAATAGAGCCTCCGCTTCTTACTTCCCTTCCAGACATTCCTCCTTTTTTGCAGCCTATCAACATGCCTCATACAAAGGTGGTGTCCTCGGTGACTCCATCTCTTTCTTCTTCCACTTTTGCTTCTTTTGTGGGGATTTCACATCCCCCGTTGAAGTGCAAGCTTGAGGATGACCTTGCTTCAAGAGAGGTTTGTAAAAAATTATCATCTCCTATGGATTCTAGTTCTACTTTGGCTTGTGTCATCCTTATGACAGAGACAGCCCTCGTGTCTCCGAAGTTAGTCACTACTCCTCTCCCCAAGGTTAGTCATGACTCTCAGGTATCTATCCTCTACATGTTTAGTTGACACATAGAACTCATGTTAAGTGCATGTTCAACTCGGTGGAAGATATCCTGACTCTATCATCGATCTTTGAGAGATCAGTGACCCTAGTCTCACAAGAGCTCAGTGAAGACCTTAATGGGCCCTCTCCCTTGGCCCTTGTCGCAGGCGATTCAGATGGTATAGCCCTTGCTATCCCTCCCCTTCAAGCTCATCCTCCCTCCCCCTATAATGATCTAGATTGAGAGCAAGATGACCTACTGGTGGACTCGAATTAGAGTGGTACCTCTTCTACACCTGTAGATCAGATTTTTGTGTGTGCTTGTGTTCCCCTATGCTTGTTTGTATGTGTTTTATGCTCTTTCTTAGAGGATCCTCGCTACCCTTGTATGTGCTTGGATACAGGTGCGAGGATTTTTCGAAACCTTCTTCTATTTGTTTCATCATTCTTCTATCTATCCTACTCTTGCACTTTCACATTGGGGACGATGCAAAGCGTTGGTGGCATTTAGGCCTTCTTCCATGTTGACCTTATTTTTATTTTTCATTTATCTTTATGTGCTCTTCTTCATGTTCCAATACATTTGTGGATTGATGACAGTTCATATGTACATTATATTGTATCTATCTATCTATATATATGGATAGTTCTAACCCTGAATTATCATATCCCCCTATCTCTTGATTTCTTCATCTATGTCTATCTTCTTCATGGTGTGGTTTCTATGTGTTGTCCCTCTCATGTGTGACAACATACCATAAATACATCTCTCCATATATCTTATGTCACGAAATCTCTCATCTTTTTTTTCTTTCCTTAGAATGACATGTGCTCCTTTGTGTAATACACATCATTCTAAGGGGGCTCTCTCACGTCTACTTCAATTTTCAACAAGGAATATTCTTTCAAAAGGATCCCTTGGTGAAATTCCTTTCAAAAAGATCCCTTGGTGAAAGAATCAGAAAACTTCCTTTCAAAAAAGGATCATTCTTTCAAAAGGATTCCTTGACGAAAGATCTTTCGAAAGGATTCCACGATGACAGAATCACTTGCAGAAAATTGTCTTTCAAAAGGAGTGTTTTTTAAAAAGGGTTTCTTGGTGTCTTGATGTCTTATGAAAAGGATTCCCCAATGAAAGAACCTCTTTGTGAAAGTAGCTTTAAAATAATTCTTTGGTGTCTTATATTTGATATTTGACATCTTGTGTCTTGATGTTTGGATGTCTCATATCTTGGCATCTAGCTTGGGGGCAACCTGACTAGACCTATCTTTTATGTGACTATCCTACAACATAATTTGAAATAGCCACGGGCCTACATGCTTGTCGTATGGACTCTATCCATGCTAGCCATACTTATCAATGTCATCTTATATCTAATCAAATTGTCTTATTGTGCTTATGATGTCTTATGATTGTGTGTATTATTTTTTATTTTTTTGCCTAACATGTTTTAGTACAGCTAACATGTTTGTGGTGAGATTGCAATTAGATTTGCAAGATCAAAGATTTGTGTCCTCTTTGTATTCTGGTGAAGCCCCCTTCACACCAATTATATCGGATCAAAGGACTACTTCCTCTCATTTTCGATATATTCTCTTCAATCTCTTTCTACTTTAGCTCACATATGCACTGACACGTATGCTCGCTAAAGTGGGGGAAAAATGTTGAGGCATAAAATTGCACCCTAGTGCAATTTCCCACAACATACCCTTACTCTAGTCTTATAACATTGATAATGCAAAAATTTGCCACCTTAAACCCTTCATCTCATCCATGCTTTGGTGTTTCCTATCAGTGGAGGGAATTTTGTCAAGGACGCTTCTGTGTTGTGTGAACTTCCCTAACACATTCTCAGGTCAATGGACATTGAGGCATTACATTTCGTGGCATTCACGAGTTGTATCTTGCAACCACAGACCTACCCGAAAACGTCCCTTTTGCCCCCGTATCCTCATTTTGAGCTCATTCTTTGATTCCATTCAATCTCTCACACATTCTACACTTCGCTCTTGCAACTCCACTTCTTTTTCTCCCTTCTTGCTTCTTTCCACATCACTTTCCTATAGGTTTCATGCTATTGGCACTACGTTCTTGTACGTTTGTCTTGCACTTTTAAAGCTACCATCCTTCCTTTCAGCTTCTCAAGCTTGCCAAAGGGAGGGTAATGCTTATTGTTGTCTTTTTTGTCGCATTATCAATATTATAGATAGCATATAGATTGTCTTTGCTTTCTATACATATTGTCTACTTTGTTCCTTTATCATTTTCTCTCTATTGTGGTTTATTGGTTATTCGTGGAGTGGAAACACCAAAGCAGGGGTTTGACTGAGGCAAACTCCAAAACACAACCCCAACATTTTTTATCTTTGTATGTGTAGGTACTTTGTTCATGTGGAGCTTGCAAGAGGTTGGACCACTTGTGAGTTGGATTTTTACTACCCTTCCTTGTTTTTTTGTTTACACTCAATTTATCTGTCAAATTATAGCATTCTTCTTGTTGTAGTTAGTTTGTTTTATGCATTTGTAGAATTTTGTCACTTTCATTTAAACTAATGGATTAAGCCTCTCAGGTCAGTAGCACGCCTTGTGAGTTTCAGATTGTAGACTATGTTCTCAGTCTGTACGAGATGTTAGTGTGTCCCTGAGATGACAGTGCATCGCACTATAATTCACGTCCCGCGTTGATGTCCTTTGGCCGAGAGCTAGTTATTCTGCAATCCAAGACCTCTATGGTCTGCTCACCCGATTCTCGAAATCCTCCATCCTTGAAAACATAAAACAGAATCTAGTTTATCCTTCCTTCACCACCCCACTTTTCTACCTTTGTCATTGAGGTGACCAAGGGCAATTCACTCCCTTTAGACCCTATTTGTCTTGGGACTTGGGAGTAGCAAATCCCCTCCTTCACAAGATATAAGCATGGATTTTATATTAGCTTTGTCAAGGTCACGGAGAACATAATTCCATATTTTTAGTGGTGGATCAATTTTCTAAGATGATGTATTTCATTCCTTGTAAGAGAACACATGATGTTATACATATTTTTGACCTATTTTTCAAAGAGATTGTGAGATTGCACGAATTTTTATAGAGCATAGTTTTAAACAAGGACGTGAAGTTCAAGTTATTTTTGGAGGACATTATAGAAGATCAAGATGAACCTCAAATTCAAATCAACATTTCATCCACAGATTGATGGACAAACAAAGGTAATAAACAAGAGTTTGGTTTGGACAATTTATTGAGATGTCTAGTAGGAAAAAAGGAAAGAAATTAGGACATAATTTTACCGCAAGTAAAGTTTGCATACAGTAACTTAATACACAAAAGTACAAGAAAAAACATCATTTGAGATAATGATTGGATTGAATCCTAGAGGAGTAGTGGAGCTCAAAGACATTAGTAAAGAAGATAAAAGGAGTAAGGAAGCAAAGGAATTTGTAAGATACATGGAAACAATGCACAATCAGGTCAATGAACACTTGGAGACA
This sequence comes from Sequoiadendron giganteum, assembly GCA_007115665.2. NCBI lineage: Eukaryota > Viridiplantae > Streptophyta > Pinopsida > Cupressales > Cupressaceae > Sequoiadendron > Sequoiadendron giganteum. The sequence continues at coordinate 178,921,268 of CM021100.1, forward strand.
ATGAATAGCAAATACAAAGGTCAAGAAGTTGAAAAGAGATGTAAGAAAATCGCAATTGGGGATGAAGTTAAGGTATATTTCAACAAAGAAATATTTCCAATAGGCATGTACAACAAGTTGAAGATAAAGAAGTTTGATCCATGTAGGATTCTCAAAAAGTTTGATTTAGGGAACACCTATGAGGTTGAGTTATCGAAAGCAATAGGCATATCATTTGTATTCAACATAGCAGATCTTCATCAATATTATGGACAGTCAAGCGACAACACTACAAAAGTTTCCTTCAAGAAACAACTATCGTGGCAACAATAGGAGCAAATAGAACAAATTTTGGACAGCATAATTGGGTGTAGCACCAAAAACAAACAGTATGAGGAACACCTAGTTAAGTGGAAAAGACCAATAGAAGACTCATCATGGATTTTACAAGCTAGGGTGGAACATATTGGATATCCTATAGAACTAACAAAGTGCAGAACTCACTTTTCAAATTACCCTAGGTGTTTGATGTAGGAGCATCCCAATGAACCTTACTACATTTCACCACATAATCTTAATTTGGCTCACATCAAAAAACTAGAGAAATGCACGACATATTCAAATTTCAAGAAATTGGGATCAAATTGCAAGAAGTTATAGTTAACAAAAGATTGGGGTACAAAACAATCAACACAAAGTTCACCAAGTGAAGTTTGTGAAAGCTTTTTGTACCTTGTAACATCAAAACCAACATATCACAAGGCACCATGGCATCAAAAACACCTCAAATTGGAACCAATGTGGATTTCATTAACTCTTGGAGCTTCACCATTGAATTTAGGCCAACCTACACGTTTTATAGTGTATTGGATTTTGGAACACCTTACGACCGATGCAAATCATTCCTAGAGCTTGGAGCTAGTATATAAACATCTCTTGGATTCATTTAAAGGAGTCAATTGATAATTTAGTCTAGTGTTTAGTTGTTAGCATGTTTGTTAGTTTTAGAGTTAGAGTTTTGAGTTTTATTGTCATATCTTGCATGTAAGCTTGTAATAAGCTTGTGGTGACCTGTAAGCCAATCTCTAAACTGTGTGACAAGCCAATGAGTATCATGTAATCACTTTGCTACTTTGAATCAATGAGAAGTTTTTTCCTACTCGTGATAATTCCATTGTGTTAACTCCCAATTGTGCAATTGGACAGTCCTTTCCCTAGGCCCTCCATGTGTGACTACATCAAAATGTTCATCAATACTAGTGTGCATTGTCAAATATTTTTAACACTGTAAATTTTTAATTTCATTCTAATTAATATTTTTTTTAATTCCTTTTCCGGAGTTTTCATACTATGTATCTCTTAGCAATTTCATATAAATTCTTTAAAATATTTTACAAATTTGTAATATTTTAATCATTGATTATTAAATTCAAATCTTAATCTCGCACAGCAATGGATTTCGTAAGCCACTTACCTTTCAACTTTGTCTAAGACATTTCAGGCTTGCATTTAAGTTATTGTTTTGGCTTTCAAACTTAATCTTGTTTGTAGCTTTTGAATCAATATCTCTTTTACTGTTACATCGCTTTCACTATAAATGTACGTCAATACTAGTGTATACTATCCAATAGTGTCCATGTCAGATCAGTTTTGCATTAAGACTATTGTTCCGGCTTTTAGACATCATCTTATTCGTAGTATTGTAAATTTTGAACTTTACATGTCATCTTTTTTGAAGGTCCTTACAAATTTGTTGCATGCTTTAATCACGCAATATTAAATTTAAATCTGTGCAACTATCACAGCCATGGATTTCACGTCCCAATTACCTTTCAACTTTGTCCAAGTCAATTTGGGTTTGCAATAAGGGTAAAACCCATTAAAAGCTTAACCAGGTCTGTTACCTTAAAGTATCGTTCCACATTCTCAATTTGACATAAGGGATCCTTTAAATCTTTTCCGGCACCTACTCACGTGTCTAGAGCTTCATCCTCCATCTACTCAATCGAGCTTAATAAATAATCTCATCAACAATCATTTCCAGCATACAAGAGCAGAGGAAAACCAACACTCTACCATACATTCGTCATCTAAAATAGATCTCACAAATTGAACCACTCCCTGTAATGCACAAATCCAGTCCCAAACACAAAATTTGGGAAAAAGTTGTTTTTGTCTTAATCCATGCCTAGTGCACAAATGGGTGCCATAATTATTCATATATATTTTTATAGCCCACTTTAGCTAGCCGGACTACATAAAGTTGTGGACTAATAACAAGACAAATGCATAACAACAACAAACCCAATCTCAATTTAAATATTTCAAATATAACTGGCCCTCTAAAATGCATTTTAAGTGCTTGATGCAATGAACAGTTAAAAGATGCATTACCTCTCCTTAACATTTTCATCCAAAAATTGATCCCTTCACAACAAAGTCAAAAGACTTAAGGAACCCATTCAAGACAATGCTGCTGTTTTCTTCATGTGGACAGAAATTTCATTTAAATTTCCGAACGCCATACATGATACACAACAGAAGTTAAAAAATACATCCTTGTGCTCATTGGTAAATGTTATTCATATCAGAACTCATACAGATTTAATATGTTTCCTTTTAGCATGAAAACATCCCCTGAAATAGCTTACCAAATACATTTCCTTGCAGCACGGAACCACATCCAAAGTACTTAATTACTTCAAGAATCAAAACTAATCAATAATTTCCATGTTGCCTGGAAAACAAGATAAATGATCGTGCGTGCTCAATGATTCACTGTTAAATACAATTGTAACTTGAAATATGGAACCAATAACTGCAACATTGAACTGTAGTTCTAGCAGTTGTGGAGATCAATGATTCTTCCACTCCTCATTTCCATAGTTTCCTCAAAGACATGTTCTTCTCTGTCTCCTTTTTCATAACCTTGGCAACAGCCATTTCAAAATCCTCCTGTGTAACATGCACCCGTCTTTCTCGCAATGCAAACATTCCTGCTTCTGTGCAGACAGCCTGCCATAAAGCAAAACACATAATAATTGAACTTCTAGAACACAGAACAAGAAACATGAATAATCTGGTTTACAAATACAGGTACAAGAGCTAACTATACCTTAAGCTCGGCACCAGATGCACCATTCATCTTTTCTGCAATTTTCTTTAGATCAATGCCACGCATCAGGTTCATTTTTCTTGAATGGATTTTCAAAATGTCCCAACGAGACTGCAATGTATAAGGAAAGCCGCTATTAGTTAAAACACTGCCTATTCAAAGGCCTGTGCCTAAAATTGATGCCTCTAACTGAACTCAGATTTAGACAGCTAATCAAACTAAACACAATATTCCTCCAATCAATTAATTGCCAGAGAATAATCCAAATATAACTCAGAACATTAAGCTTTGATGAAAGCCTAGACATGATAACTTTCCAAGCATTTTCTAGTAAATGGTTAACCAAACCAGATCCTACAACCAAATTATAAAGGGTGAACAAAATATTTTCGAGACATAATGACCATATATCACGAGACAAGATTATTCAAACCTCAGAAGCAAATTATGGGTTCGGAGAAATTTAATTATCTTAAACTTTGGCAGATAATTGAGGATAACAGCTTTCCAAAATCTAAAGGTGCCTAACACTAGTTTTTGATTTGCAGGAGAACCTAGATCCTAATATTCAAGATTCTGAAATTCAAACATAGGTATCAGCTTCTTAAGGAGAACTAGTCAGAAAATTTCATAGATTCATCTTGATTTGGTTGACTAGGTTTCTTTCTTTCTTTCTTTATGACAGTGCCAGTCATACCAGGAATTCATCAAACCAAAGACATGATATAATGTTTCATGACACTTAATTGTTTCTCATAACATTGCTGTTAGTTTTGATGGAAGTGCAGAGCACACACCTCTTCATTAGGATTAGGAAACTCAATTTTCCTGTCAATTCGACCAGGTCGAAGAAGAGCTTGATCAAGTATGTCTATTCGGTTGGTAGCCATCAGAACCTGTCAATGATAGGACACGTTAGTCAATGACCCATACCAAAACCTGCTGTTCTTGGAATAGGTAAACAACTAATATAATTGTCATAAACAAGTGCATTCTGTAGAGGATGTGTGGAAATCAAAAAACATTGCAAAACATGAGTCATGATACCATTAGCATCCTAAAAGGTGAATACAAAGTAACCGAATTTATGTTAGACAAATAGAAGCAAATACTCTGTCATATGTGAATAATATTAGCAAGAAAAAAAACAGTTCATACTGCCCTCAAGTCAATCAGTAACATATAATAGGTACTATCATACAATCGATTAATCTCAGTTCACTGTTCAACAAATATTTTGCATGTAAGCTACTTTGTAATAACATTAATAGCTATACCTTAATCTTGTTAGATGCCTCAAACCCATCAAGTTGATTAAGTAGCTCGAGCATAGTTCTCTGGACTTCACTGTCGCCATTGCCAGATCCAGACTCCATACGAGCAGACCCTATACTGTCGATCTCATCCATAAAGATTATGGATGGAGCATGTTCTCTGCCAAAGTTATGAGAAACAATTGAGGTTGTGCCATGTCCAATCCTTACATTGCAATCTTCAGACATCAAGTAAAAATTATAAAGATAAATCAGGATTCATGCATAGTTCTTCAAGCATCTTCATTCCTATTGCACCCAAGTTGCAAGGAGGTCCATTGTAGTAAACACTAAAACCACAATGTTGATCTGAAAATAGTATAATAGTCATGTGTAAGCTCATAAAGCACAAATAGAAATTTGATTTCAATAACCGGAGCCTATCAGGATTGCAAACCAAACAAGAAGACAAGATTGCAAACAACTAAAATACAATAGATATTACTTATACAGGTACGCCATACTTCCAATGCATAATATAGAAGTTATCCTGCTATTGGGACTCCCATTAGCTACCCTGCCTACTATTGCCAACCGAAATTTCTCTACACCAAACATCTAATTCACATCTCCCAAACTTCATATTTTCTTTCTTTCCTCACTTTCCGACTGTTATTTCACAACTGAAAGTGAGATACAAATCACCAATATTGGGGAATTCATGCTTGCAAGAGTGTGTGTATATATATATATATGGTCCCAATTAAAAAGGTGAAAATCTCTATAATAAATTAACTTTAATCTGCCAAACTTCACCATCTATTGTCTCCTCCACTTTTTGACCGACATACCTAGTTTAAATTTTCCTGAAACTCCTAAGACGTCTCCCTACCCCTGCTTCATTAAAATAACCTATGTCACAAGGTTCATGTCCATGTTCAAGTTCAGCAAGGAAAAAATTTGGAACGAATTCATCAACTGATAAAATTCAGGAGAAGAAATATTACAATTAAATTTGAATAATATTATTATTTTTATTTAAATATAAATAATATTATTTAAAATTAAAAATACTAAAAATTAAATTAATATTTAAATAAATAAATGAACATTAGAATTTAAAAAAATTATAAAAATTTAAATAAAATAAACTTAAAAACATTGAATAAAGTAGACACGAGTGATAAAAGCAAACCCCGCTCGGGAGGAGAACCCGTATCACGAGATAGACACAAAAGATAATATGTTAGCAAATAGACAAGAATCAAGAGAGAGTTACCGACAGTCCGCAGCCCCCTCTTGGCTTGATAGACACATTGTTGAGCACTTGCAAGAGAGCTTTTGATGTTAGAGAGACTTCAATCCAGCAAAGCTTCGCAGTAGAAACAAGATAGAGAAGAGAAGAGCAAGAGAGAACAAATTTGGATGAGGGAGTGATAGAATGAATGAGAATGAGAGTGAAAAGAAAGGTTTTGTTCAACGGCATGGGCAAGAGGAGCCGTTACTCTCGGAAATCTACTGCAGGGACACGTGTCACGGGTCAAAGATTCCAAGATTCCTCATTTGAACTCGCAAAAGTACAGGGACGCTAGCGTGCCACATAGGTGTCCAACTCATTGTTTCACGAGAAACGAGGTGGCGGACTGTATCGCTTCATCATTGGTCCTTATGAGTTGAAATTGCAAAATTCCGACTCATAAGGTTCTTGTCATAAATGCAAGGGTGAAATTGCCACGGGATGCAATTTTACGACATTACAGCCAGATTTTGAACTTGTTGGTTGAAATGAAGGGAAACTGTGACATAGACAATAACAACCTAACTTCCAAATGCTTAATGTTCAACAGGACTTATTGCCAAAAGGAAAACCTTGTAAACAGGCTAATTCTGGTGATTTTAAATACATTCCAAGAGTTTATAGCTGGTTCACAATAGTATAAATCCAACTAAATGAATCAGCTAATTAAACTCTATATACTTGCAGCCTTAAACATCAGATTTTTGCCAAGTTCTTCACTGCTGAACAACAAAGAAAGTTTTCATGCTGAAAGCTTGATACTCAAGTCACAGGGGTTCATCAAGGCTGGCCACTAAATTTGTCAATGGGAGGAATTACCGATGCTTGTATGGGATAAAGAAAACTGAAACAAAACTAGAGCTCCAATAATAAAATAACAAGATGTGAGAAAAGGGGACCAAGTGGTCAAGACATGTCTAGACAGAACATTACATTTACTAAATACTCGAGCTGCAGACTTCATCAAGGTTAGTCCCTAAATTTGTAATGAGTGGAGTTACTGGTGCTTTTATAAGATTAAGAAAAATTGAACATGATTATTGCTCCAGAATCCAAATAAATACTTTCAATCCAATAATATTGCAAACTTATTAAATGCAGATTATATTACTGTTCCTACTTAATTTGGACCTAAAACAACAACAGATTTAATGTCAGAACATTACATTTACTAAATACTCGAGCTGCAGACTTCATCAAGGTTAGTCCCTAAATTTGTAATGAGTGGAGTTACTGGTGCTTTTATAAGATTAAGAAAAATTGAACATGATTATTGCTCCAGAATCCAAATAAATACTTTCAATCCAATAATATTGCAAACTTATTAAACGCAGATTATATTACTGTTCCTACTTAATTTGGACTTAAAACGACAACAGATTTAATGTAGTTTGTGCAAGATTTAGCATGTGGTAATGAAAGCATTGACAAAACGACAGAAATCAACACAAACACAAGGAATTTTTTAACCTGGAAATACCAGCATAGGAAAACAAGCTTGGAAATGTCAATTGATACTTCCCCTCGAACACTTCAAATTGTGCAACTACCAAGAGCAAAGTATAGATTTTGAAGTGTGCTAACAGCAATCAATTACTGCTACATTTCCCTCAACTCTCCGTTACCTCACTTTCCTTGACATATAGACAATAAACTCTCTTCTACTCTCTCTTTACACTCCTATCTTTACACTGAGGCTATGTCATCAACTTTTAAGAAGTGCTAAATATGCATGTTTGTGCACTAACAAACCCCTAACCATTAGGAGTTGGAAGACAAATTCTTGGCAGTTGCCTGACTCCTTGCCAAATTTTGACAAAACCGCCACTTTGCAGGACAGAACCACAATTGTCATAAGTGCAAACTGCCACTGTAACAAATGCAACCATCAGTTCTTAAGAACAGCCACTGTTACAAGCATAACCACCACTAACACAAAAGGAACCCTCCATTTGCAGGACAAAACCACACAGAATTTTTTTCCTATTTGCTAAAATTCATGGAATTCTTAGCTGTTGGCAAGGGATAATGTTTTCCATATCCTTACAGATCACTTATCCCTTGAAGATAATTCTTTATATTTCAAACGTAATGCAACTTTTTACATAGTTAACCCAAAGATGAAATATATCCTAACATAATCAATGAAGGACATCAATGAGAAACAGCTAACAATTATCCATCTTGATCTCCCTTGGATAGAACAAGGCTTAGTTGAATTCTCATAGAGCCTCAGCAATCCCAGAAATTGGATTTGATATAAATTTTAAGCATTGCTAACAATTAAGCATAAAATTATCTCTTTGTAAGTATTAGATAGGCTCCAGCAAGCAAATAAGAATTATGGTGTGACCTGAAGGTTTCCATTGAGAATCTAATTGAAACTAAGTCCAGTACTATTACTAGAGATTGAATCATATGTCAGAATCGATCTGTTTGTGTATCTGAGATTTCTTTTGCTAAGGTAGACATCCTTTGATTAGAATAACAGAATCTTACTTGCTTTAAGTTTTCAGTTTCACAAATTCATCTGGTCAAACTCTCCAATTTTCCTAACTCAAATGTATACAGTGTCTACCATAAATGCCCTTCAGATCATGGTTTAAAAATTTGACAACTACATTACAATTGCTTACAAGAGAAAAGGGCCCAGCAAGTTTTTGTGAGTTACTTGGCCCGTATCCACCTGAAACTTGGTGACAAGTTTGTATAGAAAAATTGCCTGCCAGCATAGATAAAACAGGCTTGTGTTGCTGTTGGGAGACTCTTGATGGACAAGTATCCCTCTGTTTTTTATCCTCTGTGTGGTACATGGCCTTGATCTAACCCTAGAGGGTTTTGGAAAATTTGAATGGGTTAAGGAAATATTGCAAAAAGACTTGCACTATTACCAAGTTCATCTACAATCACACAAGAAAATTATGTATCATGCTCTCTTGCACAGAGGTCAAGGAGCTACTTTGACCAGGGGTCATATGCACTTTCTTGCATTGCATACTCTTTATTAATAGAAAATGAATTTGAAGCAAATGTTTCTTTCAAATGAGTGGATGTCGTCTAGCTTCACCAATCAAATCAATGGCGTAATAATGATGGGGTACATTTTTCTGCAAGTTTTTAGGATTCAACAAAATAGGCAATCATGTTTTTAGAGCCTTTGGTAAAAATTTTGGACAAAGGTATGGGGAGAAATCCCCCATGAGCTATTTGTATGAGGCCATGGATAGGGCCAAGGAGGCAATGAGAGGTAGTATGGAAAATAACAAGGAAATGTAGGAGATAGGATGAACAAATGCACTCCCCTCTACATGCCATTGGATACTATCTAAATCCGCCATTGTTCTATAGCCCCTTATTCAAAAATAATACTAAGGTCACACAAGGCCTACTTGTGCATGGAGAAAATTTTCCCAACCTCAGAAAAGTTACATTTAGTTATAGCCCCTTATTCAAAAATAATACTCAGGTCACACAAGGCCTACTTGTGCATGGAGAAAATGTTCCCAACCCCAGAAAAGTTACATTTAATTATGACAAAGCTGCCAATATACAAGCAAGCAAGGGGTTTTTTTCTCAAGTATGGTTGTCATGCAAGGCAGGAAAACCTTCAAAATAGGTAGACTCCATAAAAAAATTATATCTCCCTATTGTGTTTTTCAGTGCAGTGGTGGGACTTTGTGGCCAAGATGCCAAAAATCTTCAATGGATGTCGATGCACATTTTAAGCCAATAATGCAGTTCATCTACTAACAAACATGTACTTGGAGTGTTTTTGAACACATACATTCCAAGAAATGCAACCATCTAACACAACAAATGAATTCCTTGATTTTCATTAACCACAACCTTCTCCTAAAGATTGAAATGGTAATTGATTGATTGAAAAAAAAAGGAGAGGAATACTCCTTAAATAAGAAATTACAAAATTCTAAAACAAAAACAATCGATAACAAAAGAAACAAAGAAAAGTTGCTAAAACTAACTGAAAGCAAACTGAACTACTAAGATGACCGTTATAAGCTAAATATAACAATATTACTTTAATACACTCCCTTAATGGTCATTATACTAACTACACCAAGTTTGCCCCTAAATTTTACAAATATGTCCGGATTGAGGGACTTGGTAAGAATGTTTGTAGTCTAATCCTCAGATGGAACATACTGCAACATCACTGATCCATCTTCGACAAGCTGTCGTATGAAGTGACAATGTTTTGTGCGCTTGTGGAAGACTGCATCTTTGGCAAGTTTTGGCACACCTTGGTTGTCACAAAACAGGGGTGAAGGCCCTGCTTGAGACATTTTCATGTCAGAAAGCATCCTCTGAAGCCATGCTACCTCACATGCTGCTTTAACAGTTCCCCAATACTCCACTTTTATCGAGGAAAGAGCTACTATCTGCTACTTCTTACTGGCCCATGTGACTGTACTTGTACCAAGACTGAAAAGATACCCAAAAGTAGACTTCCTGTCATCAACAGAACCTTCCCAATCTGAATTTATAAAACCAACCAGCCTCGGATCTTTGCTTTTGCTATACAAAATGCCAAAGTCAAATGCCCCTTTCACATATCTTAGTACTCAATTCGCTACAACCCAATGTTCAGTCTTAGGGGTCATCATCAAACAAGAGATGTAACTCATAGCATAACTTAGATCAGGTCTAGTGGTTGTAAGATAAATGAGGCTGCCAACTAGTTGCCCTTTCTCCATGGGTGTAGATGAGATTTTGCAATATGTCATCCTGAACTTTTCCAACAAACTCCTGGCATATTTAGACTAAAAAATGAAAATATTGCCACCTATCTACCAAACTTCTACACCAAGACAATAGTGCAGAAGACCCAAATCTGTCATATCAAACCCCTGACACAAATTCAACTTGATTTGCTCAAGCAAATGTACCCCACTACCAATAATGATGATATCATCCACATAGATGACAAGAAGAATGATATCACTACCAATGCTCTTGACATATAAATTGGCATCTGAGGGACTCCTCTGAAAACCCTATGCAACTAAATACTTGTCAATCTTCAGGTACCATGCCCTAGGGACCTACTTTAGGCCATAAAGAGCCTTTAGCAGTCGGCACACCTAGAGCTCTTTTCCTGCAACTTTGAAACCAGGAGGTTGTGTCATATAGACCTCTTGCTCCAAATCACCATTGAGGAAGGCACTCTTTACATCCATTTGATGGACCTTCCAACCAAACTGCGCTGCAATGGCTAGGACAAGTCAGATGGTGCTCATCTTTGTTGTGGGTGCAAAGGTCTCCTCATAGTCAATGCCCTCTCTCTGCGATAACCCTTTAGCCACCAACTGAGCCTTGTATTTATCAAGTGTTCCATCAGCTTTGTATTTCACTTTGTAGACCCATTTGCAGCAAATGGGTTTCTTCCCTAGTGGAAGATCTGACAGAACCCAAGTATTGTTCTTCAAAAGACTATGATGTTCAGATTCCATAGCCTTTTCCCATTCCTCTTGGGGCTGGTAAACATTTTGAATGTGGCCATAAGAAAAAAATTCATTGTATTCTACATGCTCTTGCCTCTAGATGATCTATGCTCAACAAGTTCATCATCTCGAACATCACTAATGAGCTTCTCCCCAAAGAGTAGATGCATCTTCTTCCAAATCAGGATGATCATCATCACTTGGGCTGCCTGGAATGAAATCATTTAGATGTTGATCCAGGTTGTCTTGAGGGAAATCTATTGGTATAGGGTCATACCTTGGAGATTCTGTTATGGAAAGAACTCGAAAATTCTAAGTTAACATTAAACATGAAAAAGGTTACATTATAAAGAAGTGCCAAAGCACTGTGGGAATTAAAGAGCCTAACTACTCCAGCTAACTACAACAGTAGACATTTAAGATGTCTACCTACAAACTACTGTAGAAACAGTAAATAGTTGACCATTAACAATAATGATAAATATTATTCTAACACCCTCCCTTAATGGTCAATCGGTCAAAAACAACAAGTTGCCCCCCTGAATTTGACAAATTTATCCGGGCTCAGAGACTTGGTGAGAATATTTGTAGTTTGATCCGCCGTTGGAACATACTACAGCTGAAATAATCCGTCTTCTACCAGCTTGCGGATGTAGTGACAATGAAGCTCGACATGCTTGGTACGTTCATGGAAGACTGGATTTTTGGCCAGTTTGCGCACCCCTTGATTATCAGTGTACAAGGGAGAAGGACCTGCTTGTGACATGTGCATGTTAGAAAGCATCCTGCGGAGCCAAACTGCCTCACATGCTGCTTTAACTGTTCCTCGATATTCTACTTCAGTCGAGGAAAGAGCCACTGCCTGTTGCTTCTTGCTGGTCCATGTTATAGCACCTGTACCCAAAGTGAATACATACCCAGAAGTAAATTTTCTATCATCCACCGAACCTGCCCAATCTGAATCTGTATAACCAATCAGCTTTGGAACCTTGCATCTGCCATACAGAATGCCATAATCTGAAGTGCCTTTAACATATCTCAACACTCGCTTCGCTGCAAGCCAATGATCAACTTTTGGAGTTGTCATGAAGTGAGAGATGTAGCTCACTGCAAAACTAATGTCAGGTCTAGTGGCAGTGAGGTAGATGAGACTGCCTACTAGTTGCCTGAAGGTCGTTTCATCAACCGGAGGTGAATCAGAGTTGGCTGATAACTTCAGCCCCTTCTCCATAGGTGTGGAGGCAGGTTTGCAATCCTACATCCGAAATTTGTCAAGCAGACTCCAAGCGAATTTAGACTGAGAGATAAAGATACCATCAACGGTCTGCCAGACCTCAATACCCAAACAATAATGGAGAAGCCCCAAATCTGTCATGTCAAAAGCCTGACACAAATCGTGTTTGATTGCTGCAATCAAATGTGCTGAACTGCCAGTAATGATCAAGTCATCAACATAGACAACAAGAAAGAGAATATCATCACCAAAGTGTTTGACATACAAATTAGTGTCAGAAGGGCTGCACTGAAAACCATGATCAACCAAGTACTGATCAATCTTGATGTACCATGCACAAGGAGCCTGTTTCAGTCCATAGAGTGCTTTCATGAGCCTACATACCTGATGTTCTTTGCCAGCAACCTTGAAACCAGGAGGCTGCGTCATGTAGACTTCTTCCTGCAAATCACCATTGAGGAAGGCACTCTTAACATCCATCTGATGAACTGTCCATGCGAATTGGGCTGCAATAGCGAGAAGAAGACGAATTGTGCTCATCTTTGCAATAGGAGCAAAAGTCTCCTCGTAGTCAATGCCCTCCCGTTGTGTGAATCCCTGAGCAACTAATTTGGCCTTGTATTTATCCAAAGTGCCATCGGCATGATACTTGACCTTATAAACCCATTTGCAGCTGATAGGTTTCTTCCCAGGAGGGAGATCAAAAAGAATCCAAGTGTGATTCTTCAGAAGACTATGGTATTTTGTCTGCATAGCCTTTTCCCACTCTGGAATTCCTTTAGCCTCTGAATATGTCTGAGGCTCATAGATGTTGTGTATGTTGGCCATAAGAGCATAATTGACTGTGTTTTATTGCTTGCTCTTGCGGCGAGTTGATCTACCCTCAATGAGTTCATCATTATGAAGATCTCCAATAGTCTTGAGCCACCACTTAGGCTGACGAGTAGAAGTACCAACATCTGGAGGAGGTGAAACAACATCTTTTGGAATGGCTGGAACAAAGTCATCTGGATATGAATCCTAAGGAAGATCAGGTGGTGATATATCATGGCCGGTAGACTCCTCATCTTCAGAGTCAGAAGGCTCTGAAGCCCTCCCATCAGGGGAACCAAGAGGAAGACGAACACCATCATCAGGAACCTTCATAGGCTAATCCTCAGGGTTGGTTGTAGGAACAAAGGGACCAGTAGTCTCATCAATCACAACATCACGACTGAATATGAGACGATCCGTCTCCACATCAATCAACCTGTATGCCTTGTGATTGTCGTTGTAACCAATAAACATAAGCTTTTGGCTCTTGGAGTCCAACTTGGCACGCTTGGCATCTGGGATCCACAAATGAGTTGTAGAACCAAAGACTTTCAGATGGCCCACCTTAGGCTTACATCCTAACCAGGCTTCTTCTGGAGTCATCTTCTTAACGGCCTGTGTAGGTGACCGATTCAAGAGGTAGACTACAGTATAAACTGCTTCAGCCCAATGTTTCTTAGGTACATTTCTGTACTCCAGCATAGAACGAGCCATTTCAGCAATGGTGCGATTCCTATGTTCAACGACACCATTCTGCTGAGGGGTGTATGGTGTGGTGAGTTGGCCTTTGATGTCGTGTTTAGCACAAAAAGTAGAGAAGTCAGTTGAACAAAACTCCCCCCCATTATCTGACCTTAGAGTAACAATGTGAGAACCCGATTCTTTCTCAACCAAGGCCTTATACTGCTGAAATGTACTAAACACATCTGATTTATGTTTCAAAAAGTACACCCACATTTTCCGACTGAAATCATCAACAAATAGTAAAAAATACCTGGACGCAATAACAAATGGAGTGTTCATTGGTCCACATACATCAATGTGAACCAATTGAAGTACCTTAGAGGCACGCCAAGAATCACCGTCCGAGAACGGTGTCCGATGCTGCTTTCCAGCTTGACAGGCTGCACAAACTCCATGATTTTGAGTTTGGATCTCAGGTAGACCAGCAACCAAACCCTCCCAAGACAGTTGAGAGAGATAGTGTACATTCAAATGCCCATAACGCTGATGCCAAATTTTGCTGATGGAAGTACTCCTTGCTGCCAGAGCATGCTCCTGAGAATCACCGGAATCAGCAAGTCTATACAGACCATGATCCTCAAGTCCCATAGCAATCGTAGTACGTGCCGCCTTATCAACAATACTACAAGTGGACGAACTGAAAATAACATCCAAGTGGGGAGAATGCTTCATGATCTGGTTGACGGAGAGAAGATTATGTTCTATGCCGGGAACATAGTAGACATCAAGAAAGAGTAAATTTCTTCCTCCAGAGTGAATCTGAACATTGCCCTTACCAGCAACTGTGTACTCTTCGCCGCCTCCAAAGATCACTGAATCAGTGAATGGTTCATATTTGGTGAACCAATCTCGACGATGAGTAAAATGCCAAGAAACCCCGGAATCAATATACCAGGCAGAAGATTGGACTGGATCTGCAATTCTCTTGGCCATAAAAGCATAGAATGCAGACTCTTTCTGCTCAGTGTGCTCCGCGACATTGGCCTTTTGTTGAGACCCTCCCTGCTTCTTTTGTTCAGAAGCCATCCGAATGCGACAATCAGCCTTCATGTGACCATATTTGTGGCAATAATTGCACTGAATGTTCTCTTTCTTCTTGCTGTCTTGAGAAGAACCAGAGCCTTTTGGCTGAGAAGATTGAGCCTTCCCTTTGTTCTTAGCAGAAGATTTGGCAGAGAACGCTTGCTCTGTGGAGGTGGAGCTGGTACTGCTTCCAAACTGTTGTTGCCATCGATCCTGCTGCAAGAGCTTGGTGCAAAGATCTTCAAATTTGAGATCAACATTGGTGGAGGTGATATTCAGCGTCTCAATGAAGTGCTCATACGAACGCGGAAGACTCTTCAGAGTAATGACGACCATGTCTTCTTCCTCCATTGTTCGACCAATCGCCTCCAACTGATCACGAATGTCCTTAATCTTCGTGAGATGTTCCTGTAAGGACATTTTCTCATCCATCATGATGGAAAAAAGCATGTTCTTGAGAAAGAACGCTCTGCTCTTGTCGAAGGTTTCATGAAGGGCCTTCAAATGATCCCAAATTTCTGAAGCAGTTTTGCCAGACGGTACCTGAGGTAGCTGCTCATCTGTGACAGAGAGTTTGATGAGCATGACGGCTTCCCGGTTGTGTTCATCCCATTTGTCCTAGTCCTTTCCAACTACAGTGGGATGAGCTGAGTTCCCCAAAACGATCTGATCAAGGCAACGATATTTGAAGATCGTAATCATGCACTGCTTCTAGGTGTTGTAATTCTTCCCGTTGAACTTTTGGCTGCTTTCGAGCATTATGTTCGTCAGAGATGCCATCACGTACCCTGAGGTCAAACTGGTGAAGGCAAAACGAAAACAAAAAATGCACAAATTCAAAGAGGAAACCCTAGCACGGATTTTGAGGCACGTTGATGACAAAATCCAGAAAATCTGAAGAGTACCCAGAAGAGAATGCTGAAAACCCAGAAAATTTTCTAACTACCCAGAAAATTTCGTCAACACCCAATGGTACAAATTTCGAGGTACAAAAATCGAGGTACCCAAAAAAAACAGAAGACAACCCAGTTGAGATCTGGGAAAATCCACAAAGAATCTGGTCTCAAAAAAAAAAAATCGAGTTGAAAAAACAGGTCAAAACCCTAGTCGACTTGTCTGAAAACCCTAACCGCCATTAGAGCTCCAAAAATTTGCAGAAATCAGCTCAAAAATCCACAAAATCGTGGCAAACAAAGAGCAAAATAGAGGGCAAAACCCAAGGCGTCACTGATGAAAGCAAAACGCGTCTAGCAAAGCTTCAAAAACGCGAGTAGAAGTTGCAAAAATCCGCGACCAGGAGGTTCTAAAACACGCGCGTAAGCAGAGGACAAAAGTCGCGACCTGCAGAAGCACGAAATCACGTCCAAAAGGGCATAAAATCTAAGAGAAACGCGTCCAGATTTAGCAAAAAACGCACCCCATAGCAAAAAAGGGCATAAAGAATGCGGCTACCAGAAATAAAGACAAATCCGCAGTGTCAAATCGCACGCCAAACAGAGATCCGACGCCCAGACAAGGTCGCGCGCTAGCCAAAGATGGAGGTCACACGACAAAAAGAAATCGTGCAGAGAAATGCCCACGAATTTAGCTAAAAAAGAAAAAACGTTTTTCAAAAGATTGAAAAATCTCAAAGAAATTTTTAGAAAAACGAAAAAAAAAATTTATAACATTCAGGCTCTGATACCATGTTCTGGAAAGAACTCGAAAATTCTAAGTTAACATTAAACATGAAAAAGGTTACATTATAAACAAGTGCCAGAGCACTGTGGGAATTAAAGAGCCTAACTACTCCAGCTAACTACAACAGTAGACATTTAAGATGTCTACCTACAAACTACTGTAGAAACAGTAAATAGTTGACCATTAACAATAATGATATATATTATTCTAACAGATTCCACAAGTTGGGAATCATCAAAATTCCTCCCTTCGGGTGGAGCTAATGGAAGCCTACACCCAAATCCTTAGTCTTCAGAGGCTGATTCTCAGGACTCTTGATGGAAGAAGAGAGCTGAAAAAGCCCGCCTTCTTCATCAAAAACATCCCTGCTGAATGTTAGACAATTAGTGTCCACATCAATCAGTCAATAGGCCTTATGATTGTCATTGTATCCTGTAAGCATCAACTTCTGGATTTTGGAATCCAGCTTGGTCCTCTTTGCATCTAGAATCCAAATATATGCAGTAGAACCAAAAATCCAGAGATGGTTGATTCTCCAGCATAGAACGGGCCATTTCCGTAATAGTACAATTTCTCCGCTCAACAACTCCATTCTACTGAGTATAGGGTGTAGTAAGTTGATGCTTGATATCGTGTTTAGCACAGAAGTTGGTGAATTCACTGGAATAGAACTCACCCCCATTATCTGATCTAAGAGTGATGATTGGACATCTTGACTCTTTCTCAACTAATGCTTTAAACTTATGAAATTCATTAAACACATTCGATTTTGCTTTGAGGAAAATACCCACATTTTCTTACTAAAATCATCAACAAACAATAAAAAATACCTGGCACCAATGACAGATGCAGTATTCATTAGTCCACAAACATCTGCATGAACCAGCTGAAGGACCTTGGATACTCTCCAAGCTTGTCCGTCTGAAAATGGAGTTATATGTTGCTTCCCTGCTTGGCAAGCTCCGCATACACCATGTGTCTATTGTTGAATCTCAGGTAAGCCTTCTACCAAATTCTCTCGATCCAGCAGAGAGAGATATGCTAGATTGAGATGCCCATACTGTTGATGCCAAAGAGTACTGATGGATGTACTCTTCGCAAACATTGCATGCTCCTAAGACTCTCCAGTATCAACCAACCTATACAAGCCATGATCTTCAAGCCCAACTGCAACTGTTTTCTTGGACTACTTGTCAACAATGTAGCACTTATGTGAACTGAAGATGATATCCAACTTCGAACAATGTCGCATAATCTGACTCACAAAGAGCAAATTGAGCTCCATGCTCGGAACATAGTATACATTGAGAAATATGAGATTTCTCCCACTAGATGTAATCTGAACGTTGCCTTTGCTGACAACTATAGTATAGTATACTCTTCACTGCCACCAAATATCACAAAATCGAAGCAAGCCTTATACTCCATGAACCAATTTCTCTTGTGTAATGCCGAGATGCTCCAGAATCAATATACCACACAAAAGATTTGACATGATCTATTGATCTTTTGGCCATGAATGCATAAAAGGTAGGCTCTTGCTCAGAATGCTCTACAACATGGGCCTTATGCTGAGACCCTCCCTAGTTGGATTTTTTATTAGCCAATAGCTTCTTGCAGTGTTTCTTCATGTTGCCAAGCTTACCACAATAATGACATGAGATAGTCTTTTTGGAGCTATCCTTAGATTTGCCTTGTCCTTTTTACTAAGAGGACTTGCCTTTGCCCTTGTCTTTGGCAAGAAAAGCCTGTTCCACACTGGTTGTCTCACTGCTACTCCCAAATTACTTCTTCCACTTGTCTTACTACAAGAGCTTGTTGCACAAATTATCAAACTTCAGGTCAACATTGGTGGAGGTAATGTTGAGAGTTTCAACGAAGAACTCATAGGATTGCGGTAAGCTTTTCAGCATAATAACCACCATATCCTCTTCTTCCATCTTGCGACCAATGGCCTCCAATTGATCACAAATGTCTTTGATCTTCATGAGATGATCCTACAAAGACATCTTGTCATCCATCATAATGGAGAACATATTTTTAAGGAAGAATGTTCTACCCTTGTCTAAGGTTTCGTGCAAATCCTTCAAGTGTGTCCAAATCTCTACAGCAGTCTTGCCAGACATGTACTTTTGGAAGCATCTCATCGGTGACAAATAATTTGGGCACCATAACTACTTCACAGTATCGAACTTGTCTTGGTTTTTTCTTGCAACTGTAGAGTGAGCAAATGTACCCAGAACAATCAAATCTAAACACTAATACTCAAAAATAATGAACATCCTCTATTCCCAGGTATTGTAGTTTTTACCATTGAATCTTTGATTACTTTCCAACGTGATGTTGGTCAAGCCATCCCTCCTGTTTTCCAAAGGCACAAAAAATGAGGTCAAAGTTGAACTTCAATTATTTATTGCAAAAAACTGATTTTTCTATCAAAAATCAGACAAGCCCTAGGCGATCAATTGGCACGAATCCCGAGGAAAACCCACAATTTTATCCAAAAATCAGGGAAAAAATCTGCAAAATTTCAACTCGGGTCTAAAACCCTAGGCATTGGAAGGAGGGCACGATTTTTCAGAAAATTTATCAAAAAATGGCTGCATTAGAAATCACAATTTTCAGACTCGTGATTTCCAGAAATCCTCCGACGTTGCAGAAAATCGCGTGCAAAATAATCTCCAAGGTCACGCGATTTACATAGGTTGTGATTTTTTTTTAAAAACCTCATGAAAAGGCACAATTTTTTCTTGCAGACCCGTCACAAGTTGCAGAAACAGAACTCGCAATTCAGAAGAAATAAACCTACCGTGATTTCCAGCAAATAAACCCCACGAAATCACCCAAAATAGGTCGCACGATTTTCACAACAAAAACCCACGATTTTTAAAAAATAAATCTTGGCACCGATTTGCAGAAGGAAAAGCCTCAATTTTTATTAAAAAATCAGACAAAAACTTCTAAAAATCTTTTTCAAAATTTTAGATAGAAAAAGAAAAAGCCACAAATTTTATTACAAAAATTTGCAAAAAAATCGCCTCTGCTAGGATACCATGAAATGGTAATTGATTGATTGAAGAAAAAGGAGAGGAATAGTCCTTAAAGAAGAAATTACAAAACAATGTTTCTAAAATAGAAACAATCGATAACAAAACAAATAAAAGAAAATTGCTAAAACTAATTGAAAGCAAACTAAACTATACGATGACCATTTTAAGCTAAATATAACAATATTACTTTAATAAGGATAAAAAGGTCAAAGTAGAGTTTTGAAAGACTTGCAATCATAATTATATATTTTAATCATTGTTTTTTATCACTTTCAACTGTCAAATCTAATTCCTATATGGACAAAATTAGGTACTGTTCAAGAAGACTGGCCAACTGATCTCAATGAGATCAATCTAGATTTTGAGTGGATTGCAAATGATGATGTACTTGACAATGGTGATGATTATGATCTCCTTGAGTGCAACTATGATAGTGATGTCGTCAAATGACTCAAAAGAGGCTCTAACCCAAGAGCTTCATCATCATCATTTGTAGCCCCCTAATGTAGCTCTCTTCGTTGCAGCAAGTCATTGGGTACATCTAGTTTTTTAGAACTTTGTACTTAGATTGTAGGTTGCCTTTGTACAAAGTAAATTGCAATTGAAATTTTGAAAACTATTAGCATCAAGCTATTATTTATGCACTTGCAATACGCATTGTGCAATGCAATGTAATTAGCGATACAAACATATATGACAAAAATCTATATTCCACAATTCAAAGGCTAAGTTCTCAATTTCATATGCTCTCTATATCTCTATGCTATTGAAAAGCCTTTAAATTTAGATAACAGATTTTCCTCCATTTTTGGTACTTTTTTACATTTTTTTGAAAAAATATTTATCTTTTGGTTTACTGTCATGCCCCAGAAAATCTTAAATCAGATCGTTATTCCTAAACCACTCAATCATGCATAGAAAACGATTAAGAAGCCACTAATCATTTAGACTGAGCAGTACAAATGAGACATGGCATTATGGCAAAAGATCGACCCTCACCAACAAAGAAATAATAAAAGAAATCAACATGGAGAAATAATAAAGGAAATCAAATTATTAAAGGATAATATTAATATAGACTAATTGTCCTTTAATCAAATAATTACAAATGGATAAGGCAGTCAAACAAAATCCATGCCCTATTGAAGGAAAAATGACCATCCACCCAGCATAAGTATAAAAGGCAAAGCATTTCAATGAAAAGAAGAAGCGATTGGCAGAAAAGCAGAATCAGTCTGGAAACCAATAAACAAGACAGCGATCATTAAATCAGATATTAGGAGTTGAGATCTGCATTCCCTTAATCAGAAATAATCATTCATTTTATTTGTACAGCAGTCCGATTCCCTGAACCGGAGGTATGAGGCCCAATTTATAGTCATATGATGCAGCACGGTTTAATATGAATGGCTGTAATTATTTAATTAGACATTCCAGTTACTAATGATATATTGCTGCTATTGTGATACCAGTAAATGTGATCAACATATGTTTGTCATATGCCTTGAACGTTAGCCATGATAGAAGGAACTGAGCTTACAAGAGAGGAACAGTGATGGGGCACTCTCCTAGGTATGCCACCTCAGATGGGGACAAGATGAGCCCCATGAGGCCAAGGGGGTACAGAAGGTACAGCGCTTTAGGCTTAGGAGAGATGGAATTTTCAGGGCACCCATTGTAATCTCACTCCTCCATCATGGATAATCAACACAAGAGGTCAAATCATAGGGAGAAAGAAATGGTTGGCAAGATGAGGGGATAACGGAAAAGACACCTCCTAGGTAGATCACCTCATATGGATGGCTTGGGCCACATGAGGCCAAGAGGGATGGTATATCCACTCTTGGGCCTAGGGTAAAAGGGCCCTAGGCACCCCATCAAATCACATTCTCCCATACTCTCCTATGATTGAACCCTCCAAGGATGTTAAAATGCTTTGTGATTGAATTAATGATTGGCCATGAGTTTATTAATGAAGTCCTATAACATAAAAGGTTTTGTGGAAGGCATTCCAAGGTTCTGCCGTACGGTAGGGGTCAACCGACAAGGGTAGTAGGGATCTATTCGAAAGGGTAGGGTTACTCCACAGGTGACAAATAGTTGTTATTCATTTCACCATAATGAGTGGATACTTTATATGGATATTGGGTTAGGTATTTCTGCATTGAAGTGTGTCAATTTACAACTTACAAGAGGGAATGGACATGAGTCCTAGTGTGTTATGTTATTAGACTTGAGCTTAGTGTGTTAATTGGATCAATACAAAGGGCACTCTCTGCCAATGGTTAAATGGGCAACCAATGAGCTTGGTATGTGTTTGTGTTAGTGTTAGTATGCTTGTTTGTTGTTACACCTAAACAATCCAATAAACACGGTGTGTTTGTTTTGGGATTTGGCATGTATTTGTGTTTACATGCATTGGTGTTGTCTTGTGTTAATGTTTGTCTTATATTGCTATTGTTTGTTTTGTGTTGAGTAGTTTTGATGGGTGTATTGTCTTGGGATGTTTTGTATGACACCTTGAGTTATTTTGTGAAGGTTTGTAATGTCTTGTGAGGTCTTGTTGTCGTGCTGAAAATCTATGAGCTTGAATATGAATTAAACAAGACTAATAATTGAAATAACTTAATTAAGCACATGGATATTGTCACATAGACTATTTATTTGACCATTTCAGGCCAAGCTGATGGTTGGGCTGGATCGGATTTCCCATTGATGGCAGGTTCAAATTGCTTCCCCCACATAGCAGGTGTCTAGGACAAGAGGATTCCTTTGCAGCAGATAGTTGGCTGTACTTGGTATGTCATCGTTATACTTATTATTATTGTGCATGTACACTAATTGATCATTGATATTATTTAATGGATTATTATAATCATGTTAGAACTTGACTATTGGCATACATGATTATGGTGAATTGTAATATTCTTGTTATTGAAATAAATTGGTAAAGTATTCATTTATATGAAAATATACTTGCCATATAAAGCATTTGTATTTAAAAAATATGTATCAAGTATGAAAATTTTTGGGTTCCATTTTGGGGGTTGTTACAATATAGCACTTGATAACAGCTATATATAAATGGAAAGTCAAACTTTGTTCTACTTAGTTCCTAAACTTTTGAAGTAAGATCAAAAGCACATTGAAGAGACCGGTACTATTAAAAATCTGATGATCTAAGTTGAAATCATTAGAAGCACATACAGGTACAAAGACATGTTATTTAGTACATAAACTTTGTATATGAGCACCTTGCCATGACAAAAAGCTCACGAACCATCCTTGATCCTTCTCCTATGTATTTCTGAACCAATTCAGAACCAGAGACTCTGATGAAAGTGCAGTCTGTATGATGAGCAACTGCCCTTGCCAGCAATGTCTTTCCTGTTCCAGGAGGTCCATACAGAAGTACACCCTAAAAAGAGCAAAGAAAAAAAACATCAAAACAATTCTGACACCAAAGACTTGAATGGGTAATATGAAACTCGCACCAAGAAATCCAAGTACACAACTTACAAGCTCCACCTTATAGATGAACTAATGCCTCTGGCATGAAGGTATAATAATAACTACAAACTTGTAAAGCATACCTTTGGTTGTGCAATTCCCAGACTTTCAAATAGTTCTGGATGCTTGATGGGAAGTTCAATAACCTGTATTTCAATTCAAAATGTCACATATCTGAAACCATCTTCAAAACACAATCAAGATAGCATCTCAAGACAGTCTTAACCAGCACCCTACTATCCTGCTGTTGTGAACAGAAAAAGACATCAAGAAGATAATTGGACCTATAAAAATATTATACCTCTTTGATTTCCTTAATCTGTTGATCAAGGCCTCCAATCATATCATAAGTGGAATCTGGCACTTTCTCCACCTTCATCAGATTCACTAATGGATCTACTTTGCTAGGCAAAATCAAGTGAAGAACATAACTATCATTACGAAGAGCTACACGCGTGGAAGGTGTGATTTTTGTTATGTCAATATTCTTGTCGATATCAACTACGTATTTTCCTTCTGGATGTACCTGCCAATATCAATAACTGAAATTAATTTCCATGTCTTGTGTCTGTCCAAAAGGAATTACCAAGCCAGTTGTCTGTTTTGTTGGATTATTACATCATTAGTATGACATTAGTATGGTAGTAAGTGAAATGATTAATTAAAAATTAGTTTCTAGTTGGTCAGGTAAGTATTTTGTACCAGGAAAATGGCTTTATAAAGCCATTCATTGAAATTTATTAACCATCTTTTGTAATCCCGAGTGTCTTAGTTAGAATTAATATATTACATCATATTCAATATAGGCTAAATAAATAAAAGTTGTAATGTTAATAATTAGTTTGAAGGTTAGTTGTTGGGAATAGTTTCCTAAGCAATTGTATGGGAATAATTAAAGGCTTTATAAAGCCAATGTATTGAAATGTAAAAATCAATGAATGAATCCCAATGAAACCCTGAATGAATAAGCATATTTCTTCTTATTTCCTTTCTTGAATTTCTTATTCACTCTACCGTTTTTCAATATGGAATCAATGCATGTAAAGGTTTTGTTGCATTCATTGTAATGAGACAACTTTTTGCTGAAGAGGTAGCAGTAGAGAATTTACTTCAGCAAGTTAGAGAGCGGGAAGCAGCCTAACGATGCATTGCCACGGAGAATTGAATGTGTAATGACCCAAGCTCCGGATCAATTGATTTACGATTTATTTCTTGTTGGATTGACACAAATTGTCATCCAATATTGTTAAGATGAATTGAGTTTCCAAATTATAAATGAAATAAAATGAATTATTGCATATAATTCTTTATAATTAATTACATCATAGTTCAATAATGGAAATGTGATATCTAAATATAATAGCTGTTTCTGATTTGTAAATTAAAATCATGCCTTGGAATATGTAAGAGACTTAGACCTCTTCAGATTGCTATTTCTGAATATAACCATGTATACATGCAATTTATAATAAATGCTCTTTCTGACTTTGCTGATTAAATATGCATCTTTTGGTTGGCTGGAAATGGACTCCGTAGGAGCACTCAAATCCTGAGTATTTGTATATATATCTGCATAAAAACTATTCCATGATGATTACTTTGAAACGTCTTCCCTTTAATACCCACGGTTTGGTCTAAAGTCACATCTTTTCATTGCAACCTCTTTTAACAAAAGGCATGTCTCTTTTAATGTTAATTGTTGTTAGTTTATCGATGCCTTAATTTATAACAAGTTGATGCCTCCTCATAACGGACCAATGCTTAATTATTACCCAGTTTACTTTGATCACTATCTCTGAATATGATCTTGCTCCCACAACATATTTGTGGCCCCATTAATACTACGGCATATCAAATGACATGGTAATGATAATCATCAGTATGAGATCGAGTAGCAAGAAGCAACCGTCAAGACTTCTAGTGATTAGCAAAGAATGAGGGACGACGCTTTGAGTTTGGATGACTGTTGATACCCATAAATGCCTTCTGGGTAATATTTCTAGCATGGTAATGTGAATAATTGACGTCCTCCTTCCTTCAATATCCCATAAATAAGACAAATTAACTCTTAGGCTTAATCTCTACCGATGCTCTTTAAAAATTGATGCTTCCGTAACTTCAAGCCCTACATATATACTTGACTATCATTGCATTTCAATATTAATCGCTGCAGATTATATTATTTGTGATCTATTTAAAAAATGGTGATTTAAGGTTCGTTTGATGGTTAATCAATCCTTATATCCACGCGTATAGAATTAGAATGTATGCAGTGAGTCCAATTCACACAACTCCTTTGATATTCCTGCAGCGGCAGCTACTCATTAAGAAATGATTTTCTTATACTTTTAATTAATCCCAATCGGCCTCCCTTTAAGAGTTATACGATGGTTTTTGGACATGGTGAAGTCTTTTGACTCCCGATAGCTCCACATACTCAACGACCAACAATTGTGCCTCCTTGTCTTTGTTTGCCACGCTGGAACTTATGCCAATTCCCTTGTATGATTACGATAGCAACTGCTCCTGACATCGTCTAATAGCTACACCCAATGCTGGCAATAATATGAGGTATAATATGCTCCCAATAAATAATCAAAATATAGCAATGGTCTAAGAACAACTACATTCTCATCAATTAACAATCTCGGCTGTCATATGTACCGATGTAAACAATATAACTAATTTGATACCTTTCAATCAAGGCAATATACTTTTGAATCATTCGATGTGTCAGAATAAGCAATTGATAACATGCAACAAGATCAATCTAAAACTCCAATATAATCGATTAGCTCAACTCATGAATTATTGATCAGATTAATTGATCAATAATAATAAGATTCCTGTCCTTATGGTTCGATCCAAAATTTGGGACATTACAAAATGTCTCAGAGCAGATTGCCTTGCATCCAGTTGCAATGAAACATTCAACTCATGAATTATTGATCAGATTAATTGATCAATAATAATAAGATTCCTGTCCATATGGTTCGATCCAAAATTTGGGACATTACAAAATGTCTCAGAGCAGGTTGCCTTGCATCCATACTATTTTGCTAGCATCCACGTATCTATGCTTTTTGGCTTGCATCCACACCTGAGTTGAATGTTTCATTTCATCGAATGTTATTATTATCTTTGCTGATGCTTGTTTGGAGGCTTCACTATGGCACATCTTAAGTCCTAGATCCAAACCCTAGTGAATATTTGAAAGATTCATGTAGTAAAACAACTTGTGACTGGGAATCCAACAACAACAAAAATTAAATGAAAATGAAGGGCTGTATAACATGTATGCAGTGATTTGTTTTGGAATGCAGCTATACCAAGCAATGGAAAAACATTGGAAGGTTGGATGTCTACCAAGGTGTTGGTTCTAAAAGTTGTGAAACCTCAATTCCCTAGAGACAAACCATACCTAAGTTGTCATGCCCTCAGCAAAGTGGTGATCGATCACAATATTAAATAAGGAGATCGCAGCAATATTAATTCCTTGATCGCCTCTTTTAAAAAAACAAAGGTGAATAAATCAAAAGGCAGCAACCCTACCAAGATAATTGGTTAAGGATAAATAAAGAGGATTAGCTGCGATCCACAAAACAGAAAATTAAAAGTAAATTATTAAGAGTTTAGGCAGCAATGGGTTGACTCTTGCAAAGATTAAATATACTAAAAGATCTATGTTCCACCGAGTTTCCAGGACGGTGGGACGTGTTTCGGGGACGGCAAAGGGGGAGGCTATATATATACTATATAGAAACTAGTCTCAGCCTATTACAAGGAAATTGTGAGATTTGAAGGGAGTAGTGGATTCAGGAATTATTTAATTTAGGTCATTCTACATAAGGACAAATTGTAGATAGGACAAAAAATAAATAGAGTAATATTCCCATGACATACTATAGATGCGATTTGTGAATGTTTGGTCAGCCATTTACATAGCTGCAGGAGCTGTGCCAAGATAGAAGGAATCGTGGGTTTGATGAAATAGTGTCGCCATTCCTCTTGGTCGAACATGACTCCATCTTTCCTCACGCCAACAGTTATAAAATATATATATTTATTTATTTAAAAAATAGAGGGAAATCTCAAATTTCAGATATTCATATGAATAATGATAACAATGAGCATTGATAAAGTTGCAAATGTAATCATATTGACATATACATTATAGAGTCAAACAAATTGATAGTACTACAGCTATTTAATTGCTTTCATAATTCAGTGAGATTCATACCAGCTATCCTAAGGGAAATCTATTGAAGGAACAAGCATCCAATCTTGTTTTGAATCATTGGTCACAAGTGAATTAGATGAATCATTCTCTTCTAGTGCTTTTATTCCAGCCATTGCAAGCATTTGAGAGTGAGGTATAAAAGCACTAAAAATGTCACCTCACCTATCTTAGGTGATTTATATATCATTCCATGATTTTCTCAAGTTCATCTCCCCATGTTGTGTGCTCAAACCAGCCTAAATCCTTGAGTTTCAGCTCATCCAAAAAGTTATCTCCAATCATTTAAAAGTCTTTTCTCAAAAAACCTTAATGATTTTGTCATGGTTGAGGGAAAATGTCTCACATGTATCCTTATCCACATTAATAACTCTCTTCTTCTTGATGCCAATGCTATAAACATGCCCCATAGTACTCCCATGCAAAATAACTTCAAAAGCTTCTACTACATATTCATAATAGAAATAGCTATGAACATTGGATCCATCTCCGTATATGGAAGAGGCTTTCCATAATGCTTACATCATGAACTTTGAAATGAGCTTCTCAAGAAACTAATTAGGTCCCAATATATTATTACTTCTCATTGTAGTCACCAATAGGCCATAAGATCTTCCATAGTCTATGACAAACATTTTTGCACTAGGCTTGGTTGTAGAGTAAGAATTTGTGGAAATAAGTTGTGTAATGTCCCTGTTTTCTAAGTAATGGCAGATATTGATATTTAGCTTATTTTATTTCCATAAGCTAAATAATGGAGTTATAAAGAAATAATAATTAAATTAATTATTTTAAAGTTGTCTATTTTAAATAAATATCAAAAGATAACTTTATTTTAATTAATTTAAGCAAAAGTGACTTAGTGGAATAAAATAATACTAAAAGTCAATTAAATAAAGTGCCTACTTTATTTAATATTTTAAAAAGTGACTAAAGTGAAATAAAAATAATAAATATTATAAAGTTACTTTATTAAATATTATAAAGTCACTTTATTAAATAAAGTGTTCTTCTAGAAGCTTGAGGAGGTTACATTGGATTCTTCTAGAAGACCCAGCTGAGCCTTTAAAAGGAGGAATAAGGAAAGCATTTGAGCATCCATTATTGACTTAATATTTCTCTATGCATTATTGCTAAGTAGCCGGGTTCGGCTCCCTGGCTCAGGGTCCTGGTCCGGGTTCGCTCCGGGTACCGGTCCTGGTTCGGTCCGTCTGTGGGTTCGACCAGGGTTCGGTATTTGGAGTCCCGGTTCGCCGGTGAAGAACCCGGGCGAACCCGAGAAGAACCCGGGCGAACCCAAGGCGAACCCAACAAGAACCCACGTGTTTGGACGCATAAAAGCGTTTTTTTTTTGCATTTTTTAATATTTTTCTGCAGTTTGACTTTGACCCACGCCCAAGGGAACCCTAAAAGTGACCTCTAAAACGCTTTAAACACCTAAAATGCATCATTTTTATTCATTTGTTTTGCAAACAAGCATTTTCATTCCAAGAGGCTGAGTTCTTTTTTTAAAATTTTTGTTTGCTGGGTTGACAAAAGGAGTTGAAGATTGATCAGTGAAGCTTCTACAAACGATTGCATTGCCATTCCTACAGATTTGCAAGTGTTTATTGGCTGCCACAAAGATTGTTGAGGGATATTTTTGCAAAGAGGTAAGCTTTTCTCACATTTTTTTGAGTTTTTTCATCCATTTTTTTGTTTTACATTTTACAAACCAGAAACTTTGTTTTGATTCATTTTATGATTTATATATGTTTTTCCTTTCCATTCTTCTATGAATGTATGCAAGATTCAAAAGAGCTAGGTTTTATAAATCAATATTTTCTCTTCATTCAAATTTTGAATGTGTTGTTTGCAAACAAATTGCCATAGGAATCACAATGTCAATGGGTTCTACCTCCGGCTCCGTAGCTAAACCAAACTCGAAGTTCAAAACAAATCCTAATTCTCCTCTATGGCAGTATGTTGAGATGATAAAACAGGTTCCAGGTGGTGGTGGTTATCTTTGGAAATGCAATGGGTGTGGCGTTACATATACTAGTTCATACCATAGGGTGAAAGCACATTTGTGTGGCATGAGTGGAAAAGGCATCACTCCTTGCCCTGGAAAAAAAGATGCACCAATTCCACCTGAGACAGTTGCAAAATACATTATGGAGCAAGATGCAGCAGATCAACGGGAAGCCCAAAAAGGAAATCACCCTTTGTTAAAAAAAAAATCAAAGGGAATGCAACCCCCATCCAATCCCAATATTGTGGTAGAAGACCACCCATTTATTGTCATTCCGGATCTTCAAGCTCGAAGTGCACAACCTATTGCAAACAAGAGATCAAAGGGGCCTTTGGAACTTGCATTTCAAAATGAGAGTAGAGCCCTTGCCGACCAATGTGTAGCAAGATGCCTATATGCCAATGGATTAGCTTTTAATGTTGTTCGTTCTCCATATTGGAAAGAGATGTTGAGAACGGTTAATGAAGCTCCAAAAGGGTACAAGGGCCCGGGTTATGAGAAGGTGCGTAGCACTTTATTGGAAAAGGAGGTTGAGTTGGTTGAAGATGCATTGAAGCCTATAAGAGATTCATGGGTTGAGACAGGTGTGTCCATTGTTTCAGATGGTTGGAAGGACTCAAAAAATCGGCCTTTGATCAATGTCATAGCGGTGTGCCCTAAAGGGGCAATGTTTTTGAAAGCCGTGGATTGTGAGGGCCAAGTAAAAGATGGAGAATTTATTGCTAGTATTCTCATTGCAGCCATTGAGCAAGTGGGAGCCCGCAATGTTGTTCAAGTTGTAACGGACAACGCTAAGAATTGTAGAGCAGCAGGGTTGTTGGTTGAGGAAAGATATTCACATATCTTTTGGACACCTTGTGCAGTCCATTCACTCAATCTTATGATGCAAAAGATTGGGAATCAAATTGCATGGATCAAAGAATTGTATGCTGAGGCTGAGGACATTCAGATGTTCGTCACCAACCACCACTTGTCTCAAAGCATCTTTAGATCATTTTCAAAATTGGAGCTATTGAAGGTAATTGAAGTAATATTTACATTTGTCATTTTCTGATTTTCATAATTTGATTGTGCATTCTAATTTAAATTCTTCTTTAAAGTTTATTTAAATTCTAATTATTTTTTTTAATTTGCAATAGGTTGCAGAGACCCGCTTTGCCTCTAATACTATCGTCTTGAGACGACTTGTGAAAGTTAAAGAGGCACTTGCTAGCATGGTGATTAGCAACAATTGGTCTATATGGAGGCAAAGCGGCACTGAAAGAGCAACAAAAATTAAGAGCATGATATTAGATGACTCATGGTGGGATCGTGCGGAGTATCTCCTTAGCTTCACCGAGCCCATTTTGAGTATGATTCGCTATACTGACATGGACAAGCCATGCATTGGAGAAATATATGATGGTATAGACTCAATGCTTGAGAAGATCAAGTGCACCATAAATGCAAGAGAGCAAGACCCTGAAGAGACTTTCTTCAAACAAGTGCAAACAATTGTTGAAGAAAGATGGAACAAAATGACAACTCCATTACACCTTCTTGCCTTTGCATTGACTCCAAAATACTACAGTAGTCAGCTTCTTTCACAGCCAGGAAGGCTTCCTCCATATAGAGATTTAGAAGTGGCTGAAGGGTACAAGGCAGCATTTATGAGACTCTTCCTTGACCAAGATTTGCGATCTGTAATCACGAATGAGTTCACTGATTTTGTGCACTCAAATCATCTAGATGCTGATGCTTCTCGTGACAGGTTCTTAAAGGATGCTCATAGTTGGTGGTACTTCCATGGACAATACTTCCAAAATTTGCAGCCCCTTGCAATCAAAGTTTTATCACAAGTAAGTTTAATAAATTTTCATATTTTAGTTTTACTTTTAAAATTTAAAAGTTTCATAATTTCATTTATAATTTTAAATTTTTTAATTGTTTACTTTGTCTTCATAGGTTGCTAGTTCATCCGCATCTGAGAGGAATTGGAGCACATATTCTTTCATCCACTCAGTAAAGCGCAATAAATTGCTCTCAAAAAGAGCGGAGAACTTAGTATATGTGCATTCCAACTTGCGTC
Organism: Sequoiadendron giganteum; assembly: GCA_007115665.2. Taxonomy (NCBI): domain Eukaryota; kingdom Viridiplantae; phylum Streptophyta; class Pinopsida; order Cupressales; family Cupressaceae; genus Sequoiadendron; species Sequoiadendron giganteum. The sequence continues at coordinate 178,952,744 of CM021100.1, forward strand.
TCCTTTCACACAAACAACGTGACTACAAGGAAGGGGAGACGAAGTTGTGGGATATAGGGCCAGAGGATACTGACTTGGATGCTTCCACTTCCCACCATGTTGCATATGAGGAGTCCGATATCCAACAGGAGCATGGGCACAATACTAGTGCTAGTGACAGTGCCATTGGCACTACTTGTGATTCATCTAGTCTTCCTACTTCATCTAATGTCAATGTTGACAATGACTTTGATATAGATGATTTAGAGGATCCATTTGATGATTAAAACTTTAATAGTGTTGTAATATTGAACTTGAAGTTTGAAGTTTGAACGATGAATATTTATAATTTTATATTTATCATGCATGTTATCATTCAAGTTTATGGTGGTTTTGTTGTTTATATGATGTTATGTGATGTTCTAATCCTAATTCATGCTTCTAGGCTGCATATATATATATTTTTTTATTTTTACATGTTTTTCAGTTTTTGTACTAACGAACCCAAAACGAACCGAACCCACCCCCCAAAAAATTTAGCCGAACCGGCGAACCGAACCCCCGAACCCGAACCCGAACCCGAACCCGAACCGGCTACTTAGCATTATTGTAAAAGCTTGAATTACAGGTTCAGCTAATTTTTTGAGGACGAAAACCCAATTCCTTCAGTGGTTCTACTTCAAGATTCATATTGAGCAATAAAAGGAAATTTCTGATGTCTTTTATTTAGACAAATTTTCAGTATATGAATCAGCAGACGTAATATTTTATTTGCAGGTCTTTGGAAGGAGTGTTGATCATTTATTTGGAAGCCAAAAGTCACCATTTGCATATGTGACAGCTAGCGCACCTATTCAAGGCATAATCGCTGAGTGTAAAAGTGTTTTGGCAAGGGTTTAGGGCCACATATGGTAGCTGGAGACTTGCGCAGCAGCATTGAGGGACCACATGATCAAAGTGGAAGTGACAGGTTTTCATTTCAGACATTTGCAGACTTGTATGAGTTATATCAGACCTAAATGAGGCCTTTATCAGGCTGCAATCAAACTTTAAGGTCATCATTTGGCACTATATCAGACTTGCATCGATTTGGTCTTCAATTTTGGAGGTTGGAGCTTCATTTGCAGGTTGCTGGGCGCAATTTCAGTCATATTCTGAGTTGTATCAGCTGTAGGGATACTCAGAAATTAATACCAGCACTTTGGTATTTGTTGTTTCCTTCCATTTTGGTCAAATAAGAGCATATATCAGTCATTGAGTGTCATTATCAGTCATATACAGGTTGCTGGGAACATTTTGTATACATTTCTGAGTTGTTTCAGAATTATTTGAGCTGTACATGCACTTAGAAATTCATAACAGCAACTGGGTGTTCCTTATTTCTTGCATATTTGACCTAATGAAGGTTTGTACTTGATCAGGTATGTGAAGCAATAAATTATTTGTTCAAATCTTTAATTTGAATCAATTCTATCGCATTGTTCTCTGCTGTTAATTGCAATCAGATTTAGAAATTAGAAATCTAGGGCATAAATCAGAAATTTTAGGGCAGATCCCCTTGGGGATATTACAAGTTGCCTCATGTTTTCCCACAATGGCATCCTACTTATTCTCACTGTATACTTCATCTATACCGATACAAATGAACCTCTTCATTTAGCTAGTGACCTTGCAAGCATCTTAATAGAATATGTATACTATAGATATTATCCTTTGTGAACCCAAAGTACTCCAAAATCAATATACCATGCAGAAGATTTCACATGATCTGCTGGTCTTTTGGCCATGAATGCATAGAAAGCAGACTCATGCTCAGAATGCTCTGCAACATGGGCCTTCTACTGAGACCCTCCCTGGTTGGATTTCTTATCAGCCAACTGCTTCCTACAGTGTTTCTTCATGTAGCCAAGCTTACCACAATAATGACATGTGATATTCTTCTTGGAGCTATCCTCAGATTTGCCTTGTCCTTTCTGCTGAGAGGACTTGCCTTTGCCTTTGTCTTTGGCAGTAAAAGCCTATTCCACACTGGGTGTCTCGTTGTTGCTCCCAAACTGCTTCTTCCACCTGTCCTACTGCAAGAGCTTGTTGCACAGATCATCAAACTTGAGGTCAACATTGGTGGAGGTAATTTTGAGGGTTTCGATGAAGTGCTCATAGGATCATGGTAAGCTTTTCAGCGCGATAACCACCATATCCTCTTCTTCCATCTTGCGACCAATGGCCTCCAGTTGATCGCGAAAGTCTTTGATCTTCATGAGATGTTCTTGCAAAGACATCTTGTCGTCCATCATAATTGAGAACATGTTCTTAAGGAAGAATGCTCTGCCCTTATCTGATATCTAATGTAGATTCTTCAAGTGTGTCCAAATTTCTGCAGCAATCTTGCCAGATGTTACTTTTGGAAGCATCTCATCGGTGACAGATAACTTGAGCAACATAACTGCTTCACGGTTACGCTCATCGAACTTGTAGAATGAGCAGATGTACCCAGAACAATCTGATCTAGACACCGGTACTTGAATATGGTGAGCATTATCTATTTCCAAGTATTGTAATTTTTACCATTGAATTTTTGGCTACTTTCGAACATGATGTTGGTCAAAGATGCCATACCTCCTGTTTTCCAAAGGCACAAAAAACGAGGTGAAAGTCAAACTTCAAAAAAAATTAATGCAAAAAAAAACAATCAAACCCTAGGCGATCGGCTGTCATGAATCCCACGATTTTTTTTTAAATATTCAAAAATCAGAGAGGCAAAAAAGCCACAATTTTATCCAAAAATTTAAAAAAAACTGCAACATGTAGAACACCAGGTCTGAAACCCTAGGCGTAGGAGGCACAAATTTCCAAAAAAGTCATCAAAAATCGACTTTTGAAATCGTGATAGACCCACAATTTTTAGTGCCAGTCTCATGATTTTGCAGCACCAGACCCCAACGGATTTTGCAGCACCAAACACAACTTTTGCAAAAAAAATCGTCAAAAAAATAATAGAGGTCACATGCCAGACATAAGTTGCACGCTCAGACAAGACGATTTGAAACCATGAAACCAAAATTATCCAACACTAAGAAAAAAAAAACATCTAGGTCGCACGAATGAACTAGCAGAGAAGGTTGACGCGTGCAAGGCAGGTCACGATTTTCAGCAGGTCATGATTTTAGACAGGAAAAAACCCACGATTTTATCAAAAAATTGATCAAAAACTTCTGAAAATAGTTTTCAAAATTTTCAGGTAATTATCCCACAAATTTTATTACAAAAAATTGCCTCTGCTTTGATACCACGAAATGGCAATTGAATTATTTACAAAAGGAGAGGAAAACTCCTTAACTAAGAAATTACAAACGATGTTTCTAAATCAAAAAAAATTGAGAACAAAAACTAAGAAAGTTGCTAAAACTAACTGAAAGCAAACTAAACGACTAAGATGACCATTATAAGCTAAATATAACAATATGACCATTAAAGGAATTGTCAACATGGGTTTATGTTATGAAATGCATGATATTGTTAATTCCTTCCATAGTTAAGAGTAATTCACCAAATATGTACTTGTAATATCACTATTTTCTTTCATCGATTTCCTTATTATCTTACTATCACCTCATCTACCAACTCGTGCACTACAAGTGGAAAGGAAATATGGCCCAAAACCATCACAAGTTTGATTAGAATTGTGATGATGAATTTTAGGTTTCCATATAATAACCAGCACAAAAGGCAGCCACCTAAAGGATTTCACCACCATCCCCAATAAGATGCAGAAGCATGTTTATGATAGGCTGTAAAAACCGCTATAATGCATTAGAATGGCCTTTCCCATCGCAAAACACTTGGGAAAAACTAACATCGCCAATTCTTCACGTGTGAACAGTGATACTCGAAATTCCTTGATAACTTGCTATCACGTCTGCTAGTTGCATTTGCTTAAAAAATTCTAAAACCTTTTCAACAATTCACTTTGAATTATCCTACGAACATAGCATGCTATAAGACCACCTTTCTTTGAGGCATTTTGTCAAGCAATTCACATGCGTGTTTTGAGCTTCCACATTTTGCATACATGTTTTACCAGAGCAATTGCAACTACAACATCCAACAAAATTCCTTTATACTTTGTGCTTTGGTGGATGCTCATTCATTTTTTTTGTTTTAGAGCTCCCACTTTGGCGTAGATGGGAAGATGTTGGCAAAGGTCGTGGAATTTGGCTTTAAAGCTGCCACTTGCATTTTCTTGAAAGTTTTTTTAATAATCTTTTCAACATTCCATTTTTTGTATATCCTACAAGCATCGCACTCCATGAAATGTCATCTTTTTGAGGCATTTTGTCACAGTTCACTCACCTAGTGCATGCCTCCATTTTTGCATGCATGTATACTAGGTATCTATAACCACAACATCTAACAGAAATCCATTTTCCATTATGCTTTGATGTATGTCCATACGGTGTTCTTAATCTCCCATTTTGGCGCAAGCAGAGGAAGCTAACAAAGGTCATGAATTTTGGCTCCACGCCTACCAATTGCATTCGATTGACAATTTCTAAAGCCTCCATATCATTGCTTGTGGGTCTTTCGATATATTATTTGCCTCTATAAATGGAATCTCCAACTACCCCAATGTGAAACCTTCAAACTCGCCCCCTCTCGCAGCAGTAGATATGAGTCACACACCTTCTATTCTTCGTATCATTCTTGATCATTCAAAAGCCTTTATAACCTTTTCGTGCTAGGTTCTTCCACACATCTTGGGGATTCTCCAACTCTCCATTAACATCTAAGATCACGCACCTGTGTATGCTCCATCATATTGCATGTGTTTGAACTAGAATTTGCAACTGAATATAACTCACACATCACTTGTACAGTTTGCTTATGGTTTATTAATAGCATTGCCAATTTTAGTGGGAAAAAGTACCTAAAATTGGATTGTGAATTTTCACAACCCAATTTTCTAAGTTAAGAATATGAGTTGTGAATTTTCACAACCCAATTTTGGCTTGACATGGGTTATGAATTTTCACAACCCCACTTTCTCCTTTTTCCTTAAAAGTTGTTAACTTTCACAACATTTATTTTATTTATTTTAATTTCTCCCACTTAATTTCTTTTCCCAAAAATAACCACTTATTCCATCAAAACAAAAAATTATTAAAACGTGATCGTTGAAATACTTTGAACACGTTGCCAACATTTACAACTACTTCATCATCGATCACTAGCCAAATATTAATTTTGCTTACAAAAGTGCGGGAACCATTGACAAAACATCCCAGAAATCCAAATGATGTGTGAGATTGCCGACGGAGAATTTGTAATAACTTTGGATCAGCTCCATATTTTTGGCTAAAAATTTCCCACATTGTCAAGAACCCTGATACAATGAAACCCAATGAACAATATCTGCCAGATTTCCTGAAATTGCAATTTTAATTGTTTCCGCAACTTTGTGCGCAAAAAATAGAAATTTTAATATCTCACAATCCATGAGGTATTATGACTCGAAAACTGGCCACATTATGCTGAGAAAATATCTAGGACCTCTCCACTAAGTAATTAGGAGGAATATTACAGAAAATTCTAGATTATAAAAATTTCATAAGAGGTGAGACTGCATATTTAGCTTCCCTTTTCTGCAAATACCAGAAATCTCTATCCTAAACTAGTAACTGCTCCAAATTTCTTGACCAAGATTCTGTTCTTGCATTTCTCAGAATAATGACATTCCATGAGGACACCATTGGAACTACAATTCCCTACATTAGACTCCATCCTTACCTGTAGAGGAATCTCCACAGCCATTTGTCCATCTGAACCTTCAAATCTATCTACATTAAATCACTGATTCTCATGATTCCAATGTATTTATAAAACAATTCACAATCCATTGCAATGCAGAGCATTCTATAGGCATAATGCACTTCAAATATTTGAAATATTTTTTATTCTTTTGAAAAATCTTAAAGCAGCATAGCAAAATGGGAACAGCAAGTTTGCATTGCTCATCCTATCAAGCTGAAGAGGTTCATCTCCCACAAATATTCGCTATGTGTACACAAGAAAGAATGCGTTACATAGCATCTCTATTGATCCTTACATAAAAGATTTTATTGGAAATTTCCAGTCTCAGTGTGGGATTTTGACAGAGTATGCATCCCCTTCTGGATGCAAGGGGAGGTTCATTCTCAACTTCATTAAAGTTCATTTTCAGTTTCTATGATAAAGAAAATATAAGGTACTTAACATGGAGATCTATTCATAAGATATTTCTATGCATCTGAAATGTAAGCACTTCTTCACAACTGGCCACACAACAATCATCAAGTACTCAGACTTCAGTTGGATATGATATTAAAACAACTTCTCTCCTATCATCTGTGAAAAGAATTATCTATCTACTTTCAGGAGAAGTTTTTCAAGTTAATGCTCGATTTTAGATCGTCCAGTCTGAGTCTTTTAACTGTTTTGAAATGAGGTTACCAGTAAGATGGGTCAAATAGTTTCTCGATTCAGGATCTAATACATGGCTTTTCATGTTTGTTGTAGCCATGACTGTAAACTTTGTTATTGTTTTCAATCATTTAAAATAACTGTTCCAAAAAGTTGTTCAGCTAAAGTTTCCCAGCAGTGCCGGACCCTCAATACATGGCTTTTCATCTTTGCTGTAGTAGCCATGACTGTAAAATTTATCATTTTAAATCAATTAGAATAAGTGTTCCAAGAAGCTGTTAGGCTAAAGTTTCCTGGTAGTACCAGGACCCCTCTTCTCTTGTTACCATCTCCATGATTGTCAGTATGCTACTTTTGTCGTTTTCACTGCTTTTCTCTCATCTCATCTAAAGCTAGATTTGGAAGTCTTCCAGTTTTATAACTTCTATTGTTTCTTTTGGAAATTTAAGCAAGGTAATCCTTTCTCATTATTTTTATCCAAATTTTTATGGCTTTCACGAGTATACTCCTCTTTGACAATGAGCATTCAATCAAGTTCATAATCTGATAAGCTAAATAAGGCAATCAAGTTTTCCAGGTCCAACAAAAAATGTTCACCTGCCTGTCCAACTTCTTACCAAGTTCTTTTTTTTAAGAGAATTCAACAACAAAATATTGCACTCTGCAAGCCAAGTTACTCCATTTTGAAAAAGCACTGCATAATGCATTGTGAAACTGTCACTCTGCACATCTTAAATGCACATTGATGACTGCAAAAATTGCAAATTTTGTATGGCAAGCAGTCAGACCGTCATCCCCTTTATTTGTGGTGAGAAGCCCTCGATGACTCAAGTTGCTTCTCATCTCCAATAGATGGAAGTCATAAGACTGCATTCAGAATAGAATTTGTTTCATCTCCCATAACGATCCCTTGTCCTTCTGCCGAATCTTTGTACATATACACATAGGTAGACTGACTAAGATAGCAGGGAGGTAGGAGATATAGGCATTCATCTCCTTCAAGAAAATCTGAAAATGCCACGTGCGTATCATTTAACTTAAATAAAATATTTCTTTAATTCTATATCTTGCTTCTTTCTCGTTAAAAAATGTAATTATATTTCTGATCATCTTGAAATAGCTTTCTTATGTTTATAATACACCTGGATTCCACCAATTTAGAGTGTTGTCTAAACAAACAAACAAAACTTGTATCAAACCTAAACTAATATTGCAGAAAATGAATTAGAGCATCTTAAACCCTGAAGAAAAGTCTACTAGGTGGACCCAAAATATTGAAAACAAAAACACAGAGTAATATAAAGATTTATAAAACATCTGAATTCCAGCAATTTAGGTCGCAATCCATCAAACTACTACCAGGATTCAAATCAAAAAATGTTCAAACGAGAAAAACAAAATGGCATCAACTCTAATTTGAACATTGGACACAATCAATAAAGTATTCTAAATAAAGCCTGAGTAAGGATCTTAAAGACAGACACAACATATCAGAAAGAAAACATGAATAAACCAATATAACATGAAAACAGCATTTATGTTATGTTGACTTGTATATGATTGGAGTAAAGTATTTGTGATATCATTGGTGCAAGTTTCCAATAAACCAATCTCTAATACAAAATTTAGTAGTCAAATTATTAAATTAGATCTCATTATTCATCAAAATTTTAGCATTATCATAAACATGTCATTGAAACTGCATGTACCAAAATCAAGATTATAGAAAATCAAAGATTGTATTACCTTTACCAAAACTTTAGACTTTCCCATAACTTTAACAACTTCACCTACATATGATCCTGGCTCCTGTAGCAACTGCAACTCTTCCCTCAGCGCCCTTACTGCTCAAACAAATCAAGAAATTGAACAACTATATATCCTTCCAAATCTAAACTATGAAAAACCAGGGTAAACATTCTAGTTGAACTACCAACCAAAGAACATATAAAACTTCTAGAAAGGGGAAAAATAAAACATAAATTCATTACAGAGAATTAGACTCAAAACACAATAAGCTCAAGACCTGCAACTTTACACTTCCAATTACTAAATAACAGTACTACAAAAACAGCTACAAAGCAATTAAAGATATTTTTGTATCTGGGATACTGCTAAATAAAAAATACCGCCAACCTCGATCAAATAATTTCAATGATTACACATTCAAATTTTAAAACCATAAAATTTCACAAAAGAAAATTACGGCTAAGTTGCCAGAATTCAACTAGAGATATGGATGCTGCACATTCCAGGAGCTTCCCCAGATGCAATATAACATGGATATATCCAATGCATATATAGACAAATTTAGAATATAAAAAAAAAGCCTCATATCTCTTCTCCAGTGGAATTTAAATTAAAAAGGAATAAACCAGTGCTTTAAAAAAAATGGTCTAAAGCCCTCCTTTAAAGAAAGTCAAATAAATAAGGTGTTTGTAAATACCTTATTAAAGAGGATGAGCCCAAGTGGCTAAGATATTTGACCTTCAATAACAGAGCTCGTGTTCAATTTCAAGATTATGATAAAATTTGATATTGGCTAAAATACTGCATCCAACTTGCTAGGGGTAGCATACACCAACATACAAGGCAAGTGAATTTGAAAAAAGAGCTACCCCTTGGCATCGAGGCCAAATGCATACCCTTCTTAAATTTCACAGAAAAGGAACCCCTCAACATACCCATCTAATGAGGCTGGGTGCAAACCCTAGGGAATGCTGAGGAGGATACCACAGCGATCCCAACATATAGGCCCAAGTGCATTTGACAGAAAACTTACTCCTAAGTCTATCACATAGACAAGGCTAGTGAATTAGAAGAGAGACACCCCTCTGATTTAGGCCAGGTTGGTGTCCAGGTGAATTTGATAAAAACATGCCACTAAGTGTATCACAGAAGATAAACTTCTCAGAATACCTTGAACAAAGCTAAGTGCAAATCCCCAGTGAATTTAACAAAAACAACGCCCCTAACAGTACCCAAATGACGAGGCCAGATAATTTGACAGAAAATATACTACCCACATACCCAAGGCCAAGGACGGGCGAATTCCATGCAAATTTGACAGAATACATACCCTATACCCAAGCAATGACACTTGTACTATTTCTAGGTGAGTCTAACGGAAATTATACCCCTCTTTGTACTTTAACAGATAAGTAGAGGTATGAATACTGAGTGAATTTGACAAAAGAGATGTGACGTGCAAATCCAAAATGAAATTGACGGAAGGATATGGAAAATTTCTTTAAAAAAATAAACTTCACCAAATGCAAAATAAACACAAAAAGTAGATGCCCTGTTAATATATATCGCTGGCAAAGATCATTGAAGCGAATCATTTTATTTACCTTTGGAGTTAAGATCATTGCGCTGAGCCTCAAGGCGATTGAGATTGTGCGTCTTTTGCCGGACCTGGAGTTGAAGGTCGTGAATGTGCTGCATATAATATTGACGCAAACCCTCACCCTGCTTTACCATTTTCTTGCTCTTTATCTGCTCCTGCTGTTTTTCTTTCAGGGTTTCCATCGAATTCATTGCAGTGATGTTGTCTGTGTTCGGAAATGCGGCTCCCAGTTCTTCGTCAACCCGCATGGCTGCTGAATATTATTACAGGCTGTTGAGAAGCCCTCGCAAAATAAATTCGCCAACAGATGTTTCGTGAATTTGAAGCTTTTAAGGAAAATGCCACTTTTTCTTTTTCTTTTCTTTTTAATTTTCGTAATGTTTTGAGACGACGACTTTTAACGTTCTTTAAGTTTGAAATATAATAAAATGAATCTTTGAATTATATAAGGGTAAATAATTTATTTTTTAATAACAAAGTAAATTACAAAGAATTAGAATAAGTAGAAAAGGTGGTGAGACTGAAGTTCAGGGAGAAATCAGTTAGAACAGCGCTTTAAAAAATTGTAATTAATATAATAGGTATCAAAACTCTTATATCAAGGTTAGATCAAATAAAAGTAAGCATTGGAAGTAAATTGAGCTAACCAACAAACAACTATCATATTGTTATCAATTTAAAATATTTATAGCAACAATGAAAAGGCAATAGTAACAATTGTGATCGGAGAAGGTAAGTAGGAGTATACAAAAGCTAAACTTGCTACTATAGTTATATCTTAATTCCTTTATTATAAATGTATTGATCAACTTGAAGTTGGTTAATAGGAAACTTGATTTACTCTAGTTGGTAGTATGATTGATAACCCTTGTTTACATTTCAAAACTTTAATGTAAAAAGGGGTTAGCAATTAGATTTAACGTAGATTAATAAATTGAATCAAAAAATGTTCAAGTATTAAAGGTATTGTAAGTATTTAGCTTCATTTGCGATGTGGAGATATTTTATTATAATTTGTCTATTGTGATCCACTTTAAGGTTTTGTTGTGATATTTGATTTGTTGGCATATGGCTTGTAAGTGTTGTCATTGATGGCAACCTAAGTCATACATCCAGTCTGCAGTATAGTTTTGATTCACACCGACAGAACAGGCATCCGATTAAAGGAGCAAATGTCGATCTGATTACCTCATCGGACTGGTATTTTGTGTTGTGGACCCCATACAAAGGATTGTTGATGTTTGGAATGCCTTACTAAAGGATTGTTTTGATGCACAGTCACTAGTACATGATCTAGGAGATCGGGTACATTAATTTGTTGAATATTTGTGGTAAAAAGCCAACCCATCAAGTATAGCAATCGTGGATGTATAAGGAGTAATAAATTAAATGTCTTCATGTTCGATTATGTTTTGTTTGGGTCCTCTCTATTCCCTAACTGACTTTAGATGATGCACATAAAGAATTAGTGGTGGATCTAGCCGACAAGTTGTAAAGAAGCTAATACTTTATGAAGTTGACTGATGAATGTTCAAATCCCTCATAGTGGATCTATATATGAGATCATTTTATCATTTTAATATATAATAGAGGAGAGATGGGATAATGAGCATAGTGAATGTGTAGTGTGAAATTCAACAGAGAAATAGTGTGAATTTGTCTATGTGTGATGTGAAGAGCAGAAAAGGGCAAAGCAGAGCAAAGCGAAGTGCAGAATCAGAAAGAAGATCCAGAATCAAATCTATGAGCTTCACCAGAACTGTAACTTGGCATAAATAGATGCTACTATCTCATTTCACCCTTCAGATGGTTTTAATCTAAACTTTTGTAAGGTAGTGAGCCTTCCCTGTTGAGCAATGAGCTCTAGGCAGTGTGTCTGAATGCAAGTGCATTCTCTTTTGTAAACATGTATATTTGAGTACTCAAATTATGGATTAACCTCCACCATGGTTTTTCCTATAACGGGGTTCCATGCAAAAATCGTTGTGTTATGGTGTTGTGAATGATTACTTTGAATGCATACATCTTTCCTTTAATGCAATATTGTAATGGTTTCAAGTTTCAGATTAATAAAGGTTAAATTTGTTGAACACTGATTCACCCCCCCATCTTAGTGTTCCCTTGAGTCCAACAATTGGTATCAGAGCCTAGTTCCTCTGAAGAATTTTAGCAGCTTGAGGTGGATCTTGGAATGTAATGGACTCTGATGGTCTTCAGCAACAGCTTATGGTGGCACTTGATGACCTTGATCAATCTAAAGCAGAATTTAGTGAATTAAGAGTGAATCTTAAAGATGTGGAGAAATTCATTCAATCATTGAAGGATCGGATTGGTAAATCTAGGGAGAAGAGAAAGGATATTTGTGATTAGATACAACAGAAGGAGAATGAAAATATGGATGATGCTCACTTGAATCATGACCTAAAGGAGATAATTGAAGAATGTGAAAAGCTTGTCAGAGACAATACAAACCTAAAACATGAAATGTAATCTATGATCATGAAGATGACTAAAGAGATTGAAGAAAGGAAGAAAAATGAGGAAAACCTTGCTCAGGCCTTGAAAGAGAAATCTGATGAATGCAATAGAATAAATGGAGAATTTACTCAGTTGGAAAGTGAATTACAAAGATTCAGAAACAATGAAGAACTTGGTAAGAAAATTGCAACTCTCGGGAATGATCTTATCATTGCAAATGAATACAAAGAAAATTTTAAGATTAGCTCGGTGAAGCTTGATGAGCTCACTCAAGGACAAAAGAATGGAAATGATAAGAGAGGTCTTGGATATGAAAAGGAAGAAAGTTATAGACTCGGACAAAAGAATTTCAAACAAGAAAACCTAATGAACAAAGGTGGAAGGTATCTGGTAAGACAATCTAATGCTCTAAAGTTTAATGGATATTGTTTTGCTTGTAATAAATTTGGCCATATGGCTACTTAGTGTAGAAGTAATATGAAGTCAAGGAATTCATCATTCTCTGGTCAGTGTTTCAAATGAAAAAGGTTGGTCATAAATCAATTGAATGCAGAAATATGTCAAATTACTCTATCAATAGAAAGAATGTTGAATGTTACACATGTGGGAAATTTGGACATATCACTAATCAATGCAGATCAAGAAGAAATCAATGGAGTGATTGATCAAGACAAGAAAGTAATGTGTGCTACAATTGCAGTAATTTTGGTCACGTTGCAAGATTCTATAGAAACAAAAATATGGACAGAAGAGGTCTGGTATACAGAGGCAGAAATATAGAGAAAAATGATAAAGGGAAAGGAAAAGTGACTACGGATGAAATCAGAGATCAGATGAAGAAGACATGGGTAAGGAAGAATGATTCTGATGCTGGAAATTGTTTCGTACCGGAACCTGCTTCCAGTAATTCTTCTGGTAATTGATTTCAGGCCACTGGCCTAAGGGGAGTTTTTCAAGAAAATCTTTCCTCCTTGTTTATGGATGGTACTGAAATGTGAAGAATAGTCAAGAAGGTGTATTTATGATGTTTAGAGGTTTTGGAGAACTTTCATAAGAAAATTCAGAGAATTCATAGGTCCGCAAAAGAATTTTTTTCGTTGTCTAAGAAAATAGAGCACCCAGAAACTTAGGGCAAATGCATTTATTGCACATGTACGAACTATAAAAGTCAAGTTGGAGTTGTCATTTGTCACTTTGCATCAAAGAAGAAAAGAAAAGAGCACTCGGTAGGAAAATTTCAAAGCAGTGAAATCGATTCATTGACAATTCTCAAAATCTATCAGGTATTTCAGTTGTCTTCAAAATTTTCACATACTTTGGTGTGCGATTGTAAACCCTAAATATGAAAAGAAAAATGGAATAAATCAAAGGTTCGATCACTCTAGATGAATATAACAATGGAAAGATTAGGTCTATGAGGAATTTGTTACTACCCAACGTATTGAAGCAATTGAGTGAAGCCAAACATAGGAATTTAGATATCTGGAATGAGTTTACGTACTTTGAGAATGCGAAATTCATGAAATTCATCTTGAGTAGATTGCATGATGATACTTTAAATTTGGACAAATCCTACACCATCTCAAAGGAAACAATTAAGAATTTGACTGGATTATGCAAAGTCAAAGATATACTGAGGAAGAAATTCATCTGAAACAAGGAAGTTGAAACCCTAACTGGAATAATCAGAGATTAGAGAGCACTGATAATTGTGACAATCAAGAATCCTATTACAAAGTACATTGCGCATGGAATTTCATATAAAGTCTTTTTCAAAAATCGAGAAGGAGCAACCTCGGTTGGCGCAATCTACATTTCTCAGAAGATGATAATTAAAGGTCGGGACTTTGACCTGTGTGGATTGATAAAAGATCAATTGATGGAGAATGTGCAACTAACAAAAGAAACAGGCTATCCTTTCAGGTTCAGTACTTTGATTATATGCTTAGCAATGAATTTCTTGAATTGTTTGCCAAAAATTGACAATGTGGCATGGAAATAAAATGGACCAGTATGCAAACAAATATACTCATATTCTAGGAGCTTGTCTAATTGGGATCTAGAATTTGAAAAAAAAATTAAGAGTGTGCTTGGAAAATGTGGTTCAATCAATATTTCCCTTCCAGTAAGAACAATTGAAGTTGGTTCCTCTTTCGGTGGCATGGACAAAAGGCAGAAAAGAGAAAAAGAAATTGTTGAATACAGCTCTCCGAAAAGCAAAGTTCCCAGAATTGAGAGAAAAGGAAAAGAAATTGTGGATATTCCAGACAAAGAATCTGATGAAGAAACTGAGGATCCACAGAAAAAGCTAGTGATGAAGAAGATGATCTAACAAAAGTAAAGCTACAACAGCTTATTCATGAAGAAGGTGGAATATAGAAAATAGCTAGGTTATGGTCTGTTAGACCATCATATGATCAAGATATGATTCTAAGTGTACTGAATGCTCATATTGAGCAATGCAAGATCAAATTGAAAAGTCTACAAAACATTATGCCTGATGAAATGATTGAATGCAACAAATAAACATTGAACTTTGAGACTCAAGAGAAAGAAGGTGAAGTTATCTCTCACTTGAAGGAGCAATTCAGACTATCTCTCTCCAAACTGAAGAAGAAAATGAATGAGTTGAGACAATGCATCAATGCAACCAATAACATCTACAACTATTGCATATGTTGGCCCCATGTTGTTAGTAATTACAAAGACAAATTGGATCAGATTGAAACAGAGTTGAATGGCATTGGAAAAATCTTTGACATGTTTCAGGATCATGATGGCACCATCGGGAAAAGAATTTGGGAGCTACAGTCTAAACACACCAAAATTCAATTCACCAAGAACACTTGTGGATACTTTTTGGAAGGTGAAGGATCTAATCGAATGCAGATTGGAGCATATGGTGGAGATACTAGGGAAAGGTGAGAAACTAGAAGAAGCAATTACAATTCCAGAATCTTTAACTAAAATTGTCAATAAAACATCCAAGAACAACAATTTGATCATTATCATTGGAATCACAATAGATGTTTGGAAGAAATTCCTTTTGGAAATGAAGAAAAATCATAAGAAAATCTTCTAAAGTAGTAGTCAATTATTTTTAAATTTTTGAAGTTTTGGTCATAGGGGGAGAACTGTCGGCATATATGTCTTGAAGTTTTAATGATTTTGAACACGTGTTTTGTCACTATTTTATCACTTTTTGGCATATGGTTTCTATTAATTTTCATTGATGTCAAAGGGGGAGAGAATGCAGTGAAAAATGCCTTATAAATCTTAGGGGGAGAAAGTACAGTAAAAGTTTGGTAGCAAACCTATACACTTAGTCATTTTTCACTAAGTGTTGCCATCAATTCCAAAGGGGGAGATTGTTGGCATATGGCTTGTAAGTGTTTTCATTTATGGAAACCTAAGTCATACATCTGGTCTATAGTATAGTTTTGATTCACACCAGCAGAACAAAGCAAAGAACAGGGCATCCAGTTAAAGGTGCAAATATTGATCTGATTACCTCACCAGACTAGTATTTTGTGTTGTGGACCCCATACAAAGGATTGTTGATGTTTGGAATACCTTATTGAAGGATTTTTTTGATGTGTAGTCACT
Organism: Sequoiadendron giganteum; assembly: GCA_007115665.2. Taxonomy (NCBI): domain Eukaryota; kingdom Viridiplantae; phylum Streptophyta; class Pinopsida; order Cupressales; family Cupressaceae; genus Sequoiadendron; species Sequoiadendron giganteum. Next base: position 178,968,612 of record CM021100.1, read on the forward strand.
GGTACGTTATTTAGGAGATCTAGTACATTAATCTGTTGAATATCTATGGTAAAAAGCCAACCCGTCAAGTATAGCAATCGCAGATGTATAAGGAGTAATAAATTAAATGTCTTTGTGTTCGATTATGTTTTTTTTTGGTCCTCTCTATGTCCTAACCGACTTTAGAGGATGCACATAAATAATTAGTGGTGGATCTAGCCGACAAGTTGTAAAGAAGTTAATACTTTATGAAGCCGACTGATGAAATTTTTAAATCCCTCATAGTGGATATATATGAGATCGTTTTATCATTTTGATATATAATAGAGGAGAGATGGGATAACAAGCATAGCGAGTGTGTAGTGTGAAATTCAGTGGAGTAATAGTGTGAATTTGTCTATGTGTGATGCAAAGAGCAGAAAAGGGCAGAGCAGAGCAGAGTGAAGTGCATAATCGGAAAGAAGATCCAGAATCAAATCTATGAGCTTCACTGAAACTGTAACTTGGCATGAATAGATTCTACTATCTCAATTCATCCTTCAAATGGTTTTAATCTAAAATTTTGTAAGGCAGCGAGCCTTCCCTTTTGAGCAGTGAGCTCTAGGTAATGTGTTTGAATGCAAGTGCATTCTCTTTTGTAAACATTTATATTTGAGTATTCAAATTATGGATTAACCTCCATCGTGGTTTTTCCCCTAACAGGATTTCCATGCAAAAATCTTTGTGTTATGGTGTTGTGAATGATTACTTTGAATGCATACATCTTTCCTTTAATGCAATGTTGAAATGGTTTCAAGTTTCAGATTAATAAAGGTTAAATTTGTTGAACACTGATTCACCCCCCCCTCTCAGTGTTCCCTTGAGTCCAACATGATTAAGTAAAAATTTGATGGACTAAAAAATATTATGTGATCTATTCAAGTTTAATCCTACACTTGCAAAATTGATCCTCTAACTTGTAGATCCAACCCCAAATCTACAATTATGACTTTTTTGATGCAGTTATCTTTGTACTTCTTTTCTATGGTAAAGTGTTTATCTTTGTTGTTTAGAATTGATGGTTCTTAGAGACACTATTAGAGTTTGTTGTTATTGATTTGGGAGGTTCCTAAATCCCCACCTCTCACCTTAGTCAAATCCTTAGATTGATTTAACAATTTGGAATAAGTTCAAAGAGATTTTGAGCAGTTATATGAAGGGAAATATGAAAGAATTTTTTACTTAATCCTGTGATGAGAGAGTCACAAGTTATCTAGTCTATTCAAATTCTAACTGCATTTGGTGGAGTGACAATACTAAACAAGGGACGCATTTGCATCAAGTTCTGCCCATTGTGGGGTGTGTTTGGTTGTTTTAAATATTTAGTTAATAGAAGTAGTTAGGGGTGTAATGTGATTTTTTGTTGTTGTATAATGTTATTATTATAATTTATTGATGTTGCAAAAAAATAATCATGTGGGGTGTCCTTGTTGTTTTAAACATTTAGTTAATAGAAGCAGCTAGGGGTGTAATTTGATTGTTTGTAGTTATATAATATTATTATAGTTGATTAATGTTGCAAAAATAAAAAGTAAAAATTCATATGGGTGTGTTTGGTTGTTTTAAACATTTAGCTAATAGAAGTAGGTAGGGGTGTAATATGATTGTTTGTTGTTGTATAATGTTATTATTATAATTAATTAATATTGTAAAAATAAAAATAAAATATTCAATTATACAAATACATATTATTATAATAACTCCATATATATATATATACTTTTGATAATGTGATATTTATGTAATTTTTGCCTTGCTAAATTATATTATTACATGTATATTTTTTAAAATCTCTACCTTAATATTTAATGTGTAAATTTTATTGAAATATTAATTGTAGATAGATAAATTTTACTTTGATATTTATTATAGATAGATAATTTTTATTGTGATATTTAATACACACTGGTAAATAAATATAAAATATGCATTGAGTGTACTCACATTTATTTAATAAGCTTTGAAAATCTTAACAATTATTAAATAAAATATGTAAAATACTACCTCTAAGTCAACAATGTAATTATATTATGATGTATGTAATAGTGGTCATGTCATTCAAGTCATTAATAGGTTTGAAATTTTATTCAATGAATTAAATGCATTGCATTGCACATAATTTTAAAAAAAAATCCTAATTTTTGCATTGACTATTAACAACATGAACCAATAAAAAGAAAGATAAAAGATGTTTTAACAATTTTAGAAACAGACAATTAAAAATAGACTATATAAAATTGTTGGTCAAGTTTTTAACTCTACATGTTCATTGGTTGGATTGTCGCTATTAGTTAAAAAAATTGTATGCAATGGATGCATTAGTATTATGCCTTGGACATAACTAATATTCTGCCTTGGGCAAAACTAATAAATAATAAGAATGAATGAAAGAATAGAACAACCACACAAAAGAAAAGGACACTAATATACCTTGGCAAAGCTTTTTTAGAAAAAGAAAAATGAACAAAAAACTTAGCCTCCAAATCACCAAAGCTAATTACAATCAACACCAAGTTATAATGCAATATCAAAAGCTTTGAGCCTTCATTGTTGAAGTTGACAAACCAACCTCACAGATCCCAATGAACACCTGCAAGCAAATAACCTTTCACATTGAAGAGATAAAGAGACATAATAATGGTGCTTTACAAGTTTGAAGCAAAAATATGCATAAACAAGAATTGAAATAATTATAAAGAGATCAATCCTTAAGAAAGGAGATCAAAACTCTAAAGTGAACCCTAGGATTACATAATTATTAAAGTGCCTAAGTTTAGCTTAAGTGAAAAATAAAATAAAGGTGACTTAATTAATTAATCAATATGATTAAATTAATTAAGTAATTAACCTATTACTCTAACACCCCCCTTAAGATGAACTTAGAGAGAAGCTAAAGACTAAGGACAAAATGCATTAAAGCAAAGATGGGTTTTGGCAACTAGGTTTGATGAGGTACCCATGTACAAATGTAAAATATCTCTCACAATAGGAGAAAAGGAGAAAACCTCATTGGAAAAACTCCTCTCCAAAAGAGAGAAATACATGTGAAGGACTAAGAAGCCTCCAAACAAGAATGTCCCAAAAAGAACAGGAACAAGTGAAGGAATAAAGAAGCCTCCAAACAAGAGTGAAGGACAGAAGAAGCCTCTGACAAGAAGAAATTGTCCCAAAAGATAAGAACAAAGGATGAACATAAAAAAACACCACTGAACCATGAAGAAGTTACAAACATTGTCATAGAATGACTGTTGAAATGCTAAAAGAAGAACCTTTGTTGAAACATATGATTATCACGATCAAGAAGACAAGAATCTGTATGAGTGCCCCCAACGACACTACTCGAATCCGATGGAAAACCAAGGCATACATCAAGAAATCAAAGATACAGATGGCATAAGTACCAATAGTCTGAAGAAATAATCAAGTGAAAAATGGAAGCTCGTCTCCAGAAATAGGAATGTAAGAGTGTCCATATGGTAAGTGCTCCATCTCACCAAAATGATGGGTAACCAATCACTGCATCCGCCTAGTACATAGGAACAAATACTGTATACATAGCTCACTCCAACATGAAACCAAGGAATCATTAGCAACAATAGTAGAACCCCCCCCATAATGCTGATAAGGGAGTGTATGATAAAGAACCAAGAACATCTGAATGTGTAGACATGAAAGTACAAGAAGATATAAAGGGTGTGAAAACTAAGGCACACACACATGAGAAAGGTATGAAGGAAAAACAAAGGAAAACATCAACCCCCATGGCACTTTATATCATAGTGCGAGTATAATAAGACACAAAGTGATGTGCAAGATCCCATAATACAAGTGCAATATAGAGGCACTTTATATCAATGTGTTTATAAAAATATATGTGCTTACAATGGAAGCTCATAATGTCAACAAAAGACACAAGACTAGAAATACATGTAGAACAACCAAAAAGAAGCCATCCCATACAAATGAGAAGTTTCCAAGAGCTAAGATGTCCAAGTAATTCACCAAAATGTGAAAACACAAAAAAATGAATAAAATGTACCTAGTAAATTTTCTAATGAAAAATCTACAAATATGGACAGATCACTAGAATACCTTTCCAATGCCTATTCGTTTTCAAAAAACGGAGTCCATATGCAAAAGTTATGCCCCCGGAAGCGCAAAAATAAAGATTTGACTTTGACTAGAAATAAATGTATCAAAAAATCAAAATCATGAAAAATCATCTACATCACTGGATTGGTCTTAGAATCAACTTTTCGGCAATATTTCATTTTTGAAAATCCGAGTTCGGATGCAAAATTTATGGCCAAAATACCAAAACTACTCCAAAAGGGGTTTGGTGGTTAAGCCTAGCGGTTAAACTAACATTAACCGCTAGCGGTTAACTGACGGCGACACTCATTAACACTATGTTTTTTAATTTATTTTTCTCAGATTGTGTGTCATACCAGGTTGTATGACCCATAAATGAAAAAAACTGCCTCCCAGAGTCATTGTGTCCGATTTCGATGATTTGACAGTCGACTTTGGGGTTTTTGGGTGCTTTGAACTAGTGAGGTCCGTTTGGGCTCAAAACGCTCCAAAATTGTAGGTACGCTCTAGATCTAGAAACCCTCATAGATCAGACACCATATAACCAAAATTGATGAAATAAAGGTCAATATTGACTATTTTGAACCTTCTAGATCCAATGGTGAGGTCCAAGTTGACTCAAGATGCACTGAAAATTCACTTTCAAGCAAGACCCCTCAAAAAATAAATAGAAAGCTACAAATTTGAAGCTCTACTACTATGTTGAAATTGATAAACCAACCTCACAGATCCCAATGAACACCTACAAGAAAATAACCTATCACATAGAAGAGATAAAGAGACACAATAATGGTGCTCTACAAGCCTGAAGCAAAAATATGCATAAACAAGTGAAATAATTACAAAGAGATTAATCCTTAAGAAAGGAGATCAAAACCCTAAAGTGAACCCTAGGATTAAATAATTATTAAAGTGCCTAAGTTTAACTTAAGTGAAAAATAAAGTAAAGGTAACTTAATTAATTAATCAATATGATTAAATTAATTAAGTAATTAACCTATTACTCTAACATTTATAAGACATCAACTCTCTAAAACTAGGAAAAACCATGCAAGATATGTCTATTGTCAACAACAAGTAACCATTGTTGCATTCATCAAGATATCAATCCAATAACATATGAGATCCACTTCATACTCAAGATTTCTTGGCAAGAAAATCAAGCCTCTAAGTGTATACACCAAGCTTCACTCGTAGTGAACATGTAGAAGATGATATCTAACCTCCATCTAAAGCCCTTTATATATAGGCAAGAGAGCAACAAGAAAACAAACTTATTGTTTGCATGGTAAGTTCAATTGATCAAATAGCATTCAAATGAAAATAATTAGGATCTTAAATAGTAACAAACTAGAAGATTATGATCAATCAAATGTCATACTCAACAAAATCCAATTACACTATACTTGAAAGAATCAATTCAAAAGCATTACACATAATTCAAAGCAATTAAATCTAGACTAGTATGCAAACATCTCAATTCCATTATGGATTTGAAGCAAATTCGGTGTGTTATGATGTAGATCGCTCAAACTTGCCCAATCCATTATGCAAAAGTTCAATTCCAAGTAATTGATTCACAAATGCTCTCAAAATTCTTTCAAATTACTCAAAGATGATTGCTCAATTTAAGAGAGTAAGGATGCTATTAAGATTGTGAATGAAATTCATGTTGAAAGGTAAAGTATTTATAGATTTTAGGAATTATGATCAATGGTGAGGATTCAAAATGATGATCAAAGGATGAAATTGAATTGAGAATGAATACATGGATCAAGAATGGATTAAGTGGTTGATAATCAATGAGGCATGGATCAAGGGTCACTAATCCATGAGAGACTTAACAACATCCTTTAATTTTAGGAATTATGTTGGAGATATTTTGAGTTGGAGTGAAGAATTCGAATTTGAAAAGGGAATATTCCATGGGAATATTCTTTGTGCAAGTTGGAGAGTTGGATAAAAATTAGCTAATTAAATAATTCATGAAAATCATTTAATTGTGCAAGTTGGAAGAATTGGGATCTTTAATTAAATAGTTTGAATTATTTAATCAAGAGGGATTATTAGCATTTCAATTAAATAATTTGACATTATTTAATCAAAAGGGGAGAAAATGATGAATTAATCAAATAACCTCAATTATTCGATTAATAAGAGAAAAATGTGAATTTAACTAAATAATTGGACATTATTTAATTAAATAGAGGAATTATGTGAATTGTGAGAGAAATGGTGTTAATAAGCAAAATTGGAATGTGTGATATGCTTTAGACATTTCTAGGTGTCTACATTTTACCCCTCTTTGAAGCGAGGTACTTGTTGTGTTGCTTCAAAGAACTGATACTACTAGTTCAAATAAAAATTTAAAAACTACTCTGATTTTTTATGATGCTTTGTTGTGCCCCGACAGATGAAGGAATGCTAGTATGTTGCCCCCTTGAGAGATCAAGTAGAGAATGTTACACCCCATTGTGTTATTACCTATTTACTATTACCTTGTTGAGTTAAAATTCTTTAATATATATTGTGTTATGTATATGAATCTTGATGGAAAATGCGATGAATGAATATGTAATTCAATATGACATTTTAAATGTTTAGAAGGTGAAAATATATATGATGCATATGAATGTACTGTTATTAGCTAACTACTGTTGTGATGCACTAAGTTTAATGCAGGAACATATTCAAGCCTCTGAAAGAGAGGGGGAGTATCACTCAGGAGAAGAACTTGGTCTAGTAACCCTTAATGAGCCTAATTGAGCATACACGCATTCGCATCCTAGTTTGGTCTAGTTGAGTCAAGATAAGTTTGAGAAGCGGTAAGTAATCTTCAGTCTTGGTTTGGGGGAATTTTTTGTATTGGTTTGTGAGTAGTCTTTGAATGTTCTTGTTTGGGGATATGTAATTGAGTCATTGTGACAAGTATAAGTTCTCTTTTGTGTATTCATGTTTATATATTAACCGATAGTGTATATACAAAGAATGTATATGTGTATATATGTATATGCCTCTGATAACTCATACATATGAATATATATGTGCATGCATATAGGTAGGTAGACATACTTACATATATCCATGTACAGATATATCATATGCATGGGAATATCGATTGGACATTCAAGACATATATACACACACACACACATATTTTGTATATATATATGCACCAATTGATGAATATGTAAATATATGTGTTTAAGTATGGATATTAAAATAATGTTATATATATATATATATATCTACGTTAATATAAATGTATATACATACATATTAATATACGTATATAACTCTTATAATATATATATATATATATATATATATATTATAAGAGCTATATAATATATATTAGTAATATATATATATATATATATATATATATATATAATATATATTGTCAAGTGTTCAAAAGTATATCGAAATAGATTTTTTCACATAAGTAAAGCGCTACCATGAAATATGAATTGGCTAAACTTAAGTTTGCGCACATATAAGCGCACGAGGAATAAGTCAAATGCTTTTGACAACGTGTGAAGTAAAGTGAATCAAATCATATGCAAAGAGGTGATGAATTCATACCTTGTTGTCTTTTTCATACTCGCGCAAGAATAAAGGGCGCATGAATATGAAATGTGGCATCATATTCTAGAAAGAATGAATAGAAGGAAAGTATTTTGTTGTGCTTTAAAACCAATGCATAACTTTTGGAAGCCTGAGACTTGGTATTTTTCATGATTTGGTTGAGGTATTCAACTTATATTTCAATAAGGAAATCTATAGGTTGCATTTTTTGGGTTTAACCATTGTTGTCAACAAGATAAGGGCGACTCATTCTTAATTATGAAGCTGGATTATGTATGTGTTTGCAAACTAGAGTTTTTAGCAGCCACATCTCTCTCCATGAGCTTAGTCGATGCATTTGAGATAGGAAGGTGGCAAATGCAATAGCTTAGTTGTAGCATTAAGATGCTCATAATTTTGTATAAATAGGGGCATTCTCTTTATCTTTGGTTACACTTTTCCAATCTAATTTCTTCATTCATTTTTATGTTGTAGTTTTCTGTGCAAGCATATTTTAGAGATCTTTGTGAGAAGGAGAGTAGCTTGAGCATTTGCAATTATTGAGAGTTCGTTGTGAGAGGCTAGAGTTTGGTGATAGGCTGATTCTTGAAGGAGTACCAAGCGGATTTGTGGAGGTTGAGCTTGAAACCAATTTTGTCAGTTAGGCTATATTACTAGGCATGTTGATTTCTATCACTCTATTCTTTATGTTAAATGTTAATTGTTTGAAATTTTCTCTGTTTGGGAAAGGGTTATTTTAATGCATGTTATGTTGTTTTTATGAACTTGGTTTATTTTCTTTCTTTGGATAAGCTTGCATGATTCTTGAAAGAATCTAGTTTTGATGAAACCCTATTATTGGGATTTACATATATACTATATATATCAAATTTTGAGTGATTATGTTGTTATTAGGAGCTATACTAAGTTAAGACTATATGAATGTTGCATAGGATGTGAAGTATGAGTTATGTTGTTGCTTGAATTACTTTGGTAGGAATGTCAGTTTGGACATGGGTTGATAGCTTGGTTATTCTTGGGGTTAGGACAATCCATGGGAAAGGGTGTAACCTAGTGTAGTGTCAAAAAATGCACTCCTTTACATTTTCACACCTTGTTTGGGTCCCTTAATAAACTGGACTTAATTAAGCCTCTAATTGGCCCAATTATGCATTTAAAAGCCTAATTAATCATGTTTTTTGAAAGTGAAACTTGTATTAAAAAATTTGCAAACATTAATTAATTGCCTTGAAATTGGAGTTTCCTGGATTTAGGTCCTAGGACCCATTGGCCCAAGGGTGAATGGGTCCCCCTTAATAGGACCCCAAATTTTAATATGTTTTTGGTGGCACTTTTATTATTCAAATTCAATTTGCAATTGTCGAATTTTGAAATTTAATTTATAGGAAATTAGAAAATTACCTATAAATACAAGGTCTTTTTATCAATTCAAAGCCTAGATTTTATATGCAAGCATTTCTAAAGCTAAGATTATTGTCAAGAGCATTCAAGAGCAGATTTCTCAATCATTTGTTGCAAAATTTAAGATCTCAAGCATCATGTCAAAGTTATCTTCATTCATGCATGTTTTTAGAGCTAACATTATAATGTAGGTTTCAAGCATTCAAGTCAAGATTCAAGTTATCAAATCAACATCCAATTAGGTCGTTTCATGCAAGATCGAGTCCTTAAAGAGATGTATTAGATTATAGTCCTTGAAGGATCTTGATTCAAGGGTTTGGTGAGTTACAAAATAGCATTGTTCATTCATCATTCCTTCCATTCATGTTTCATTTCATTTAAAGGTCTAATTGCCAAATCTGGGTTTGACCAAGGCAAACCCCCATTCACCAAAAACAAAAATATCTGCTTGTTGTGTATGTGTTGATTTGTAGGTGAAGGAGTGAAGATTGATCAAAAGTGCAACTTTTCAAAGTTGTCAAGCCACAAAAACTCACTCGTAGAATTTATTTTTGACTTTTCGACTATGAAATTCAAAGGAATTGGGAGTGCAGATCTAGGAGCAAAGGACTGTCAACATAGATTTTGGATCCTTGTAGCAAGACCCATTTTCCCTAAGGTGAATTTGTCCCAAGAGGACACTCAACAACTGCTTTTGGTGACAGGTGCATAAATTCCTACTCATCTCGAATCTATCAGAACTTTGTGGATTCTGATAGATTAAAGTTTAAATCAATGTTTCAAGTCTCACATTGCACAATTTGATTCATTTAGTATTTTTTTATTTATCTCCCAAAACTGCATTTCAGACCGATTTACCCCGTCCTCAATCATAAGGAAAACAACAAGATCTTAATTAAGGTTGACTCACCTAAGGGTTGAATGTTAATCTTGCCCCAAGGGATCTCTTTTTCTTAATGAAATAAGAAAGATAGGTGCATTTCCCCCATCATTTTGGAGATACACTATTTTTGACCATTTCATTTTGGTGAACTTGACATTGAACATGTAAAATTCTAAAATTGGAGTCCATTCAAATCCTAGATCTAGGATTTGCATTAGTTTGTATTGCATTGAATTAGTTTACATTTCATTTAGGGTTGTTAAAATTGAATTAGTTTGCATCTTATTTAGGGTTTTAAATTTGCATTTTGCATTGTTTAAAATCAAAAAAATTGCACTGATTTTGCATAGTACTTGCATTCACATTCACAAATTTGATCAAAATTGCATTTTAAAAAGTGTCACTTTGTTCATCATTTGTCACTAATTTCAATTGCATTAAGACACCTAAATCTAGGAAATTCTATCACTGAAACCACAGTTTGCAACCTAAAACTAGAAATTCAAACATTAGGCAAGAAACTCAAACTTTGATTTTTCAGAATCCTAACCTGGGACCCATTTGCCCTAGGGCGAATCAATCCCTGTATAGGTGCTTTTTCAAAATTCTAGGCAGTAATTTGTCTTTGTTTGCTTCATTCTATTCTGCTATTAATTTTGTGTTTCAGTTTTAGAAACCAAAAAAATCTATCATTGTTTGTATTAAGTTCAATTGGTCAAATTAAGTGCAATGTTGAAATCGAAATTGGCATTGAAAACATATCATTTTCAGTACGTTGCATTCAAAAATTAAAAAATATTCAAATATCAAATCTAAAACTTTGCATAAAATTTCATCATGGACATGTGTATGGGTAATATATGGAGGACCTTAAGATCTTTGGTAGAAGTTTCAAGTTGTGTGTTTGGTTATGACCCTAATGTAATTGAGCCTATTAACAAGTCTTCACCTCCTAATGAATGTCCCTGTGAAGTGGAAATGTTAGGTCAAGATGAAGATAGCATGCAATAATTCATACAAGACTCCTTACACAACCTTGAGAACAATGAATCCTTTTATCCATCCATGCAAACATCACCTATAATTCCATCACTTGATATGTTCAACCTTTTACATCCTAAAATTGAATCATAAAGCAAGCCTCAACCATCAATCATTAATGAACTTTTTAAAAAGGACAATAATGATACTCTATTATCTTATGTTCATCGAGTTACAGATACACCCATTAACTTAGAAGAGAGTTATGGTCAAGGCTTTAATATTTTAAGTAAACAATGATGTGACGTAATTGATGAGCATGAAATTCACATAATGTTAGAGAAAATATCATCCAAGGATACCAAGGGGTTAGGATATCAAGATCTTCCCCCCCTTGCACATCTCTTAAGGGAAAATGTGTTTTCTTTCACAAGATCATTTCAAGAGACCAATTAATACCTCACAAGGATTCAATAAGGTCACAATAGATCCTCCTCCCCTACCAAGATACCTCAAAAAATTTCCTAAACAAGTAAGAAATCTAAGCCATATAAGATCAAGGAATTACCATTCTTACACATTACAAGAGATACTGAACGAAAAATGGAACAACTCCTCCATCTAGGATTGATTTACTTGCCACCTATCAAAGAAAACAAAAAAGGAAAGAGTAAAAACATGAATTACTGTGCATTTCGTAGAACCCTTAGGCATCTTACCGATGAGTGTCATCTTTTACAATGGTTGATCCGTGAAAATGATGTTATTAATGTAATTAACTTAAATGTGTGCACTTTGCTCCTTGTCATGTGATAGTTATATAATGATAGCATACTCACTATTGCATATTTTACATTTATTGTAAATAATTTCTATATTGCAAGGAGCATATTATCATCATCTACCTCGGCTCATCCTTGTCCTCCACTTAGTGGGGGCAAGGAGTTAGATATCCTTGTCCTAGTTGGAACTTGTTGTTGTCCCTTTGGCTAGTTGTCTGCCTTCCACATATGATGAAAAAGATTGGGATACAAATGACCTGCTAGAGGTTGACTCATATTTGCCATACTAGTCTTTTCTTCATTTTCTTTGTGATTACATGTGCACAATGTGATCCCCCCATATAATGTTGCTTTGTGTGTCTTTATACATTTGTGAGCCTACTTTGGATGACCCTTGTCACTTTGTTGGTGCAAGGATACAAAGGAAGCAAATTTTTCATGACATTCTTCTATCTATCGTAACCATATATCTTATCTTTTGTCTTTTTTTTTTCCTTTTGGGCATGATGGAAGGCATCGAAACATTTAGGTATCTTCCATGTTGACCCAAAATTTCTCCTTTATTTTCTCTCTCTATGTGTCATTCTTCATTTTTTCTCATTGTTCCATGAGTCATTTGGGGAATGATGACAATTCCAAGATCAATTATATCACCACAACAAAGACATACACTAACCCCAAATCCATGGATCACTTATGTGTTATCTTAGGATTGCATATGAGGGGTAACCTCCTTTTCATGGCGTAGCTCTACTCGGAAACATATGTTTTGCATAGGTCTTTCTGAGTAAAGCTCTTGTGTATTGGAATTTATCATGTTCTACTTTAAAGTAATTGTTCATAGCATGGTGTTTAGAAATTTCATTAAAGTGGGAGCATACACGTCCCTGCTCATTGTTTGCTTCAAAGTGTGGTCTTCTTATTTCATGCGATGTGTCTTATTGGTGGTGACATTGGGTTTGATGTTCCTTCAAGAGTGTGGCATTTCTTGGCATGTGATATTCCTCTTAGTGGTAATGCTACGACTTACATTCCCTAAGTTGTGAATCTTTTATTCTCGACTAGTCCTCTCTTGGTGACATTAGGCATGATGTTCCCTAAGGTGAGACCTTTCATGAACTAAGAAAACCCCCTTTGAATATCCTATCCTATTGCATATACAACCTTTATCAAGGCCACCAAGCATAACACAACTTACTTGCCAGTGGAGCCTTTTTCATGAGTACCTAGCATAATGTAGCTTGCTAGCCTTGTGGCAATTTTTGTGGTACCTTATCAAAGTTATCAAGAGGTATAAATTTGTTATGGTTAGTACATGGGAGCCTGTAGACTTGGCATGACTTTCCCATCAACCACCTTTTGGGGCTCACCTAGTCGACAATGGATTTCACTAGCCCGTGTGAGTATATTTTGTTTGCATAGTGGACAACGAGTTTCCACTTGTGAACATTTTTTGACAAACAACTAAGGCTTGATCCATACCTATTGGAAAAATAGTCGAGGCTTGATCCACCCCTTTTCTCTTCTCATTAATTTTGATATTGTATGCTTGTGTATCTTGTCTTATTGTTGAATATTTAGCATGGGCATGTGTATTTAAATGCCTTTGTTGGTTTGCCATGAGATCTTAGATCTTGGGGGCTTGATCATCCTTCTCGATCTTTTTTGTCTTATCTTTCCAATAGTCGTATAATTAGACCTCTCTTGATGCTTGTTTGACTACTTTAGTGTGAGTTTGAGTGTAGGGTTCATCCTCTCACTAAAATGGGCGCTAAATGTAGTGTCAAAAAATGTAATCCTTTACATTTTAACACTATGTTTGGATCCCTTGTAAACTGGACTTAATTAAGCCTCTAATTTGCCCAATTATGCATTTAAAAGCCTAATTAATCCCATTTTTTGAAAAGGAAACTTGTATTAAATAGTTGCAAACATTATTTAAATTGGCTTGAAACTGGAGTGTCCTAGATTTAGGTCTTAGGAACCATTCGCCCAAGGGAAAATAGGTCCCCCTTAAGTTTAGGACCCCAATTTTTAATATGTTTTTGGAAACATTTTATGATTCAAATTTAATTTGCAATTAATGGTTTTTGAACTATTATTTTTTGGGAAATTAGAAAATTAGCTGTAAATACAAGGTCTTTTTATCAATTCAAATCCTATATTTTATATGCAAGCATTTATAAAGCTAAGATTATTCTCAAGAGAATTCAAGAGAAGATTTCTTAGTCATTTTTCGCAGCATTCAAGATCTCAAGCATCATGTCAAAGTTATCTTCATTCATGCATGTTTTTGGAGCTAACATTGTAATGTAGGTGTCAAGCATTCAAGTCAAGATTCAAGCTATCAAATCAACATCCAATCAAGCCATTTCATGCAAGATCAAGACCTTGGAGAGATGTATTAGATTTTATTCCTTCAAGGATCTTCATCCAAGGATTTGGTGAGTTGCAACATAGCATTGTACATTCCTCATTCCTTCCATTCATGTTTCATTTCATTTCAAGGTTTAATTACCAAAATGGGGTTTGACCAAGGCAAACTCCCATTCACCAAAAATAAACAATTTTTTCCTTTTGTATATGTGCAAATTTACAGGTGGAGTGAAGATTGATCAAAAGTGTAATTTTGCAAAGTTGTCAAAGTTGTCATCAAAGTTGTCAAGCCACAAAAACTCACTTGTAGAATTTATTTATGACTTTTCGACTGTGAAATCTGGAGGAATCGAGAGTGTAGATCCAAGAGCATAGGACTGCCAAAATATTTTTTGGATCCCTATAGCAAGACCATTCACCCTAGGGTGAATCTATCCCAAGAGGACACTCAACTACTTTTGGTGACAGGTGCATGAATTCTTACTCATCTTAGATCTATTGGAAGTTTGTGGATTTTGTTAGATTAAAGTTTTAAATCAATGTGGTTTTAAATCGATGTTTCAAGTCTCACATTGCACAATTGGATTCATTTATTATTTTTCATTTATCTCCCAAAAATGCATTTCAGGTTTATTTAACCCGTCCTCAATCATAAGGAAAACAAAAAGATATCCATTAATTTTGACTCACCTAAGGGTTGAAATTCAATCTTTCTCTAGGGGATCTCTTTTTCCTAATGAAATAAGAAAGATAGGCGTGTTTCCCCATCATTTTGGAGAAACCCTATTTTTCATTATTTCACCTAGTTAGTCAAATTGTCACGTCATCACCTTTTTATAGGAATGTATGTTAGAGTATGAATGGTCAAATACCAAATCAAGCTAAGGGTGGGTGAACATACGACCTACACTCAAAGTACTGGGTGCTGAATTCTTTGGCTAAAGTAGTGTAAGTAGCCATTGTTTACACTATCAGTTCACTGTGATCCAGGGATGCAAACTAGGTAGGGAAAGTCGTACATGTAGGTTGTAGCCAATGTATGGTAGCTCTAGATTTGTAGGACACAACACCATGCTCAGGAAGGCTAGTATTATGAGGTTACCAAACCAATCTCTTTGTCGAGGGTAGGAACATCTTACAAGTTAGGTAGATGTGCGAGGGACCATAGTAAGTTTGTGGTTGGTGAAAAAACACTTAAGTGATGCTCTCCCTCATACAATTGGTGGCCAATATTTGAGGATGTATGCCAACAAGGACATCTGGACCATTTTTAACTCTATTTATTGATCTTATGGAAGCTATGCATGCAATCATGTATCTCTATTCTTATTAAGAAATTGTAAATAGAAAATGGTATCATGAAATTATGTAACACAGAAACGTTATTTGGAATTTAGTAATGTTTCTTTGTAATGTAATGGGAAAGTTGAAAAGTGTTCTACCAATTATGAATTTTTTTATTTATTTAGAAAAGAAAAAAATTATTGACTGAGTAATAGTATCATAAACAACTCACATGTGGGTAAAACATACTAAAATTAACGGGTAGAACAATGGGCCTGTTACAAAAAAAAAAAGAATTTTCAATTAATATTGCAACATGGCGACGAGAGTGGTTCAGCTACATAGAGGGAAAAAAACAAGTCCTAAAAAGGCTCAAATACTGACTTGGGTGCATAAAAGGCTAAAAAAATGAGTTTTAAGGTCAAAACCTTAGGTTTAGGAGGGTATATATGTTCATTTGAAGAACTTCGCTACTCATTTACACACATTGCTTTGAGAAAACTTGATCTCTAGAGAGATACCCTTAGAGAGTTGTTGTAGAGACCATGTGATGATGGAGTTCATTATTTGTGCTCAACATCGAACTGATTGAGTCCATTAGTTCCAATGCCCTCCTAGTTTGGGTGGTCGGGTACGTACTTCGAGAAATCTTCCTTGCACATTTTTCTATATAGAAAAATGTAGCATAAAATTTAGGTGAACAAAAGTGTCAGTTTATTTTGGTGTGCCTTTGTCATTGAAACCATGCTTTTGTACAAAAGCACGGATTCTCTACAAAGGTACAAAATTTTGAAACCTTTCCTGTGCTATTGTAAAACCTCAACGCTATTGCTTTGTGCTTTTGTTATAACCCTACGTTGTTGTGGTTTCCTTACAATGCACACCTTTGTAATAAACCTTCACTTTTGTAATAAACCCACATTGTTGTTTCTAGATAGTTATGCGCTCTTGTACAAAGGTGCGCTTTTGTTCATTTTGACTTTTGACTTACGTTTTTTGGTAGACTTTTGAAACTTGACGTTGTGCATGTTGTATGTGCAAGCTGAGCTAGACCTACTTACCTCTCGAGAGTGCAAACCAACCATCATGGAGTGGATGTCTTCTCTCGATCTTGATGAGATTACCTTTTTTCATGCTTTGGGCTTGTTTCATGTTTTGTAAATGCCAAAGATTCAAGCTCACTACACCTTGATCACTACTATCATGGAGCAATGGCATTCTAAGACATATTCATTTCACTTTCCTATTGGTGAGGTAACCATTACCCTAGAGGATTATGGCACATCCTTAGGGTTCCCATTCATGGACCACGAGTTATTTATGATACTATTCAAGGCGGTCAGGCTCTTCTCTGAGTATTAAGGGTGGAGGATATTGAGTTGGTTGATGGTCAAGTGGTCCTTCAAGATCATACTGATACCATAGTGATGTCACTCTTGTTCTTGTCGATTTGATTATGAGTACACTTGTTCCAAATAGATGCTCCTACATGTTCAACCATAGATTGTGGAGCATACTAGAGTGGATGTTCGAAGATGGTGTACACTTTGTATGGGGTTCATGCATCCTAGCCCACTCGTACCATGATATGTATTCTTTATTTGTTGGTTGTACAATTTTACATATTTGGGTTTGGGATCACATCACTGTGCTTTGACCAGTTTATATCTTACGTCGGGCTATTATTGAGCCATTTGTATTTTATTATGAGGGTGTATAGACTCACCACCACATGGGTGAGTTATCATATTAGAGGCGAGTGATTGATGACCTTTTAGAGATCACATGGAGGTCATGGATAGGAGTTGAGGCCTAGGACGATGATGATGATTACCATCCTTATTGTCATCAGACCAGATGGATCATCGTTCAAACCACTTCCATTATTGAGTGATACCTTCCTTATCATTGCATGAGACAATTTGGGGAGACTCAAACTATTCCACCAATAAATTGTATGGTTATATTTGTTTGTACCCATTGAGAGCGAAGACAGTGGGGAGATATGCTTAATATAACAACTATCATAGATTTTGATTAGCTTGTTCCTTTTCTTGGGTATACGTAGGAGGCCCAGTTGATGTCAACACTACGGTCGATTGTGATGCATGGTTTACGAACAAGAGGCCATTTAGATTGAAAAATCCAGTAGGTATGCCTTGGAGATAGAGGGGTGAGTCCAATCATTTGAGATGTCAATTTGAGATCAGGCGCAGAGGGACCATGAGATGATAGAGTACAGGTGCCCGGGAATGTATCTCCACATAGGGCTCTTGAGGGACCACCACTAGTACATGATCAACATGATTAACAATAGCAATAGGAGGTGGCACAACATGTGCTAGGATAGGTGGATCAGTAGCTTCAGATTGCATTTCAAGAGAAGGATGACACTTGGAGAGAGCGAGATACATATAAATAAGAGAAATATTTGGCTCTCCAAGAGTGGGATCAGCTCCAAGGGCAACAAGATCAGAGGACACATGAGCAGGATCTAGAGGTGACATGACGTCAACAACTAGACCTCCAGTTAGTGTAGGATATTCTGTGTCGACAACAATTAGAGGCTCAAGGAGAGACTATTCCTCTTTCCCAATATACCTAAGAGTTGATATTGGTTCAGGATGAGCTCTACTACTATAGGACTATATATCTCATGCAAGTTCCAATGCGTAGGAGATAGCTAGTGTACTCACATAAGAGCCTCATGGGAACCAATAGGTTAGATGGTGTGTTCGTAGGCCAATTAGGTAGACCAAGGCCATCACAAGATCGAGGCCGTTTAGGTGGACACCAGCGACCACCGAGAGGATCACCATCACGCCAACCCTTTGATGGTAGAGAGGACCAAGGGAGTTGGGGATATCTATGTATAACTATTTTGTATCTTATTTTGATGTAGACAAACTTGATGTATATCCATTCATCAACTTTTTTGACAACCTCCTATATATTTTTAAGATATATCACACACTTGACATGTACCATGACATTTATCTTTTTGATATATATATGAGATGAGTGATTTATGATGTGATCATTACATTTTGTTATGTATGCTTTGATCTTTTATTATGTTATGATGTATGGATATAGCTATGATTATGGATGTATTATGTATGCATGAATGAATGTAGATATTTCATGATATACGATGATATGAGATGGATATTGATTTATTATGATGTTCATGATCTGATATACATGTGGCTAATGATTTATGGATGCAGGGTGGAAGCATATATGTATGATTTCTTTTTTTGTATTATTATATGATATACGATGATTATGTAGGATGTATGGTATGAGATGCAAGCTGATGATTTGTGGATGCGCTTTCTTTTTTTTATGTCATGATACTTGGATGTTAGTAAGAATAAGATAGAATGGAGTGATTTGGAATAGAATGAATGAATTAATATTGATCAAGGTACCAACAAATCTATATTTATTTGGATGGATTTTTAGATTTTATTAGATATGTGATGAGATAGTGATGATTTTGCTTTTGCTTTTAGATTAGGCTTAATTTCATCATGGGAATCCTTATTTTTGATATAACAAATAGACATGATGCACCAAGGTATGAAGAAATAGGGTAGCTTTGTATCTAATGTGTGGACTTTGACTCTGCCAACAGATAGTAGTATTCTTGTTCATACCTGACATATGAAAACCTTGTATGATCATGTGAAATAATAAAGCCATCGAAGTAAGAAGACTAATAAATGAAAGGTATGAACCTGATATGTCCCAGCTATTGTTTTACTTGAGACCATCCCTACACACACAAGGAAAGTATTTGCCAAGGTCGTATTGCAAGAATATCCAACAAGCACAACAAACAAAAGCGATGATCAATACCCCATTCATTTCTATCTTTAAATCATTTTGTAGACATCATTGAGAGATCATCGGAATGGATTAATAAGATAAATCATAAGAAAAGATCAAAATGAATAAACTATAAATATTATTCATATCTCTTACCAAAGGTTGTGTTATTTTTGGTTGATACCTAATGATGTCTATTGTAAGAAAGATATATCTATAAGACATGTTTGGATGTTGATTTGTTTTTTAAATGTTTAATAGGTTGTTGATATGAATGTTAACCAACATGTTTGAGTAATAATCAAGACTTAGGATTTTGCATGTAATGTTTGTGTTTTGACAATTGTTGTATTTGTTTCCATTTACATGCTATAAAGGTTTAAGGTGACGATCAATTTATTATGTTTGAAAGATTATTGCGGGTGAAAGTGAGAAGGGATGGGTGATTTTGTTCTTCCCACTATTTTAATGTTTTTGACTTTTTTGAAATGTTTTGAGGCTATTTTTGGCACTTTGGGGTTTTTATGAATGTTTCAAGTTCTCAAAATGTTATGAGGTTGTTTTGGGTTTTTTGTGACGTTTTACAAATGTCTTGGTTTTGAACTTTTCTAAAAGTTTTTGAATTTTCCAAGGGTTATACTAAGAGAACATGACCTAGGGGGGAAAGACTTATGCATTAAGGGTTCATCAGAGATGACCTTACCTACATAATTGTGGAGAGGCTTCATAGTTTGATTATTGGACTAGGATATTAGCACATGATGACTAATGACATTTTTTATTTTGATAGTTTTTGAATTGTTTATGGAGTTTTAACATTTTTGGATGCTTTTGGATTTTGAACATGTTTTGGATGTTTTTGGATTTTGAACATATTTCAATGTTTTTAGGATTTTGAAATGTTTTGAATTTTTTTTGGATTTTCAAAGTGTTAAATGATAGGCAATATACAAGAATTCAATTTGATGACCATGTGTAGGAAAATTCACCCAACATTAGGTTACCTTGATATGAGATGAATAGGATGACCTGGTAGGACCAAATAGCATGGATAGATACTTGTTAAACACCAAGCCATTGTAAGGATGGGAATGAATGGATGAAAGATGGATGGACGAATGTTGATTTATTATGAAATGGATGGAGGATAAGAGTATTTGATAGATGATAAGTGGTACTTATTTACACTGGGCACCTGTTTGCCATGTTTTCACCAAGGTACTTGCCCAAATCATCATTGAAGTGGTTTTCAGTAGAGGAAATTTTTTCTCTTTCCTATTTTAATCCTTTTTCTATTTTTTTTTTGGAAATATTGTACCCCTCATTGGCTAGGCCTAGAAACTTTTGAGATGCATGTTATTGATTGGTTCCTGTAAGGGATCTCCTTCAGGTGTTGTGATTTGATAAGCTCTCGATCCATAACTTGTTGTGATGATGAATGGTCCTAACCAATTTGGCTCAAACTTTCCCTTGTTATTATAATCCATTTGATTATTCTAGTTTTAATTCATAACAATATCTCTAACTTGGAAGTGTCAACCCTCAATTTTCTTGTTATAACTTCAACTAAGTTGATTTTGGTACACTTGGAGGTGATTCAAGGCTTTTAGAAAATGTTCATCTAACATTTCCAACTCATTTAACCTTGATACTTTGTATTCCGCATCTAATATCAGGTGCTATAATGATATTCTTAACAACATGAGCTTGAACTCAACAAGTAATATGGCTTCATTCTCATAAACCAAGGAGTAAGGGGTAGCACCAATGGGTGTTCTAATGCTAATTCTATAAGCCCATAGGATGGGGTTTAATTGTAGGTGCCAATCCTGGCTAGCATTATTGACTATATTTTTTAGGATCTTGATAATGGTTTTGTTAGAAGCCTCAACTTGGTCATTTCCTTAGGGGTAATAAGGGGTTGAGAAATAGTGTTTGATATTAAATTGGTTGCATAGCTCTTTAACATCCTAGTTTTTGAATGGTGTTCCATTATCTATGATAATAGCCTATGGAGCACCATAGTGGCAAATGATATAGTTTAGGATGAATTTTGAGATCTGTTTCCCAGCTACATAAGTCACTAGTATGGCCTCAATCCACTTCATAAAATACTTAGTGGTTGTAATTATGAATTTATGCCCATTTGAGGAGGTAAGAGTAATCTCCCCTATGAGATCGAGCCCCCATTGTGAAAAAGGCCATGGTTTCATGATCGATCGAATCCCTTGAGCTGGTGCATGGATGAGGTCCCCATATTGTTGACACTAGAAACACTTTTTTTACAAACTGATTATACTCTTCCTCCATGGTTGGCCAATAGTATCTTGTTTTAAGTAATTTATTAGCCAAAGTAATTCCACTTGAATATGACCCACAAATGCCTTCATGCACCTCTTTTAAGGCGATGCCAACTTCTTCTTGGTTAAGACATCTTAATAATATCCCATCAAGAATTATACAATATAAGGTATTGCTAATGATGATGAAGCATGAAGATCTTTAGATGAAGGTTTTTCATAGGTTATGGGTAAGTTTGGATAGAAAGTTACTGTTATGGAGGTAAGTGAAAATTTCATGGTACCAAGGTGAACTGAGACTAACAATTTCACACACAAATTTTGATTCAAGAATATTGAAAGTTGGTACGAGAAGTTGTTCGACAAGGAATTCACATTTCAAGTTATTTTGTGGCATATCTAGCAACGATCCAATGGTAGCCATCACATTTGTTGCTCTGTTATTGATACTTGGAATTTGTTCAAAGGTTATGTCGATGAAATTAGAATGTGTGATATGCTTCAAAAAAATTTAGGTGTCTACATTTACTAAATTTTCTAGTGATTTAATAAAGTGCACCTAAGTGACACTTCCCAAGGTGGCTACCCAATTTTGACTCTACAAATAAGATTTATTATAAATTCCAAGGAAAACTAAAAGATCTCTCTAATCCAAGTGCCTAAATTAACTTATCTTTATGTGACTTCACATTAAGAATATTTTACATGACCTCTCTAAATTAAATTGCATTTATCTAATGATCTAAAAATTAGTTCAACTAGTCAAATCGAGAAGGGCTCAATGTCAGGTCACTAGAGGAACCTTAAGGTCTAATTGAAACATGCTCAATTACAATTGTAGTGGGTTGTAAGGTGACATGCAATAATGTTGTAGGTGTTTCATTCTATCATAGGTGTCACTTGCAACTAATTCAAGAGCCTTATGTCTAATTCCAAATGGCATGGGGTCTTTCATGAAATGGTACATGATCTTGTGCAGGACATTTGGTGTGTTTTGTGGTACTAAAATTATCATTGTTGGGAAATTCATATTGCTTTCAACAATGTTGTAAGTACTTGAATAACTCAAGAACAAATCGAGTATTGAATAAGGTTGAAGAGTGAATGTATTGTTTGGGAGTTTGTTCTAATAATGTGGGTAAAAGAATAAACTTGTGTCACACTTTTATAAAGGAATTGACCAACACAAACAAAAATTCTCAACTTCAACCACATAAAATTGGTCTTTATGTTTTGAATTTCAAAACATGATGTAAACTAATGAAATGTATAACTCTTGATGAAGTTTATTCTTGTAACTTTTCAAATTTAAAAAAATTGATATTTTTTTTATTAAATTTAAGAGAAATTTTTGAATTGCTAAAAATTCCAAGAAAAAGTGGCATTGAGTTGACGTCAAGAAAAAAATAGAAAATAACTTTATTTCTCCTAAAAAATATTTTGAGATAGATACCTTCAATATCTAGTGCATGGAAAAAAAATTAATTTTTTTTGATGTATATTTTCCTTGTAATAGCATGTTAAAATCAAACATACTAGAATTTGATAGATTTAATATGATGTCAACTATTGTCTAATTTATTATCATTTTAAGAAAACAAATTATACTCTTTTGGAGAAGATTCTCTTCTTTAGTGCATCATATATTTTTCATTTTTTTTTAAATTTCTAATCAACCTCATTTTTTATTTTAACAACCTACTTGCACTATTTAAAACAAAAAATATATTAAAACTAACTGAAAAGTTAAAAATATATATTTTTAGATTCTTGACTATAAAAGGGTATTTTTAGTCTTTTGAAAAAAACATTTTGATTGAAGAAATATTATGTTCAAGTGGAAGTTTTCAAAAATCTACAAAAGACGAAATGGTTGCCAACAAGGATGCCACATAGATTGTTTCGAGTGAAAGGGTTTCAGTTGAAACCCTTTCTACCAAAACCCTTTCAATCAAAATCTTATATGCAAATTGAGTCAAGTTTTAATTTGACAAAAGAAAAAAAATGTTTTGTTGTTTCAACCTAAAGGGTTTTTCCCAAAAATTTATGTGCCACATATAGACCATGTAGTTTTGGGTCAAACTATTTCACTCGTAGCTATTTAGTTGGTCGAAAGTGTGACACAGGTTTCTGCTTTTACCTTGTCTATATATGGTCTAAGAAAATCATTAAATCTTGGAGTTGATTTTTGAAATCCATGCTAGTTGGAAGTCAAATTAGGCAAGAATTAGTTGAAACACTAGTAGGGTACAATGAAATGTGAAGGTGAAATCTTGTTCATATTGGCAATTATTCCCTTGCATGCACATGGTTGTTCCATCTTCCTAAGGGTTGCAATAATTATCCTTCCATTAGTAACCAATATTCTATATTTGGATGACCATTAATTTTGCATGCTAGGGCACAAATGGGAGATGATCAAGAAGGGGAGGAGGATAATAGAAAGGTTGGTGGAATCTTTAGGTTAATCTCAAGCTAGTTCAAAGATAAAAAAGGAATGTATTTAAGGTTTATTTGTGAAAGAAAGAAAAAGGGAACCCTAGGTCCTATACGTAGAACCAAGGATTCAATTTGTGTATGTGGAGGCATTTTCCTAGGATTTCATTGAGATGGAGATATCAAGAAGGTGTTTAGATTGAATTTCAACCATGAAGGTGAGCCAATCAGACTTGGATATGCATCTTTTTGAGTCTTGGAATTGATTTTCCTTAATTAACCTAATTAAAATATGTGCCCTAATATGAAAAATATAAGATTTCGATAATTGACAAATTGTAATAGAGATTTGTAGGTAGATCTGGGGAGGGTAGAGTGTTGTGTACCTATCCTAAAAGTTTGGTGTCAATCTCAATATGAGGACAGTGGTGCCCAAGGTTGTTTGAGTCCTTGTAGAGGTGTCCCAAATTTTTTTTCATAGTCTTTTGATGTCAGATTTGAGCTTTTGATTCTCACTTGTAAACTTGTCGGATCACTGTTAGATAATTATATAGGTGAGTTTTCATGAGTTGACAAGGTACAGGGCTTTGAATGCAATAATGAATAAATGATCTTCAAACTTCATTCAATATTTTTCAATCCCGAAACTTGCACATTCAAAGAAAGGGAAATGGTTGTGCTATTTAGGGGCTTTCCTTAGTCAAACCCATGTAAGTGTTTCCACTTCCACAATGGAAATGTCAATGATGATATGATAATTGATAGGAAGGAATGATGAAACAAAAAAGTGTTGAAACTCACCACCCTTCAATGGATTTTTTGAAGGATTGAAGTCATACACATCACCTCAAAGGTATTGGATCTTCATTGCTTGAATGCTTGGATTATTTGGAGACCTACAACAAGGGTTATCCTTCACAAACATTGATAACATAAACATACATAAACTCACACAGGATTTGATATGATGCTCATATCTTGACTTGTTGCAAAATCATTGAAATGCTACTCTTGAATTGCTTGATAATGCTTTTGACAATAATTTTTCTAAATGATTGCTTGTTCTTCTTGTTAGATTTCAAATGATGTAATAATTAAGTATTTTTATGCAATTATGCTAATTTATCGCAAATCCAATATTTGACATTTGCAATTTGAATTTCAAATGTTACACTATCGACACCGACACATCCACATTTTTATATCCTAGCAAAATAGGGGACAAGGATGCCTAAGGGCATCCCATTCCTGGCCCTATTTTCCAAGAATTTAGGTGTCAGGGCCAATGCATTAAATAGATGCATTTGTTCTATGTTTGTAATTTGTTGGAAAATGGTAAAAATACTCAAAATGCATGATTTAGGAAATTATGGGGTCAATTAGGATCAATAATTTAGGGGGAGCAAAACATAGTATGAAATTGTTAAGGGTGGTAATTTTCAACGCTACAATTTGAAGCATAAGAGCAAAGTGGGGGTAAAAGAGTTTGTAAATTTCCAAAATAGTTTCCAATAGAATGTTTGGTGGTGTAACCTTTTATGTATTTATAATTAACTTAGTGATGAGATGCTAGTTGTGTGTCCTTCTTGGATATTTTATCCAATTGGGTTTTCTCTAGCTAAATTTGGTGTCGTGTGTTCTTATAGTTTACCTATTTTTTCTAAATAAAAACATGATAAAATGCTACAATTATAATAAATTAGGTTAGGATTAGAGATTAGTTGAGAATTGTTAGTAGAAAGGTAGTGTGAAAATCCATGCTTGATGCATATTAGGATTATGTATCTATTGTTTATTGATTAAGTTGTGATAGAGCTAGAAGTTTTTGGAAATTAAACAAGGTTGTGAAGTTTTATGTAAAGTATGATGCCAAGTGGTAATGGTGATTGAGTTTCATAAAAAAATGAGATTAGAGTAAGGCAATGAATAAGACTTAGAATAGTTATGACTAGAGAAGATGAGGATGGTCCATAAGAGTTGGCTATAGAGATAGCCACCCAAGATCTAAAGGCCTCATGGAAAACACAATAAAATAATAAGATAAATATGACAAGAATAAATTGTTTCTACTAATGAATGCAAATATAATACATATGGATTTGCAATGTAGGAAAATGTACTCCTTTACATTTCACACTTTGTTTGGGTCCCCTCAATTAAATTAGACTTAATTATTCCTTAATAAGCCCTATTTTACATCTACAAGCCTAATAAATTACATTTTCCGAAGGGGAAACTCTACAATAATTAATGCCAATACATAGCACTTTACCTTGAGCAATGTGTGTTCCAGGAATAGGTGCCTGAGACCCATTCGCCCATGGAAAAATGGGTCCTCCTTAGGACTTTGAACTTAAATTTAAATTATGTTTTTAGCTGTATTTTAATGTTCCTAAATTCAAATTTCAATGTTGGCTTGTAATGTTTAATTTTTAGGAAATTAAGGATACATACCTATAAATACAAGGTTATTTTATCAAATCAACTAGAAGATTTTTGAGAGAAATTTCACAAGAGAAAAGTTTATGATCAAGAGCATTGAAGAGTAGCTTTATCAAGCATCTAAAGCAACAATCAAGATCTCAAACATCATATAAAAGTCTTTTGCAATCATGCATGTTTTTGGAGCTAAAATTGTGATGTAGGTTTCAAAGATCAATTCAAAGCATTCAAGCATCAAGATCCACATCCATTGAAGCCATTTCATGCAAGATCAAGATCAACATTTTAGGTTTCCAATGGTTTTCATTCAAAGGTTTGGTGAGTTGCAATATTGTATTGTTCATTCATCATTCCTTTCATGTTTTATTTCAATTCAAGGTTTAATTACCAAAACGTGGTTTGACCAAGGAAAACCCCCATTCACCAAAAATAAACAATTTTTTTCCTCTTGTTTTTGTGTTGCAAGTCCTAGGTTGAAGAAAAATTGAAGAGTGGAGATCTCTAAAGTGCAAAATTGCACAAGTTGTCAAAGTTGCAAGAAAATTTGTCAAGATCGCGAAAAATCAAATCTCAAATTTACTTTCCGTCATTTTCGAGTAAAACTAGTGGGAAATTGCATCTCAGATCTGTTTTCATAGACTCCTAAAAATTTAGATTAAAAAAATCTATCTCGGGACCCATTCGCCATTTTTGGACACCTAGCAACCAAATTTCGAGGAAAGTTTTAAGTATCTTCCACTCATATAATTTGCACAAAATTGACTGTTTCTATTAGAACTATGATTCATCTACATGAATTAAGTCTTAGGTTACAAATTTGAGGTCATTTGCTATTTTATTTTCATCTCCCAAAAGTGTTGTTTGAACTTTACCCCCCATCCACACTCACATAATGGAAATTGCTAGATGTTCCATAGAATTGACTCTCTTAAGGGTTGAAAGTTAATTCTATCTTGGAGGATCTCATTTCCTGAATGAAATAGAAGAAGGTAGGTTCATCACACCCCACGTATCCCCTTTCTATTTAGGCAAAATTGGTAATATACCCTCATTTTTCTATGTTTTGATGAACCTATGCTCTTTTTCTATGTTTCAGGATTCAAGATTACAAAGAGAACCCCTCAATTATATAGACCAAGGTGAGACATAGGATAACATAATATTATGATCCTATATGTTATGAGACATAAATTGATAAGTATCATTGTGTACCCTAAGTAAACTAAGTAATTGGTGTGAATAGGACCTGGGTGATGAACTAACTAGGTAAAACACTCCTTTGACACCAAAACCCTCAAGAGAATGTGAAAAGGTGTATAGATTCAATTATTTAAGTATGGGTCCTAAATACTAGGCACCCATGTATAAATGAATCACAAAGAAAGAAAAGAAGAAAACCTAGTGGGGCAAAAATCCTCCCCAAAAGAGAAAATACAAAATTCTCTTAAAGAAGAATGAAGATAAATGTGAGGCAAAAGTCCCCCCATGTAAAAGATGAATCTGGGAGACCATGTATCCCCCCTAATGGGCCTAATAAATAGCTAGTTTTCTTCTATTTTATATATATTTTAAATATTTTAAGTTTCTTATCTCATAGACAATCATGAACCTTGTATATCTTTTGTCTTTCATGGATCCAAAACTAGACTTTACTATGTGGAAATATAATTATGATATGATGATATTTGCATGAATAAATGTGTGAATGAACTTATGAAATTCAATATGATTTTGTGTTTAATTCATGATTGTTAAATGATGTGTATGCTTTAGATAAAACTAAATTCTTGCAACCAAAGAAATTATAGCCTGCAACAACTAGATTGACCAGCCTGCAACCAAAGGATTCCAGGCAGATTGTAGGGGAGAGTCCAGAATGCTGAAAATATTATAGTTCCAGGAAATAATGAAGGAGATCATTGAAGTGGTCAATTTTGAGTCACTAGATCATCCAATAAGATGATAGGAGGAAGAAATCTATATTGATAAGGAAGCCAACATGATAGTTTTCACAAAGCATGTCTTTGTCAAATTGTTAGGGCAAAGTTTCAATTCTATTTGTCTTCTTATATATTTTTCAATTATGGTTTTAGTTGCAAAGACCAGTCCTCTCTTTATTTTGAAGGAGAGTGGACATCTTCATTTATTTTTCTATTTTTAGTCCTTATGCAAATAAAACTCCTCATGAGCCTATATATTTGGATCAGTGGTTGAGGGGAAAATCTAGTTAGAAAATATATGTTTTTGATAATTCTAGTTTTCCTTTCACAAACAATACTTCATTGTTAATTTTTTGTTATTCATAATGGATATGCACTCATG
Source organism: Sequoiadendron giganteum (assembly GCA_007115665.2). Taxonomy (NCBI): domain Eukaryota; kingdom Viridiplantae; phylum Streptophyta; class Pinopsida; order Cupressales; family Cupressaceae; genus Sequoiadendron; species Sequoiadendron giganteum. Next base: position 178,997,351 of record CM021100.1, read on the forward strand.
AATGAAAGATCCACAAAGGTTCTTGTCATGTTGTGAGAGTTTAGTTATATACAATAAAGAAGTTCTAGTTTACTGTTATGGTCAGTTGATTCAAGTACCACAAATTTGATTTTCCTTATGGGTATAACAACTCAAGAAAGGGCCGCTCGAGGTATTGTCCACCCCCCTTTATTTTTGTTATTAGATTAGAATATTACATTGTTGCATTCATTTCAAGTAGATTCTTAATTACATGCACATGCTTGATATTTTGTATCATGAATTATGTTCTATAATGTGTATTTGAGTCATTCTTTGGAGAGGTCAAGTAGTTAGAAGTAAGAACCAATAGTGTTAGTTAAATACAAAGTTTAGGTTTAGCAATTAATAGTTACAATATTAAGTTGAAGGTACCCATAGGATTAGTAGCATATTAGATTATTTCCCCTATTTTGCAAGTTAACACTTTATTTACTTTTCCAACCTTTACTATTTTCTTGTATATGTGTAAATAAACTATACTCACTAATATAGGTTGTATAGAGTTTGTGAATGCACATATAGTGCCAACATCATCAAAAGCTTATGAATCCTTGGTTGATAATTAAATGAAGTCTTTACAAGGATTTAGTGAATTGTTTAACTAGGAACTCCTTTGAATTGTGTGTTTAACACCAAGTCAACTGAGCATTAGAAAGGCCTTACATTTTTGGCACCATTGCCGAGGATGTTGGTACATTTAGGATTCTCCTATGTGATTTCAAGATTTCATAGTTTAAATGTTTTGATTTTAGAATTAGGGCAATTATGTTTTAATCCATCATACAAAAATGTTTTACTAACAATGTGTAGAAGCATATGATCCAAAGAGTTACAACTATTATATGTGGAGGTGGTGAGACGCTCTGGGAAGATTTATCCCCTGTACAAATGAAACTTTAGAGGATATCAATGATTAAAGTGAATAGAGTGAGAGTATTCTTAAAGAAGAATTTTCCCTAGCACCAATATCCACATCAGACATAGAGGAGACTTCCCACACACATATCATCACTATGGGTGATGCTATTATGGAAGAACGACCAGAGAATGTGACTTTTGAGTTCCCCATTACCAACTAAGAGAGAGAAACTTCCCTGAAGAACATACCACCTTTAGCATTATCTGTCTTCTATGGGTTGGTAATGGAGGATCTAGATACTTTTGTTTTTGAGTTCTATGTATTATGCAGAAGTTATGATTATACTACAAATGCACATAGGCTCAAATTATTTCCAACAACATTGAAAGATGCTGCTCTGAGACGGTTCATGGGTTTAGGAAGAAATGTTGTTCCAAATTGGAATTCCATGAAGATAAAGTTCCTGGAAAAGTACCAGAATTATTGTAGAGGCATAGATAGGAAGAGAGATGGCATCTTTAGGATGTAACAAAAGGAAGATGAATCTTTGGAGGACTATGTAGAAAGGTTCCAGTTTTGTCTTAAGAAATCCCACTAGAACAATCTCTGATGAATCTCTAAAGTTGATATTCTTGAGAGGAGTTAATGAGGATTGCATGGATGCACTTAATCTAATTAGGATAGGGGATATCTCTTAGGCACCATTTGAGGAAATATGCAAAACTTGCAGGAACTACTCAAGGTATTTTACCAAGAGAGTTAGAGGATACAAGACATCTTCCATCAACAAACCATCCAATGGAGTCTCTAGAGTTAGATTGAGTAATCTTATACCAAATATGAAAGAAGATATTATCAACCATCTAGATACACAGTTAGACACCCTCCATATTAAGAATAAGCAAGAAGAGGCAAAAACAACTCTTACAAAATATTGCCCACATTGTCGATAGAGAAAGACTAACTGCAAACATAAGAAGGTGGCAAGTATCTCTAAAGATAAGCAAGGGATATCAGACTTTCATGCATTGGAAGGTGAAGACGAGCAAGTATTCTACATATCTCAAAGGAAACCATGGTAGCCAAAATAAGGTATGCCCTAAGATCCTTTGAATTATAATATGTCATTTCCTAATAATAATGCAAATTTTCCTAGTTGGAACCCTCAGTCTTGGGCCAATATGTAAAACTAAAAATGGGCAATGCCTCAAACCAATTGGAATCAAAAGTAGCAAAATATGTGGCCATCACAAAATTACCAAGGATCTAACTATAAATCCTAATGGCCACCCCAACAAAACCAATGGAAACCTCAATGGAAAAGAGGTCAATAATGATAAAATCAAAACATGAATTATTAGCAGCCCTTGTAGCCACAACAACAAGCCATTATGCCAAACCCAACAAATCTAGCACCACAAAAACCTAGAGCACCTCGACTACCAACTTAGATTGTACCTAACCCCAATAACAAGCTTGTTTAATAGGCCTATACTAATGAAGTTATTCAATACCCTACTTATGGGGTAGAGGTGAGTGATGTCCACCTCAAATTAGGGAAAATGTTGGCTAGGCCTTCATCTCCTCAAATCACTGAGTTGGTTGATGATGAACCCCCACCAAAAAACTTGGACAACCAACCTAAGGGGCCCGAGTCAAATCAAGTTAACCAAACCAATCAAATTTTAAAGCCTCTATTCCCTGAAATATTAGCAGTTCAAAGGCATCAAACACAAGCTGAAATTGACCTATTAGGACAACTTAAGGATGTCTACATCAAGATACCCCTTATCAAAGCCATTAAGGAGGTACTTATTTACACTAAAATAGTGAGAGAACTATGCCTTAAAAAAGCCAAGAAGAAAGAGAAAATACCCTTAGATTGCACATGTCTTAAGGCAACTTGCAAACATTATGTTAGGAAACATAATTGTCCCTAAGTATGCAGACCTTGGGAGTTCTATAGTGGATGTCAAGATGAATGACACTCTCATTAAGAACACTTCAATTGACTTAGGAGCAACTATCAATGTGATGACCAAGGAGACCATGTAGTTATTATAGCTAATAAAACTCAGACCTACACCTACTGTTCTATAGTCGGTAGATAGGTCAACAGTTAAACCTGAGGGTATCATTGAAGAATTGGTAATAACATTGGGACTACCCTACAAAATTTATAGTATTGAAACCTAAAGCTAATCTTGCAGGTTATCCCCTCATTTTAGGTAGACCTTGGTTGGCAATGATAGATGAATTTATAGGTTGAAGGTTTGGGAATATGATTATCTCTATTGGAAATGTGACTAAGAAATTGGTCCTTTATCCACACCCAACCACATGTAGACCTAGAACAAACCATTTAAAGAAGATAGGTACTCTCTACAAACCTTGATGACTATTGAACACAATCCCTTGTTAGAAAATTAAGATGCAAATGACTTGATAGTAAACATCATGCAAAATAAATATGGTAGGGACTCAGAACATCAAGAATGTCTAACATGTCTATAGGATCCTCTAAAAAATATGCTCCCTGCTAGTTCATTTGAGTCAATTTCCAAAATATTTCACTTTTTACCACACCAATGTATTCCAAACATAATAGTACTTGACATCTGAACAACTCAAATAGAATCCAAGACTTTAGAGCTAATATCGGGTAAAAAATTGAATGTTAACACTCAATTAATTGATATATAACATACCTCACTGATGAATGTGCTACAAGCACATGCAACAAACTTTACATGGGATTATCATGACATGAAGGGGATAAACCCTGACTTGTGCATGTATAGGATTTACATCAATGATGGTTTTAATCTAGTTAGACAACCCCAAAGGAGGATGAACCCTTCAGTCATAGATAGTTAAATCAAAATACAAATTTTTTTTGATGCAGACTTTATCTATCCTATTTCTGATAGTCAATAGGTGTCACCTCTAGTAATTGTCCCAAAGAAATGATGGAAATGGAGAGCGTATGTCGACTACCGAGAGTTAAATGTTGCAACTAGGAAGGATCAATTTACACTCCCCTTCATTGACCAAGTGCTTGATTCCCTAACAAGAAAATGATACTTCTCCTTTCTGGGTGAAATTAAGGTTGCCTTAGAAGACCAGGACAAGACAACTTTCACATGCCCTTGGGGCATATATGCTTATTTTTTCCTACCATTTGGGTTGCGTAATGCACCAACCACCTTCCAAAAGGTAGTATTGAGTATATTCTCAGACTTTGCACATGATTCTATGGAGTTTTACATGGATGATTTCACAACTTATGGGAATACATATGATGTAGCACTGTCCAATCTAGAGAAGGTACTAAAAAGGTGTCAAGAACATAACTTATCCATGAGTCATGAAAAATGTTTCATGATAATGACAAAAGGGATTGCATTAAGACATTTTGTGTCAAATAAAGCAAATCAAGTGGATCCCAACAAAATTGAAGTGTTATCAACACTCATTGTGCCTCAAAAATAAAAAGATGTTAGAAGCGTCCTAGGAAATATTGGGTATTACAGGAGATTCATTCAAGACTTTAGTAAACTAGCAGCTCCATTATTTTTTTTACTATCCAAAGATGTCAAATTCGAGTGGACAACTACTTGTCAACACTCCTTTGAAGCACTCAAGGCAACATTGACCAAAACCCCTATCTTGAGAGGACCAAGTTGGACCTTACCTTTCCATATCCATATAGATGCTTTTGATTTTGCTATAGGAGTTGTGCTTGGGAAAAAGGAAGGCAATAAAGAGTATGCATATATTAAATAAGCAAAAATTTACAAGGGGAAAAAATAAATTATATAGTGATAGAGAAGGAGATGTTTAGTATATACAATAAATAAATTTAGACATTATATTATAAGATATCCAGTGTTCATACATACTGGCTATACAACAATAAGGTATCTAATGAACAAACCTGTGGTTGGTGGTAGTATTGTCAGTGGTTACTATTACTTCAAGAATTCGACATTACCATTGTGGATAAGCTAGGTAAATCAAATGTAGTGGCAGGTTTTCTATCTAGACTACCAACCAAATAAGAAGATGTTGTTGATGATTCTTTCCTAGATGCGCATCTAATTTGTTCTATCTCTTTATACACCTTGGTATGCAGATATTTACAACTATCTTGTAGTAGGGCATACACCACCTCACTTCTCACCAATAGAAAAGAGGCAATTAGTTCACAAGATTTTTCCCTACTCCTAGATAGTTGGATACTTATTCGACATAGTCCTAGATAACATACTAAGAATATGCATCAGAGAAGATGAGGTATATGATATCCTTAGAGAATTCCATGATGAACCTTATGAAGGACACTTTACAACAAAGAGGATGACTCTTAAGATTCTTAACACTGGCTATTATTGGCCAAATCTTCATAAATATGTAGCAAAGTACACTAGGAGTTGTGATAGATATCAAAGAATGGGAAGGCCAACCAAGATAGATGAAATGCCATTGCAGCCATAGTTAACAATAGCACCATTTGAAAAATGGGGATTAGATTTTATTGGCCCCATATCACCATCAAATAATAAAGAGTACATACTGGTATGCACATATTACCTTAAAAATTGGGTAGAGGTTAAGGCTCTACAATTTGCAAGAGATGATAATGTGGCAAAGTTTCTATATTAAGACATATTCACAAGATATGGAGTAATAAGAGAGATTGTCACAGACCAAGGATGCCAATTTATATAAGAGATAATCACAAAATTGGTTCAAGAGTATGAAATTAGACATAGGAAGTCAACACCTTACCACCCTCAAGCTAATGAATAGGTTGAAGTCATAAACATGAAAATTGAAAACATTCTAACAAGGACAATGCAAATCCATAGGAAGGATTGGGCAACCAGGTTTCCTGAAGCAGTTTGGGCCTATAGGACAACTTTGAAGACCACAACCAAATTTACACCATATGAACTCATGTATGGAAAGAGCAATATTTCATATAGAAATTGAGTATAAAGCATTGAGGATATAAAGAATTGAGGATAGTTGTTACATTAGGCATGGATCTATCAATAGCACAACATGAGAGATTTTAGAACTTAAATGCACTTGATGAGATTAGGATGGAATCCATACACCACATCAAGGTTGTACAAAATCAAAGAGTGCATTGACATGATCATTTCATAAAGAAAAACTAATTTAGTGTAGGTGATTAAGCTCTCCTCTATGACTCCAGATACAAGGACTACAAAGGGAAGTTGCAAACAAGATGGCTTGGGCCATATGAGATACAACAAGTGTTTCTAAATGGGGTAGTAAAACTACATATAATTGATGACAACATGTTCTCGTTACTGGTTAATGGACACAAATTGAAGCTTTACAAAAATCCATTGCATAAGGATGACTTACTTCTTTCATTAATTCAATAGTTTAAACCTACAATTGATAATTTAGCAACATAGACTAAAAGTTCTATAAATTTATTAGTAGACAAGCTACACAACTTGCTAATTAATGTTTCAGAGGTATGATTTTACCACATGCTTCACATGCACACACTGCACTGGTGACACACAATAATATTCATTTTCTTTGATAGTCAAGAAGCAACAAGGACCTATCGCATCGCATCAACATGCAACAAGTTTTTAGAAGGGACCTATTACTACATGTACCCATACCAATGCCTGACAATCATTTAATATTACCATCCACATTATTTGCATATCTATCCTTTCCCATCCTATCCATTCATATATGAAGCCACACATCTTCCATTTCATTACATGCAACCTTTTAAACCCATTCACATGAACCATTTCCACCACCTTTTTTGATTACCATGTATCAAGTACCATGCATTTCATTTCATCTCACCTATTCCATACACTCCAAAACCTTTTCATTCCATCATTCACCACGTGTCATACCTATGTTGGCATTCATTTCAAATTACCTATACATGGAATTCATTACACTTATGGCAAGCCATTTCATAAACCGTTGTAGGTAGTCATCCATCACTTTGCATGAGTTAAGTTTTAATTCAACATAATTATATAGGTACACACATTAAATATCATAATTAACATATTATTTATTAATTTTCAACATGTTGCTCAGTCATCGGGGTTGCTTGATTCCTTCCCTTCGTTGGACGCTGGATGCGTGGTTGACATTGGGGCTGCTTTGTGGTCATCAGGTGTTTTTGTTGGGCATTGGGTGGAAGTGGCTCTGGCTGGGGATTCCTTTATGCCCGATGGTTGGTGTTGTTTCCCTCTCTCTAGTGGTGCAACTGCCTTACCTGCTGGGTTTATGGCTTTTTCCTGCATTGGGCTTCCTCCTTTGGACTTGGCTAGATGTCTTGGCTAGATCTATAGCTTTTGGTTCTTCAATGGTGCTTTTCCAATGTAGGCTGGTGAAGCTTATTCTATTTTTGGTAACTCCCATGTGTTGGTGCTTTAAATGGTTTTTTATCTCTCGAGAGTGTCTTTTTTGGTTTTGGGGTGGGCTTTTGCCTTCTAGTGCTCTGCTCTTGCAGCTCCCCTGGCTGCTTTCGGCTATCTCAGGGTTGGTGTGCCTTAAGAGGTTGGGTTTTAAAGTTTTCTTTGCTACTGAGGCTTTGGGGGAGTGGTGTTATTCCCTCCCTTTTGCTGCTGGTTGTGGTTCTCTGGTTGGCATTGGTTGCCCCTTTTTTGTTTGGTTGGCTAGAATCCCCTTTTGGTCCTTATTGCTCAATATGTGGATGGGGTGTGGGTTTGTTGTGGCTGCCTCTGCTATTTTACTATAGGTGTTGGAGGTGTTCCTCTCTTTTGCGGAGGTTTTGGAGTAGTATGCTCTTGATGAGTTTCTACAACTGAATATTCTCTTGGTTGGTTTGGATGGGATGCTTCTCATGTACCTCATGTTTTTCCATGTTTTTATTTTTAGTATTTTGGTGGGATTTATCACTAAGTTTCTCTTGCTGGCCCTTTTTTTTTATTTGTTGATGGGTTTCAAGCTTCTCCCTTTTTCTGGTTGGTTAGCTCTCTTCTCTTTTCTCTAGTCCGAGTCTTCTATTGAGGTGAAGATTACTCTTGTTGAGGTGGAGCCCTCTCTTCTAGAGGTAGAGTTGGGGATTGTGGATTTGTAGAGGAGCTTTCCTTGCTGCTGGTTTTCTTTGTTACAATACCTTTTGAGGTGGTGCATGCTCCTATGGAAGTGGAGTTGTTTCTTGTTACAGTCTGATTGTAGTGGTGGTAAGGGTCTTCTTGACATATGATCCAATAGAGGGGATCCGACTCCTTTTGAGGTGGAGTCTGTTTTAGCTCTACATGTGTGGGGGTGTTGGAAGGGATCTTCTTCTCGTTGGTGTGATTGGATGGCCTCCTGCCTAGTGGTTCTTGAAAGTGTCCATGTGTGCTATGGGTTTAAGGTCCCTGGTAAAGCTTGGTGTGATGTGAGGGACTCTAGTCCCTATTATTTGAATGTAAGTGGGTTTCAGGTTCCCTTCTAAACCTGGTATGGGTTCAAGATCCCTTATAAAATTTGGTTGTGTTTTGGGTTTTAGGTTCCTGTTAAAACCTATTCCGATTCTTGCAGATTTGAGTAGTCTTGTTGTTTAGTTGGTAATCTGTTGTTGGTTTGTTGTTGGTGGTCTTTGTTGTATTCATGTGTAACTTGTTCTTCTTTGTGTGGGTTTTGGGTCCCCGTCAAAACCTACTTGTTAATGGTTTCAGGTCCATTTAAAACCTGTTGTAAATGGTTTCGGGTCCATTCAAAACATGTTGTAAATGGTTTCAGGTCCATTCAAAACCTATTTTCCCCCTTAATCAAAACATGTTTATACATTACTTTGTGCATTCTTCATATCTAATTTTATTTTCCACTATATTTTATTTAACCTTTTGCCAAAACCATACCAATAAGTGAGGACACTTACTATCTTTAGCTGGGGGAGGGGTATTTTTTATTTTCTTGCTTTTCAAAAAGACAAAAAATCTCTGCAACCTTTTTGCCATTTTATTTTTCCTCTATTTTCAAAACAATACAAGCTTAGAGGAGAGAAAGAGGGTTAAAGACAATTGAATTAAAAGCATACAAATATTGCGAAAGTGGTGCAGTTGGAGTGATAGAGAATTAATGAATAAGAATAGAGTAGAGTGTTATCATGGGTGGTGACATTATTCATAGAGAACCAACAATACACACCCAATTGTTGGAAGAAATACTGGCATTGCCTATTTTTTGACAATCTAGCTGGTTGGAGTACTTCTTGAAGCTTACAGAGTATAATAAGGTCATGACATAATAGTTTGTTGCCACATTACAAAATGATGAAGCAATAGTGAGAGGCTTAAGGATAGATGCTTCAAAGGTTGCCATTGTAGAAGTATTAGGTTTGCGATGGGAATGAGAAGAATTTATAGCTAGAGCAGATGTTATTGCTGCTAGGGATAAATTTTGGCAGCGAAGAGAGAACCTAGAATCATCTTCTCAAGGTACTAAAAGATTATCCTTACCTTAGACTTGGGCTTTGGTTGCTTCCTAAATAATTAAGTATTTAACATGTGATGGTAGGTAATCCTTGTTGTATATGATTCATTTTAAACTATTGAGCCATTTTCACCATGATTGGCTTGTTAATGTTCCAAATTTCCTATATAATTTATTAAAATGAATGTCAATTGAATATAGGAAGAAAGGAAACAATTCAACATTATCCCATTTTTGTTTGATTACATTATTGATAAAAGGAGTTTAAGGACTTAGTTTCCACATATTTCTTGGGAGAGTTTCCTAAATTGTAACGATATCAATAATATACTTTAAGAACCCATTGTTCTAGAAATAACACAAGAAATTACTATTTTAGAGAGGGAAATACCCTTTGGCTCACCTATTGTGTCACCCACCCACAACATAAGAGATCCAAATGATCAAGGTTTGCAAGGCACTCAACCTACAACCAGTACCAAGTAACCCATAGCAAAGGACAAGGAAGAAACCCTTGTTTTTGAAAAAATGCAAAGGGCCAAGAAAATAAAAGGTTGATCTTCTTTTGCATCTTCTACAAGACAGAAAAGACCCGCAAGGTGGTCACATCACTTGAGAGGAAAAAAGGCCAATGAGGGGCATAGGCAGAAGAAAAGAAGAAGATGTGTTTACAATTAAAACAAAATCAGAACCAAAGGGGAATTTATTATAATGTAAATACACCTATTGCAAAATCATGATATTATACAAGTACCTTTGAATTTGACTTAGAGTATGTTTTTGTTGCGAGGAAAATGAGAAAAAGAACCCCAAAGAGCCCTAATTAAGAGGGTAATGAGTATACAAGTGACACAGATGACCATTTTATGGAAAGAGATGAAGGAATTTTTGTTGAGAAAAAAGATATTGGTAAAGAATTGCATGAGGCTATAGAGAGGATAAAGCAATTGGAAGATTTTTTGAAAACACACTAGCAAAAAGATAGTGAGAGGGACAAAAAAATTAAATAGTTGGAGAAAAAACTTTATAAATTTGAGCATGGTCTAGGTTAGATGAATTGGTACAACTTGCTATCATAGAATTAGAAAGCAAGGAACTAGTACCCCAAGTCTCAATTCTCCACTCATAGTTCCCTTTGGGCCAACTATGGTGTCTTTGGGTATGGAATTGTGGAAAATAATTCAAGAGTTATTTGAGGAGTGGGAAAAAGAAAAAGTTGAATTGATGTACAAACATACCTAGACGCTTGAACAAAAAGAGGTAGAAATAAAAAGGCTAAAAGTAAATATTGAAGAGGTAGCATATAAGGCTACACAAATCCTAAAGTGTAAACCTCTTGCAAGAGTTTATGCATTATTTTTCTACGAAAAATATTTGTGTTTTTAGTTCAGCTAGTTGATCAATGATTTTCCAATGTCAATAAATAGATTTTTTATAGATACATTCTCTAACTCTACACTGGACATACATGACCAGTTATGTGAGTTTTACTTGCATAACTTTATTCTCTTAGGTTTGACTGAATGGAATCCACTAATGTTTGTGGGGGATTTACAAATTAGAGCATTAGCCTTTTATATCAAGAATGAGCACCAGAGAGGTGAAATATTACAAGAATACAATGAGAGGGAGAAATCTATTACTTTGCAACTAAGCAAATAATCAAATACCCTAACACAATCATTGAATAATGGTTAGATCTCTTGGATTATAAAGATGTGGGGAGAAAAATAATGAGTATTAGAGAACATGACTATACAAGGACGAAACAACTAGCTACATGACCCATTAATGAAGCCTTCTAGTTTGTGAAGAAGAGATGGGGATAACTAACCCTTGAATTAAAGAAAAAGGAGCCACACTCACTATATAATATTATAGCCATTTTTAGAAGATCTCACAAGTATATAGACATTGCTAGGGAAAATGGACTTAAATGGTTCCCGCTCACTTTTCATCCACCTCTTCTCCTCTATCCAGTTCCACATTGGACAAGGAGGAACCATGATGAAATAGAGACAACAAAGAATATGAGGCTGGAAAAGATTTCATGTCACAAAAGGCTACTATTCGAGACATGAAAAGGGAGTTGATGTGGTGACAAACTGCAAGGAAATGACGCTCTAATAAGACCTTTGATCTTAAACATTTCTTGAGGAAAAGAAAATAATTTAGTTGGGGATAAATGATGGGCCTGGGAAATAGATAGTTTTCTTCTATTTTATATATATTTTAAATATTTCAAGCTGCTCACCTCACAAAAAATCATGAACCTTATATATCTTTTGTCTTTTATGCATCCAAAACTAGACTTTACCATATGGATATATAATTATGATATGATGATATTTGCATGAATAAATGTGTAAATGTTTATGAAATTCAATATGATTCTATGTTTAATTCATGATTGTCAACTAATGTGCATGCTTTAGATAAAACTAACTTCTTGTAGCTGGAGAAATTGTAACCTACAATAATTGTATTGACTAGCTCACAACCAAAGTATTCCAAACAGATTGTAGGGGAGAGTCCAAAATACTAAAACTGTGATAGTTCCAAGAAATAATGAAGGTGATTATTGAAGTGGTCAATTATGAGTAACCAGATCATCCAATAAGATGACAGGAGGAAGAATTTTGTATTGATCAGGAAGCCAACATGACAGTTTTCATAGAGTACGTCTCTGTCAAATTGTTAGGGTAGAGTTTCAATTATATTTGTCTTCTTCTATCTTTTTCAATTATGGTTTCAATTGTAGACTAGTCCTCTCTATTTTGAAGGAGAGTGTGTTGAACACCCAAATTATTGAGAGGGGGGTAAATCAATATTCCTTGAAATTTATTAAATTAAAATTCATTTCACAACATTCAATGTGCAATAATGAAAAGAAACATTAAAAGCATGCATCACATCAGTATACACAAGAACACTAGATTTTACATGGAAAACCTAAAAAGGGGAAAACCATGGTGAGGATTAGCTCACAATATATTATAATCGATTGTAAGATATTACAAAATGACTCACTGCCAGGTGGACTCATTGTTTGGAGGACTGACTATCTAAAGTATAGAAGAAATAAGTCACCACCAAAATAGAAAAGAGGTTGGCTCACTACCAGAGACTGAACTGATTATAATGCATCTACAACATGCTGAAGACAATTCTAATTAGGCTTAGAAAACTAATTTAACACACTTCATACTTCTCCATAATTACAATTCATAATCACTACATAATATCTCACACACTTGCACTTCTCTACCTTATCCTTACTCACAACACACTTATCTCATATCATCACACAAGGAATTGACATTGTATATATAACACAACCATCCAAAACATCAATTAGGTCATCCTAATTAGATGTATCATGTACCACATAACATGTGGGCCTAAAACACCAACACATACGCCTTGAAAAAGGAACCAAGAAATGTACACCATTAAAATAGGTTGGTATGAACCATAATCACTCCTATGATACCACTTCATACATAAGTCAACTCCACATGACCCTAAAATACTTAGGTCGACACTAGATAGAAAAACTGGTGAAGTAATAATGAATGAACCAGCTGTTCACTAATAAATTGACATGTGGACCATCAAAACACTTGCCACTTGGAATATACACACTTCTATCATCTATAAACACTTCCAAAAATCCACATAACATAATATTCATCCATGGTGGAATACGAAGCATTCCAACTTACATTCTATCATTGCAACTCTGTCATTTCCAGAATTGATACTTTGTGAACACTATTTTCGACTACAAAAGATATCAAGTCATGAAACTTTGGATTTAGCCTCTTCCAACACAAACCAACATTACCTAAAAGTCACATAACTAGATTCTTCATTCTTCATAGTGGAGCAATGCAAACATACAAAACTAGTTCATTAAATACTGAAACTGCACTCCAAGACTTAGGAAATTATCCAACCATTTGGTCTTCTTTGGACCAACACTTCTACATCTCTATCATGGGTTATCATCAATGAAAACTTAATATACTTTCATTCTCATCAATCTTCATAAATATCCCTACTCAAAAATCTCTTCATCATCATGCTCATGTTTCCAACAAACAAACTTCCAACAATCTCCCCCTTTATCATTGATGGAAACCTACTCTCAAAACTCTTAAACTACTCAAAATTCTCCCCCTTTGACATCAAGGGCAAAGGGCTCAAAGTATTAGAGAGGCTAAAACTATTTTACTCTTTGCAAATATATATGTATATACATAAGAATGACTCCTCCTTACTACTTTACTCCTATAATCAACACTTCTCCAACAATTTACATTAGAGAGCCCCCCCCTAAAAATGTTGTCCAATCAAATTGACCAAAAATATACTGCAACACTCTCTAATACTTATGCATATGTACATAGAAATCAAAAATTGCATAAAAAAACATATATATACATAATCAACTGGAAGAGGGTAAAATACCCTTGTAAGACACCTTCAATTTTGCAAGGTGTGTCTCTCAGTCCTTCTTCCTATCTCCCAATCCTTTTTGGAAAAGGCAAGCAAACTGAATTGACTCTCAATATAAATAAGGATATATTCTCCTTCACCTGGGGTACAGGGCACCAATTTATTTTGTGTCATCTTCTTTGCACTTGCTATCACTCTGGTTAAGGATGTAAGCCTTGAACTTATCAGATCTCTAAGTTGACAATACTGTCTTCTGATCTTTTCCTTTTGTTCTTGCAGTTGGAATTTTTTTCCATACAGATTCTCTATTTCTATCCTTGTTACACCATTTGCATCATTGGTTGGATCATATGCATTGGAGGCCTGAGAAATTTGTGACTCTATTGAGTCCATTTGGTCCTTTTTGCTCCTTGTAGATTAGGCCATTTTAGGTAGAATTGAAATAAAACTTTTATTTCATCTAAGAATTTTTGTACACCTCTTAGATTCTCTTATAGTTTACCATATGCAACACAACTTTTAATAGATAATTTGGTCAATTTCCTATCATTGACCTTCTTTGCCATTTTTTTTTCTAATCTCTCTTCCAGTCCGACAAAGTAATCCTTGAACTAATCCAACAAAATTTTTAACTTCTACACATAGATCAAAGAATCATTAATGATTGTATTGGGAATACCTTCTTGTAGAAATTTGATTGATTCCTCAATCAACTTTGCACTCTTCTAGTGAGTTTGTAATATCTCCTTTCTAGTGGAGGCATGAAACACATCACCAAGTTGTAGTTTGTTCAGGGGAGAGATTTTTCTCATGTCCACCTACCCTTGTTACATGGGTATCTGCAAGAGCTATATAGATACCATCTATTCAAATTGTAATTGCATATCTAGTAAATCCTTCAACGAATCTCCAAAAACTTTAGAGGATTCACCAATAGATTTTGTATGTTCTTCTTCCTTCTTATCTTTCTCCTTACCACTATCAAAGCATTCTTCTGTAATATTTTCTTCCTCAATAACCTTTTCTCCATATGGAGGAGGAAATTTATCATCCTTTTGTGCCTCAGACTTCTTCAAGTTTTCATGTTTATCTTATTATTTCTACTCTGCATCTTTTTCAATTTCCAAAGGGGGCAAGGTATGCTCACTTTGAGTTTCATTCTTCTCTAGGATGTTTTGTTTATCATCATTGTTTTCTTCAACAAATTTTTTTAGAGGGATATTGTCTATAATCATATCTTCTTCCACATTATCCTCTATAGGCACATGCTCATGTTGTGCACATTAAGGCTCATTGGTGTTTGATACAAATACATCATTCTGTATTTCAAATTCATCATCAAGAGACATACTTAATTCCTTTACCAAATTTGCAACCTTTTGCAGTGTTTCATTCTTCAGTCTTTCTATGTATTCCTTGTCTTTTCTCATTAGTGTGTTGACTCTCTATTTTTTCCCAAGTTTCTTGTTATACACTTGAGCCAATTTAGCTCTATCTTCATCTATGAGAGAAGGACCAATCTTCTCCAAGGAAAATGTTCTCATTTTTGCATCTTCATCAATAAATTCCTAAGTGTCACTTAGAACATTTTTCAAGACATCAGGCAATTGGTCCTCAATCTTTTCCAAGCTAGTGTCAAATGCTATCATATAATAAACTATGGATTCTTCAATGTTTTCCTTGTCTTCATCATTAGATTCCAAATACATTTTGGCTGTCTCTTCCAAGAGACCAAATTCTAAAATACTATTAAATAAGCATCTAATTTCAAAGGGCTATTCTCCCTTACCAGAGGGGTCTTCTTCTTCTTTCCTTTACCTTTTCCCTCAATTTTAAATGATTCTTCTCTTGAACTCTTTTCTCCTTTATTAATAACAAAAACTTTCTTTCGTTTTTCTACTTCTTCCTCACTTTTTGTATTAAAAATGTCAAATTTTTCTTTATTTGTGTGCTAGTCTCTTCCACAAAGGCTTGAGCCATATTCTTCTTCTTTTGGATTAGCTATGGATTTTATTCATCTATATCCTCTTCATCCTCACAAATAATGTATTTCTTTCTTGTGGCCTTTTCCTTTCTTCTCCTTTTAGGAGCCTCTTGCTGCTTAGGGATGCTAGATGTAGCCTTCTTCTTTAGATTGACTTCAGAATAGAGGGAGAGGAGGTTGAGGTCCTAATTTACCTTCTTGTGCTTGGAGTAGCCTCTGGAAGAGAAGGTATAATTTTGGATTTCTTTGGTGAACCAATAATCTCCTCCAACTGTGCCTTCATCTTTTCAACTTTTTTCTTTATCTCCTTTTCCTTTTGTTGCAAGTGTACTTCATTGGATTTCTCTTCATAGGTTCAAAATCTATCTACTGCACGATCTCTTAGTTTGCTCAACATAAGGTCTATAAGTCTAGTGACTACATCCTCTACCACTTCATATCCCATTTCTAGAATCCAGACTATTTTGGGTTCCACTACTTCCCTAGCAGTAATCTCTGCTGACCATGAATGCAATATCCTTCTTGTATTTATCCACCACCTTTTCCAAAATTCTCTCTCTTCTTTGCATCTTGTCTTGAAATGACTTAAAGAAACCCCACAACATGGATTTTTGGGTTTCCAGGTTTCCTAACCTTCTCACACGATCTCTAATTTGAGTAGCAACATGAATATTGTCCAACCAAACAATGTCCACACCAAGAAACACTTTAAGAAAGTGTAATGTCGTAAAATTACACCCCTTGCAATTTCACATACATTCTTGTATCTTCTTTAGTGTCCAATCCCTTAGCATCTTGTGTAGGCTCATTTTAGCCCTTGCATCAACCTTTTTCCCCTCCCAGGATGCTCTAGACCCCTTTTCAGTAGCTACCCTCGCGCACCAACTTTGCGTTAAACTTTGTGCTTTTCCTATTCTCGTTGTTTTGTAGCATGATGTGTTTGGACACTAGCACACCGCGTGGATGTCTATGCACCATGCTAGCGTCCTGTGACATTTCAATGTTCAAATGACCATTTTCGAGTGCCTTACCACTTGTCAGCTAATTTTGTTGGTGATAACAACCCAAGATGCCTTGTAATGGCTTAGGAAGCTTCTTTTCCCTCCCATTCTCTCTTTAAATGTTATCTTTTCCATCTATTTCATCTTCTGATTCTTTCTAGCTTTGGCCCCTACCTTTCCCTCTTCTCTTGGTCTTTCTCTCTTACTTTCACAACTCACTACAACAACACTCTTGTGTTTTCACAACACTCCTTGCAATTCTCTTGGCTCTTGCAACTATCTCTCTCTTTGGCTTCCTTAAGCCTTGCAACTGACATCTCCCTTATTTTGTGCTTGTGAGCATCCTAGGATTTCACACATCCCCTATCTATTACATCTTTAATTTGTGTTAGGAGTTCTCCTCCTTGAGCGGGGATTGATTTTATCACTTGGTATTTGCTCACTTTCTCTATCTATTTGGCTATCCGTGGAGGTGGGAACGCCAAAGCGGGGGTTTGACTGAGGCAAACCCCTATATTTTTAGCCATCAAACTTTTAGGGTTTTCTTAGGGTTTGCACTAGCTGCACTTGCTGAAGGGTCTGGAAGCCTGTTATCATCACCCCAAATGTCTTGAAAATCATATCTTTCATCACTAGCACATTCCTGGCTATTAAATTGCCTTATCAGAATAATTTGCAATTTTTTTTTGAGGGGGCATAGGTTCACCCTGCTTTTATCAGGGCATATTTTGACTAATTTTCTTTGACACAACGCAATAAACAAAATTTTATCAAAGAGGGACAAAATGTAGACACTAAAAATTGTCATGGGCCCGCAACTTTATTAAATACCCTTTCTTACTTATTAATTAGATAATTTTAATTATCTAGTTATTGTCTAATGTCATCAGTCTCCTATTAATTAAATAATTTTAACTATTTAATTGTCATTTTTGTCATTCTTTTTCATCTTTGATTAATTAAATCTTATTTAATTACGTTACTAATGTTCATGTCTCCTATAATTAAATAAATCTCATTTATTTAATTATTACTATCTTGTCTACTATAATTAAATAATTAATCTTAATTATTTAATTATTCATTTATCTTTTTCCTTTGTGGTCAAATAAATATTATTTATTTAAATGACTATCTAAATTAACTTTCCCTCCCACATTTTGAATTAAATTACTATTTAATTAAAAAAATCAAATTGCCTTTTGCCTCTATAATTAAATAATGTTACCATTATTTAACTATTCACTTGCCAATTCGAACTAAATGACTTTTTGGAATTATTTAGTTCCTTTCTCAGTCTTATTCATATCCTGTCCCATTTCATTTAATCTCAACCATTGATTGAAATTAAAATTATTCAATCTCGACCGTTCATTCAAATTCGTCTTGTCTATAAATGACGGTTGTCACTATCATTATTACACCTTAGAAATCCAGAGTTCGGGCTTAAGAGATAATTATCTTCAAAATTTTGCTAGCATAGACATAGGATATTGTTGCAATTTAAGATCTAAGGGCATTAATCATTTAAAATAAAAATGGAGAAGGATAATGGAGGTGATGCAATGGAGGCATGAAGGTTATGGTAATATCATTGATTGTTATTTCATATTTATGGACTCTTTTGTTCTTCATTATTATATTAGGGATTTAAGGTTTATTTGTTATGTTTAATGATCTTAACCTCAAATCTTCCTGATGACAAATTCAAGTAGCACATATTTGATTTTCCTTGTGGCACAACAACTCAAGCAAGGGCCACTCGAGGTATTGTTCACCCACCTTTATTTTTGTTATTAGATTAGAAGATTACATTGTTGCATTCATTTCAAGTAGATTCTTACTTACATGCACATGACTAATATTTTAAATCATGATTTATGTTTTGTAATGTGTCTTTGAGTCGTTCTCTGGAGAGGTCAAGTAGTTAGGAGTAAGAGCTAATAGTGTTAGTTAAACATAGAGTTCAGGTTTAGTAGTTAATAGTTACATCATTAAGTTGAAGGTACTTGTAGCATTAGTAGAAAATTAGGTTAATTCCCCTATTTTGCAAGTTAACGTTTTATTTACTATAGTGTCAATTTTTTTACTCCTTTACATTTTTACACTATGTTTGGGTCCCTTAATAAATTGGACTTAATTAAGCCTCTAATTGTCCTAATTATGAATTTAAAATCCTAATTAATCTTGTTTTTCGAAAGGGAAACTTGTATCAAACAATTGCAAACATTAATTAAATCGCCTTGAAATTGGTGTGTCCTAGGTTTGGGGCTTAGGACCCATTTTTTTGGCAGCATTTTTATGATTCAAAGTCAATTTGCAATTGTTGGCTTTTGATGTTTAATTTTTAGGAAATTAAAAAATTACCTATAAATACAAGGTCTTTTTATGAATTCAAATCTATCTAGCAAGAGGTGAACTTTACAAGATCTAAGATTATTGTTAAAGGTGTTCAGGGTAAAAGCACTAACCCATGTCACACTTTCAGCTAGAATAATAATTTTGAGCGAATTATTTTCGGCCAGTACATTTTTGGCCTAGTGGGTTTCGGCCAAAGCCATGCAGTAGTGACATGGCACCAATGTGGTAGTACCTTTCTGACCGGAATGGTTTCGGTCGAAAGCCACTCGATTGAAAACATACTGACCGAAATGTAGATAATAAAATAAAATAAAAAATGAGAGCCCGACCATTTTGCATGCTCGGGCGAAATGGTTTATGGTGAGAGCTCATCGGTTGAAGTGGAGATCACCTAAGAGCTGATAAATACCCAGGTTCCACTTCATTTTTCCTTATGCTACATGTTGTGTGAGCTCTATCGATGGGTAAAGACGTTGGTGTTTGAGTTAGGGTTTCTGTGATTTTTGAATTAATCGCGTTGTTGGTTGTTTTATTGGCTGAATGGTGTAGCAATACGGGTGTTTATGATTTAGATGAAAGAAATGTATATTTGTTTGTGATTTGTATTGAGGAACAACAAATGGAAAATTTTGTTGCTTGGTGGAGTAAGTGAATGTATTTGATTAAAACCCTTGCTGCACCATGAAGTTACAAAGAAAATTATTTAGCTTTAACATTTTAAATGTTTTAAATTGTGTAAATTTTTTTCTATGGTGAACTATAAATATGGGGCTTTAGTTTCTAGTTTATAAAATTGGAAATTTGGGGTTTTAAATATTGGGGTTTCAGTTTAATGGAAATTTAATGTCAGTTTTTTAAGCTTGTTATATCACATCAAATAGCCAGTTGATATCATTCCATTGTTGTTCTAGCAGGCTGCATTACCAACTTTTGGACTTTATTAAAAAAAATGAGCAAAATACCCAACAATGGAAACCATGAGTTGAAATTTTGATAACATACTAAAAGGTTTCCAGTCACACAGAGAACCCTTGAAAGCCACAACTGACTATTTTTCCTTCTAATTAAATAATTGGTATTTCAAGAGTCAAAAGCCCGAAGCAAAAATCTAAACAGAATGAAAAAAACTTTCCCATAAAGCTAAATGGAATGGAAAGTAATGAAAGAATTGGAATAAAGAGGATCTATACTAAATAGTAATTATCACCCTTTTTCCAAGAGTACATATTTTTCTCCAAATCACTTCCTTTGGGACTAAATGGACCACGCTCCATGAATACTCCATATCCAAGCGAAGAGCATCTAGGCCCTACAGTAGTTTATTAACACAAAAGTATTACATCCTTGCTCTAAAAGATTGTTCAAAGGCACAAGTACACTATATGTGCATCCTATAAATTAAAGCTCACTATCATTCTATTAACTCCATTAAGCCATAATGCTAATGGCTTGGAAGTGGGATTGGTCTCTACCTATCCAAAGTAGTAAAATAAAGCTCTACCATTGTCTTCATCAGTTGTAATATACCCACCATACTGTTTAGAGGTAATGTTTTGTTTCTAGCCTAACAGATTATTTATGAGATTAGATTCATATGAACTTAAAGTCACCTAAATAGTAATCAATGACAATAATATACCCACCCACAACATTTCAAAAAACATATTATACCCTAGTGCTAAATCCATACAGTTAACAAAACATAAACTTTGTATTAATTAGGCAGATCTACACTAAACTTAAACTCTATTCATTAAATAGATCTGCATTGAACTGAGTCAACTTTCCCGCAAAGACAACATTTCATCATGTATAGAAATAACATGTTCTTCAAGCTTTCTCAACTCTAGCTCCATGCCCTGCAATATTTAGGAGTCACCAAAAATTCAGTGGTTCGATGTGTTAAACTCAAGCAAATTATCCATCCATCACTTACAAAGAAAGTCCAACAAAACTTATGAAAGGAAACTTGCCAGACAACCTTTTTTCTTTCCTAATTTTGGCATTGAATTAAGCTAATAAACTAATCTTCCAATTAGTTAAAAGATAAAAGTTAAACAATGCTTGTATAAACATCAAGTCCTAGTAATTTGTCATAACTTCTTTATCATTATAAATTATTAAATTTTCTTTAAATACATTGCTATTATAGATAAATTGATAATAGATAGAATGGTTTCAAATTAAAAAATTTGTATGATAAAATTTCCTGACCATAGTAGATTCAATATAAAAGCAAGCTACCTAAAAATTATCAACTGATTACACTGTTTCCAACTTGATAAATAAAATTTAACTTAAACAAAAATGTCCTTGTAGCCCTATCCACATAGAAACAAGACCGATTTATACTCATCCTCTTGGCTTTGTATCCTGGCTAGCATGTTGGTTACCATGATGTTGAGTTGTGCAACTCACTCCACAATAGCCTTTCTCTTAAGTGTTGAAACATTGTGTGCAATTTCAGCACAGTAAGTCTTGTTGCATCATCAAAAGGTCCAACTCTCTAGCACTGTGTACAACAATTTTTTTAAAGCCAGAAGGCAAGTTTTCTTGTTTGATCCATAAGGGTGATCCCACAACACTGGTTTACAATTTTTGGGCAAACTGGACACTGAATTGATTTTTTTAACTAAATCTTCATTTTTGGGCTCCTATAACACCTAAACCGTGAGGAATTTGAAGATGATGCAAACTAGTGATTTGTAAAGTTTTTGTCTATAGATTCTAAATATATTTTTTTCAAAATTTTTGGAATCAAATTGCACTTTTTTTTCATCTCCTTCAAAAACTAGTTTTTATCAGTAAACAACATTTTTAAAGAGTGATGCTCACTGTATACAACATAATTTTTTTTGTATGAAGGATAAAATTATATTTTTTTTGAATTTAGATTTGTAACTACAATATCTAACTAGTTCATTTGGTTTCATAGTGTTTTATTAAATATTTTGTCCTTAATCCAGTTTCGAAGTCAAAGCAATTACAATTCAGACATAGGTAGATTGTATACAACATAAATTTTTCTGTATGTATCAAAATTCAATTTTTTTTTAATGGATCAAGGACATCAATACCCAACCTGAACATATTTTTCAAAATTTTATTTTGATAATCTACTATTTTTCCACATGTGCAGAACAAAGAGCTTGATTTTTAGTGAAAAACCTGCATTCACAAGAAATAAAAAATAAATATAATAATCAAATTAAATTTATTAAAATTATACTCTTTTGGAAGCTTATAATAAGGATTACATACTTAAAAAAATAAAATTTAAATGAATTCATTTGATCCCCCAAAAGGTAAATCAAAAGTGGGTTTTTATCAACATTTTGATAGGTGTAAAGGAGACTACATTATAGGTATGGTTTAAAACTAGCGGGGTTCTATCCAAGGGGGCTTGGTATAAGGTGGTTTGATCAAACCCTTTTCAATTGAAATCCTTTAAATGAAAATTTTCAGACTTCAATCATTATATTTTCTAAGAATATGTGATTTCAGCAAAAATCAGGATCTCCCATACATATGTCATTTGATGCTCATGACTGTCACAATAACCTTATAAAATGCAAGATTTTTATGACTACTGCTCTAATTGTGAATCTTTATCTTGATATAGTTGTATGTGTGTATGTATGTATGCATACACATGTGTACATGTATTAATGCATATATGTGTATGTGTGTATGTATGTATACATAAACATGTGTACATGTATGTATGCATATATGTGTATGTGTGTATGTATGTATGCATACATGTGTATGTGTGTATATACATATACATATACATATACATATACATATACATACATATACATATGTCATGTACATGTGTACGTACATGTATGTATATATACATGTACATATGTACATGTATACATACATACACACATACACACATACACACATATGCATACATGCACATGTATACATACACATATACACACATATGTACATACACATGTATCAAGTCTCTTTGAAGTTGTCAAATTTATTATTTATGTTATCTAATTTAAATAGAAGGTGAACTATTGAACATAGAGATAGATATAACTTGAACTATCTCATTAGATATAAAGTTGTTTTAACGATATATACATGTTTTAGTTTTGAAATTTGATTAAATAAATTTGTTTAACATCATGCATATTTTGTTTTAATGATATGCAAATCTCTAGATTTACATATATATATATAGATATATATATCATGGCCGATGAGGGATCTCACCATTCCCCTCGTTCTGATCAAGAGACTCAAAATATAACAAATTTATATCAGAATAGTATTGCTAGATTAGACAATGCTCTAAGATGTTTAGAGAAAATTAGAGCAAACAATTCACAACTTCCCCAATTTGGCTAATCGAGATAGATTAGTCACTATTAGAGATGAGATTCATTGAATGGTCGAGATAATTCGATCATTCAATCCTTATGATGAGATCAACATTGAGCGATTTTATTTGTCTCTTGCCAGAAGTGTTACTGACACAGTGAAATATAGAGAAGTTGCCAAATTATTTTTAGGAAAAAATGTGTTAACCATGTTCCCTCATTATAGAGGACACAATATAATTAGAGGATATTTGGTTATGAGGTGTGTAGATCCTCTTGTTGCACCATTCATATACCTTAGATGGTTGGTAGGGTATCATAGATGGCCTCACAATGATGAGCTGCAAAAATATTTTGTCAAACAGTTATATGTTTAATTTCATTTATAGATAGATGTGGACTACACATCTTATCCTAAGCATGCTGGCCAAGGTAAAGGGCATTTTTTTGACAAACAACAATTTAGACTTCCAGGTTTGCCACTGCCTGTGGACAAGAGGGCATTCGCTGGCCCAAACCTTTTGGTTTTACCGAAACATGTGGAATTGGCAGTAGCAGGGGAGTCAACAACAAGCTCCACTCGATCCTAGATTATGGATAACATTGCCTCTATTACGACACAGATTGATCAAATTTCATCTGATCAAGTTGGTAGATACTTATTACATCTGCGGATCAACCTTCCTCCCATAGAGGCTACATCAAGATCTTATGATCCAATTATTCATCTTGATCTACCTACTCCTTTAGATATCAAGCATATGAACCACACTACTTTGCATAATGTGTGTAGAGTCTCAGTTTTTGATTTACTAGCAACATATCAGGTCATCAGTGAGGGCCATGGGATCTCTCTTGACCATGTACAAAGATTTATTAGACAGTGATATCCTGGTACACATATGAGCCACATGGTGGAAACTCTAGGGGATATTCCAGAGCAGCCTACAAGATCCCATGTACAACATGTTTCTATCGATCCTTTATCTTGTACAAGTCATTAGGATGTTACATATCACGTTGAGGTTATTGCAACACCTAATGTTGTCCATGGCACATATACTCAACTTCTTTTTGGCATTGAACTATACATGCTACAAATCCCCCTGCGATGTCCTTGCATTCTTGTGATCTTAGTGACATTGGTAGAGCCATCGATCAAGCACGACAGGTACTTGAATAATTTATATATATATATAATTGTGTTCTAAAAAATTATGTATGATACGTGTAATGTATTTTAAAGTCTAGTTGTTTAACTCCTGATTGAAATTGTGTACTTGAAATTTTTTAAGCATGTATTAATGTGAATTTGCACCTCTAGTGCAAATCCCCTTTTTTCCCTTTATCACCTTATAAAATCAAAGGTGGAGGTTTAAGTACACTTAATCCCGTTGCTTGCATTCCACTTGGCCCCTAGTTTGTGTGTCGGTGGGGGCATTTCTGTCAGGGACGTCCGCGCGATGTTTAGATGTTTGCGCATTGTGCTTATGTCCTTGGTAGATTCTTGTGGCTAAGATTGCATAGGCATTACATTTTTGATTGGAAGTCAAAGAGTAACGCCCCTCTTTGGCTAGCCGACCTGAATATGGCCATTTTTTGCATTCTCCTTCATAATCTCATTCCATTCTTTCATTCTGAGAGTTTGGAACAAGTTGACACACTCTCCCCACACTTTGAACACTGACTTCCAAGCTTTGCAGCAAAACCATTCACTCCATTTGCAACAATCTATCACTCCATCACTCCAACAAGGTGAGTACAAGATACACACCATGGCAATCGAGGCTTGAGTCCCTCTCATTCACTCCTCCACAAGCCTTGAGTGATTTGGACGGAGGCGGTAAGCTCCTTCCTTCTCCCCTTTTGCTTTTGGTCGAGAAAGCACGTACTTCTTGTAATGTTTTGTGTTTTCGTAGCTTGTAGATTCTTTCCTTTATCATTTATCTCTGCTATTCCAAACTTGGTTGTCCATGGAGGTGGAAACACCAAGACGGGGGTCTGACTGAGGTAGGCCCCTATACAGCCCCAATAATTTCTCCCTTCCTTGTTTGTAGGTAGAGAGTGCATGGAGCAAGCTAGCGAGGAGAGAATTCTACGAGATCATCTTTGTCACCTTGGTGGTAATACATTTGCTTTATCGTATTCGTATTTTCTTTTCTTTCCTCTTAATATCATTCTATCACTTCAAATATTCCTAGACTAGGCTAGTAGTCTCCCTTTTTGAGTTAGAATATTGTCTTCTTGGTTCTCTAGCTGTACGGATGCCAGCGCACCTGTGAGATGCCGACGCACCACACTATCATCCTAGAACTGCACTTCTGTCCTCAGACAGAGAACTGCTTGAGACATGATTCTGACTCTAAAGGCCAACTCATCTGGTCTCCTTCCAACATTCAAATTGCAGAGTGATCGAAGGGTTCATAATCCTAATCATTCTCATCCTTGTCATCCTAACTTCCCTTTAAACTGGGATGGGTTAGGGCAGCCTTTCTGCTCTTGGCCTTTCGTGACTTGGGGCCTTACGGTGGGTGGTCCTCCTCTCTCACTTTTTTGGTGAACCCGACGTGAACCATTTTGGTTATGTTCGGCTATACTGAAAGCTCCTTTCCTCATATCCTAGGAGTGTTGTAGGTGTGAGTGTTGTGAGGCTCTTGCCTCACAACCCAACCTGCAACCCCTAGTAGGCGTAGTTGGAAGGTTCCAAAGTATTGCATAACGAAACCTTAAATGGGTCACTACCTTATCCCGTAAACCTTAGGAGGCTCTGTAGAAGTACCATTGGTGTGTGTGATGGCCTCTTTCCTTAATCAACCTATTCCCTTTGCGTAGACTGTGAGTAGCTATACGAGCATAACCTTTACTTCATAGGACTTTCCAATGGGCTTTAATGGAGATCCATCTCCTCTTTACATTCCTGCAAGGATAAATGGGAACACTGTAGCAGGCATTCTCATTGATCCGACAATGCAAGTGAATATTATAACTGAGGAGATCATGCTGATTAACTTCATGCATAAGGACGAGTATGATGCACCTGAGAGTATCATCCACACCCACGATAGACTTTTCATAACTCCTATAGGGAGTATTGTCCTATCAGTCCTCATGGGACCTAAATCCATAAGCGTTAAGTTTGACATTATCCCAGGGTCTAAACTCTTCAGAGTGAAGATAGGTATCCCTTGGCTAGTAGCTATGAATGCAGTTCCATTGGTTAGACACAAATGTCATAAGTTTGTTCCTAGAGGTTCGATACATCTTATCCATGACACCGGCTATAGACCACCAGTTGCACGTGGCAGCTATACCCTGGATTACTTTTGGCTTGCCTCCCTTGGTCCTCTCCTACCTAGGAAGGATCTCTTACACCACACTTATCAGAACTATAAGAAGGGGCGAGCTAGGCTGAAAGTGAGGTACCCTCCTTCACCTTATGCTATCTCGCATAGAGCTTGCTTAAAGGCTGATAGTGATTCTGCCAAGGCAAGCGGTCTCAAAATCCTCCTTCTTCCTCTTTCGTAGTTCAGCTTGTTGCTTCATCTCATCCTATTGTGGTACCATCTGTTTCTGTCTCACATTTGCGAGAGAATCCCATGGTGCCCGCTTGGCAAAAAGCCAAGCGTCCTACATTTGAGCTTCCTATCTTACCGATGGAGCCTAGGCCCATTCAATATGGAAGATAGAAGGCCCCCCTTGGAGAGTCCTCCTTGTCTCGGCCTCCACGGTCTCCTACTGTTACTTTTCTTAAAACAGTGAATGGGAAGAGGCCCGCCGCCGAGGCGCTAGAGTCAACTCCTCCCGCCATCTCCGAGCTTGCCCCTCCTTCTTCCATTAAGGATTCTATCCTTCCACTAGAGATAATCATGGAGGACACCCCCATGGTTTAGCATGATCCTTCTATCCCTTCACAGGTTCCAGCTTCTGGTGCGAAGAGTAGTAGAAATTGCCTTGCGTGCGAGCGCAAGCGTTGGCGAAAGGATCTCCTGACCGAGCAAGCCTCCTCACAGAAGAAAGAGGAGGAGAAGACCACATCTCCTATTGTGTCTTCCTCTCTCCCCCCTTCCGTCTCTATTCAAACTTGTCCCAAATCTCTTTCGGCTCCCGCTATGAGCGCACATGTATCCAAAAGGGTGCAAGTGTTTATCGCTCCTTTGACAGAGCTGCCCTTGTTGATTTCCATCTCGGATGTCTTGCCTTTCCCAAAGCCCATGGACATGGTTAACAATTTGGTTGTGTCCACTATGGTTCTTTCCTCTTCTTCCTCACCATTCCTTGCTTGATCTATGGGGAGTTCGCCTCCTCCGATGAAGAAGAAGTTAGAGCGTGGTCCCTCCAGCAATGGAGGACGTAAGAAGAGACCGCCATCTCCGAAGGGTGGCCCCGTACTGGATTTCTTTGTCCTAGCGACAAAACCAACTCCAGCCTCCCCCAAGTTTGTCACTGCTCCCGAGTTCCTCGGTGAGCCTAGAAGTGAACCTCAAGTGCAGACTCCTCCATTTATTGAGGCAAAACATGGCACTCCTGTCAAGTGCATGTTCAACTCATTGGATGAAGTTCTGACCCTGTCAAAAATCTTTGCGAGGTCGTTGACCCTAGACCCACAAGAGCTAAGTGATAAAGACCTTACAGGTCCCTCTACGTTAGCCCTTGTTGCGAGAGGATCAGAAGCTCCTCCTCTTAACATTACACCTTTGCAGGCGCATCACCCTTCCTATGATGATCTAGAGTGGGAAGCTGATGACCTCTTGGTTGACCAATGTTAGGGGGAGACCATCTTCTTATTCTTTAGATTAGATGTGTGCATGTGTTGTGATAGGTGTTCCCCATGATCATGCTGTATGTTCTTGGATGACCCTCGTCACCCCTGTTGGTGCTTGAATACCGGTGTGGTGTTTGTATTGTAAACCTTCCTCTATATGTGTCATCATTCTTCCATGTTTGTGATTGACTTTCGATGAATTGGGGACGATGCAAAGCGTTGGGAGCATTTAGGCCTCCTTCCATGTTGACCCAATTTTTTATTTTACTTTGTCTTCTCGTGCATTCCTCACATGGCCTGATATAGTAGGGGGTTGACGAAAATTCATTTATATACTATTATTATACTTATATATATTTATGAGTAGTTCTAATCCCGAAACATCAGACTACCCCTATGCCTTTGGTGTGTGTTCCCTCTTCCTTTTTACTTTCTCTTTCTCTTTCTCTCTTCTTTGCTTGAGTTGTCCCTTTCATGTGTGACAATACACCTTCCACATTGCTTGGTCTTTAGAAAATACATTCATTGTCAGACAAATATTTTCTCAAAGACCCTTCACACACTCCCTTTTTAGAATCACATTCTCAACTTAGAACCCCAACAAAACGTGTTTCCTTCATCATGGGTTCATAAAGAAAGGACATGAAAATCCTCCTCCGAAGCAGGAATGGTCTTAGTCTTCCCCTCACATGAGTACATATCCTCCCTTTTGAATTCCTTGATGAAGTTAACATCTTTCAAAAGGATTCCTTGGTGATGAATCGATTCGAAAAGGAAGATATTAAAATTGCGAACAGTGTGTCCCTTGAGTGGACCCTTCCCTTTCACGTTGGGTTCCCAAGGGACCCCTTCGAAATTTTTTAACGAGTTCTATGGTGTCTAGCTTGGGGGCAGCCCAAGTAGACCGGTTTTCGCATCTTTGCGTCTAGTCTGGGGGCAGCCCGACTAGACCTATTTCACATCTTGACATCTAGTCTGGGGGCAGCCTGACTAGACCAGCTTTGCATCTTCACTTCTAGCTTGGGGGTAGGTTGAATAGACCTTACTCTTCAAACAACACGTCCCTTGAGTGGACCCTCTTTCTTTTTGAAGGGTTCCCGAGGGAGCCCTTTGAAAGATTTAGAACTTAGTGATAGTTTGTGTGACTATCCATTCACTGGATTGCATGGCCACTTCCTGATATGTTCTATCTATGGGTAAACATGTCGCCACCTCTGACTCTACGGAGTCCCGTTTACTCAGTCTCCCTCATGCGAGAGTTCTTGGGGGATACCTTCCTTGCAGGTCTATGGGGCTGTAAGGTGCTTTTCTTGGTTTCCTTCATGTGAGAGTTCTTGAAGGATACCTCCCTTGTAGGATCATGAGCCTATAAGGTACTTTCATACTTCAACTTTGTCGTTCCGTGGAGCTATGAAGTCCTCTCCTGCACTTTCGAGTTTGCCAGACCACGCTTTGCTTCCTCGACAGTTTAGGTATACAT
This sequence comes from Sequoiadendron giganteum, assembly GCA_007115665.2. Taxonomy (NCBI): domain Eukaryota; kingdom Viridiplantae; phylum Streptophyta; class Pinopsida; order Cupressales; family Cupressaceae; genus Sequoiadendron; species Sequoiadendron giganteum. Next base: position 179,027,089 of record CM021100.1, read on the forward strand.
CTCTCACTCTGCTACTTCCTTACTACTATAATTTATTGAAGCACTCATCAGTACTCATGCTCGCTAAAGTAGGGGCAAAATGTATTAACGTGAATTTGTACCTCTAGTGCAAATCCCCTTTTATCCCTTTATCACCTTAGAAAATCAAAGGCGGAGGTTTAATTCCACTTAAGCCCATTGCTTGCATTGCACTTGGCACTTAGTTTGTGTGTTGGTGGGGGAATTTTTTTTGGGGACACCCGTGCGGTGTGTAGATGTCCACGTGGCATGCAAACGTTTGTGCAACGCGCTTACATCCTTGGTAGATTCCTGCGGTTGAGACTGCAGAGGCATTGCATGTTTTATTAGAAGTCAAAGAGTAACGCCCCTCTTTGGTTGGCCGACCTAAATATGGTCACTTTTTGCCTTCTCCTTCATAATCTTATTCCATTCTTCCATTTTGAAAGTTCAGAACAAGTTGGAACACTCTCCCCATGCTTTGAGTGCTCACTTCCAAGCTTTGCAACAACACCATTCACTCCATTTGCAGCAATCTATCACTCCATCACTCCAAGAAGGTGAGTACAGGACACACACCATGACAACCAAGGCTTGAGTCTGTCTCGTTCACTCCTCCATAAGCCTTGAGCACTTTGGACGGAGGCGGTAAGCTCCTTCCTTCTCCCCTTTTGCTTTTGATCAAGTAAGCACGTACTGCTTGTAGTGTTTTATTTTTTTCATAGCTTGTAGATTCTTTCCTTTATTATTTTTCTCTGCTATTCCAAACTTGGCTGTCTGTGGAGGTTGAAACACCAAGATGAGGGTTTGACTGAGGCAGGCCCTTATACAGCCCCAACAATTTCTCCCTTCCTTGTGTGTAGGTGGAGAGTGCGTGGAGCAAGCTAGTAAGGAGAGCATTCTACGAGATCGTCTTTGTCACCTTGGTGGTAATACATTTCCTTTATCATATTTGTATTTGCTTTTATTTCCTCTTAATCTCATTCTATCACTTCAAATATTCCTAGACTAGTCTAGTAGTCTCCCTTTTTGAGTTAAAATCTTGTCTTCTTAGTTCTTTGGCCGTACGGATGCCATCGTACCTATGTGATGCTAGCGTGCAGCGTTTTCATCCTGGAACTATGCTTCCGTCCTCAGACAAAGAACTGCCTGAGACACGAATCCAACTCTAAAGGCCGACTCATCTAGTCTCCTTCCAACATTCGAATTGCAGAGTGATTGAAGGGTTCATAATACTCATCATTCCCATCCTTGTCATCCTAACTTCCCTTTAAACTGAGGTGTGTTAGGGCAGCCTTTCCACTCTTGGCCTTTCGTGACTTGGGGCCTTACAGTGGGTGGTCCACCTCTCTCACAAAGCAGTATGGTGATTTTTCAGAGTTTGGAAATTTGGCACATGATGGTGATCCCATGTAGCACACTGCTGAGGTACATTTAAATAATTTTAAAAATTTAATTACTTGATGTAAGTTTGAACACATTGAACTTGTACATTGTACAAGTTTAGATAGTGTTACATATATGTACACACACACACATATATATATATATGCATATATTAAAAATTAAATTTAAGTTCATGTGTGTATACTTGAACACATGCAGGGCTTGGGACGAGGCTTAGGACATGAATCCAGAGAGCTTGGATTGGGACATGGATCCACACATCTTGGAAATTTGGCATATGATGGCGATCTCATGCAATAGACAACTGAGGTACATTTAAATAATTTTATTTAAAATTTAATTACTTGATGTAAGTTTGAACACATTGAAATTGTACATTGTACAAGTTTAAATAATTTTACAAATATGTACACACACACACACACACACACACACACACACATATATATATACATGTATTAAAAATTAAATTTAAGTTCATGTGTGTACTTGAACACATGCAGGACTTGGGATGAGGCTTAGGACATGGATCTAGAGAGCTTGGATTGGGACATGGATCCGCACATCTTGGATCAAGAGGGGGATTTGGTCCATGTATCGAGGGAGAGATCGGGCCATGGATTGAGGGAGAGATCGGGCCAGAGATCTGATGATTATATTCACAGTAGATATCCCTCTCTTTGAGATGTTTTATAGTATTATGGTTTGAGATCAAATTATTATGCTGGAGACACTTTTTATGATTTATGTACATCACATTACATACATTTATGTTTGATGGTATACACTTGTTATGATTTACATCACATTCATGTACATTTATGTTTTATGGTTTGAATAGGTTTGTTATCACATTATTATGGTTTGAACACTTGTTACATTTATTTACATCATGCATTATTATGGTTTTATTTATTTAGCAAGTTTGTACAGGTTTATTTAAATTTAAATTATGGTTTGTTCACACTTGTTGTACATCTATTTACATTGTGAAATCAAAATGTTGGACTATCTAATGGTTGCTATTTGTAAATTTAAAAATATGGACATGTACAATTAATTTTAAATAGAAATGAATTTGTCTCAATAAATAGGTCAAGAAATAGAAAAAATTAAATGCAAATTTATGTAAGAGATTAATGCTATATTTAAGTGTGTACATGCTGAAATTTGAAAATCCAAATTGATTTAAACTATAAACCTCAAATCAAAATTGTAGCATGATATCAATGGAGTTTTTCTTGATTAAAAACATATGCAAAAACAAAACTAAATTATGCAAAAATGAGAGAAAATGCCTTTCAATAGAAATTAAACTCCATTGTTATCCTTTTCCACAATATCTTGTTCTTTGCTCTCAGATTTTTTTATGAGCAAAAGCACAAGAAGCTATGCAGAGCTGGATTTTGATTAGAATGAGATTGGAGTTATATGTGCTTTTTGGTGAAAAGAAGAGGCATTTATAGATGTCCTCAAATGGTAGATTCATGTTGTGGGAGAGATGTGGGATAAAAAGATTGAAGTGGGAAAATGCATATTATAATTAATTGAAATTAATTGAAATGAGAGAGATAATGGGTGGATTTTATGATATGATGTAGGTTTATGAATTTAGAATAAAGTGCAATTTTGAATGGATAAAAGAATTAAATGCATAGATTAAATGATTTTATGCAATAGATAAAGATTAAATGATCTAATGATTTATGAATTTAGATAAATGATTAAATGATTTTATGTATTTAAATGATTTAATATGCATACATATTTTAATGATTAATACAAATGGAGCAATATGAAATGATTTATGGATTAAATGGTTGATTATGAAAATGATTAAATGCATATAATATTATTGAATGAATAAATGCTTATAATATTTTAATGATTTAAGTGGATTGATGAAATTAGAGTAAGATATTAAATGAATTGATTAAATAGTTAATAATATCCATTTAATTAATAGACGAAAAATAGGATTGTGAGGACAAATTTTAAGTGTCTACAAAGTGAAACATAAAAATGTAATTGGAAATAGATAACCTGAATTCTTAGATCTAAATGTTCATTTTTAAAGTCACTAGATACGTTAAATGTAAATTGTGCATATATCATGCTATACATGAACTTAAGAATTCCATATATAATCTAATACGCATGAATTTGAATGTGCATGCAAAGAATTCTTGAACTAGATGATGAGCTATACTTGTGTCTAGTTGAATGTTTAAATGAAATCTGTATACACCTTAAATTGGTCTGGAGCATCTGATTAATTAAATACAAATTATTTGATTAATTATCCTAATTTCCTCTACGATTGAATAAATATAAATATTTATTTATATAGTTCACATTTAAAATTCATCTTAATTAAATAAAAAAAATTAAATACTTTGTTCGATTTAATTATCAAATCCCTATTTCAATCTATCACATCAATCTTAAATTAATTGAATAAAGATCAAACACTTTATTGATTAATTGCCATATTCTTCTGTTTAATTTAATAAACAACTATCCTATAGTTCATTTTATTAAATTATTTATCCCTCTTTTGCTAATTTAAATAAATCAAAATATTTGAATAAAGCATAAAGAATATTCCATCTATATTCTCTAAAAAATAAATTAGATATCCTATGTCTAAACCATGTCTAAAATATGTCACAATTAATACTTTGAAACTTCACGGGAAGTTTTGGAGACAAATTGGAGACAAATTCCAAATTTTTCTCTCAATCCTCCTCCATCAATCCTTCCTCTTCTTTTGCTTGGTGTTTTCATGGGTAGAGACAATCACCAAAATTCTCTCAATCTCCTCCATCTTTCACCATTCAATCCTCCAGACTGAATCCAAGCCTCTCAATGCCATCCCTGTGCATTTCTACAACAAAAAATTCTATAAATAAAGCCTCATTGAACCAAGAAAAGGATCCCTAGGTTATCAAGTTTACTCTGCAGAATTTCATCCAAGCATCCAAGCATTCAAGCATCCAAGCATCCAGCAATCCAGTTTTCAATATCATGGCTGCCTCCTGTAGCTGCATTTATCTGTTTCATATCAATCCATGCTAGTTTAATTCATTTATCATCTAGTATTGTTATATTTAGTTCCATATCATTGCTTTAGTATCCATCTCATTCTTTCAATTGTCATTTTAACAATCATAGTGCACTCACTATCTGAGAGCCATTTTGATTTAATAAATCTTGGGAGATAGAGAACAATATGATGCTTTCAATTGATTATTGCTTTGAATTGATTCAAATTGATTTATCTTTGATATAATGTCTTATTAAGAAGTGTTTTGTGCTTTACACCTCATTCCACACTTACAATTTGGCGCCCACCGTGGGGCATTAACCCCAATTTTACAAATTTTCTGGAAAGTGTCACGCAGGTTCTCGGCGTGTTTTCTTTTAGCGCTTTCATCAAAAACTATAGCACTTCCATGGCAAACTACAGCGCTTCCGTAAAAAATTTCAGCGCTTTCAACTTTAGCACTTTTGTGAACTATTTTAGCGCATCGGTGATTTAGCGCTTCCATGGCAAATTTCGATGCTTCGGTCTCCTGTTTTGGCACTTTCGTGTTTTAGCACATTAGGTAACTGTTTCAGCGCTTCGGTGTAATATTCCAGCACTTTTGTAAAATTAGTCTGGATCCGACACGGCCGCGGCCAAATTTTAATTTTTTCACAGTTGGACTAAAAATTATCAATCCTAGGATAGTCACTTCTGGTTCTCTAAAATTTATCAATCCTAGGATAGTCACTTCTTGGTTTCTAAAAAGTATCAATCCTAGGGTAGTCACTTGTTGTTTTTCTAAAAGCAAATTTATCAATCCTAGGATAGTCATCACATTTTTTTCAGTACAAGTTAAAAATAACAAACATGATTTATGTGAAGCAACACCTTCACATAGATTATAAAATTTCTTTTTGGGCTTAAAACAAGACAAAATTATATGTTGTGCTTGTGGTGATTAGGCTTATGCTCTCCCCTTAACTGGGTGACCAAAGTGCCAGATTCACTTTTTACTTCATGTTATTTATGATTTGTTAAATCCTTTAGAAGGCCTGCCGTAGTGGGAAAAAGTATTCACACTACTGGAACGACCTAAGTGGGAACACCTAAAGCCAAAGATTCCAACCCACTATAATAAAAATGTAAGTTGTTGATGAAAGTCCAACTTGACGGTAGTGAGCAAGATAACCATCCCCAAAATCTTTGTTCTAAAGATTGGGAGGTCTACTGAGGGAGTTTATCTATTTGCCGCACCGCACGGAAGCCCTATCTACGAACCATAGAGTAGTTTCTCGTCAAGTCTGTATCCATACATTTTCATACTCACAGTGCAAGGGGAGGGAAGATTCTACCCCCAAGACACTCACCATATAATTTCCAAGGACCGTTTACTCAGAGGACGAGAAATCCAACTCTGAGTATGCGCCTAGAAACGACAAAAACACGGGCGCCCTCTAGGGGGTGACAAGGCTGTGTGCATCAACGCAATTCAAGATGTGGGTTGTGAGTATAATGATGACCTACTTGTCCTTAAGTGTGAGTTTGTTTGATTTGTGTACAATTGTCAAAGCAACCCGTGAAAATCAATAAGAACCATTCGTGGCTCTTGAACATACACGATCTATTCATTGAAAATAATTATTCACAATTGCTTGCTGTGTTTTCACAAATTCATTAAAATAAGATTAAAGATCATCCTGAAAACAACAAAGTCAAGTTATATAAGAAAACTCCATGCTTCGAAAGTGGAAGTCCACCACGTTTCTCAAAAGGAAAATCAAAATCACAAAATCCAAGGACCCTCTCAATTATCGAAATAAATTGAAGAGAGGGCATTTTTTGTATCAAAATCGAAAACTCCTTTTGCAACATAGAACATTCATCCACAGATATCACAATTTTGCTAGGGGTCACACTTTAGATTATGCAGTAGAACCACTCTATTCACGAGCCTTCTTCCAAAGAAGAGCTCTCACTTAGTATCACAACCGTAGTCAGCGTATACGTCTTTCTTATCTTACACAATCCTTGATACAGTATGCCACAAGGCTAGATCAGATTTTACAATAGAGAGTCTTAAAGTCCTACTTTTAGCGCTCTAGAATCTTGTTTCAGCTCTTCTGGTCACTGTTTTAGCACTTATGTGAAATAGCGCTTTCGGGCACTGTTTCAGCTCTTACAGTCTTTATTTTAGCGCTTCTGTCAAAACAACGCTTTCATCATCTTTATCAGTGCTTTCAGGCACTGTTTCAACGCTTCTATCAAAATAATGCTTCCATCAATTTCTATAGCGCTTTCGTGCACTGTTTCAGCGCTTCTGTCAAGATAGCGCTTTCATCACTTTCTGCAGCGCTTTTGTGCATTGTTTTAGCGCTTCTATCAAGATAGCACTTCTATCACCTATTTCAACACTTCAGAACTCTATTCTAGCGCTTCTATGAAATAGTGCTTTAGTACTCTATTTTAGTGCTTTTAAAACAAAGAGTTCAAAATTTTTACCAGTCAGTTAGTTTGTCATTTCATCAACAGTTTTCATCAGAACCAAGTTTATTTTTTTATCAGAATCACTATCTACAGACCGAAAACAGATAGGTTTATACAAACTTCCAATCTTATCAACTGAAACAAGATCTTACAAATCACAAGTGTCAAAATCAAATCCACAATCGATTACTACACTGAAGTTTCATCATCAGGATACTATCATCCTTTATCATGAAACCAAGTATAGTAATCAAATTTTTAACATAGTTAAATCAATAAGATTAGCTATCTTATTCGACTTTGTTAAAAGTTCAATTAACATTTTCCAGCAAATAAGATCAACATTTCAGAAGAAAGGGTTAAATTTTTTATGCCAATCTTCACTAGGTCCCAAAAATAGAGACTCGTAGAGTAAGAAATTTTAAAATCCCAAGCAATGGCAAAGGAAAATCCTTGGAACAATCTGAACTGAAACGATAAGAATGAAATAACTCCAGAGGATATTCAAGCAGCTCAACAAGATCCCAAGTTCCATATATTTATGGAAAAGATTTTAGAACAAGATAGGGAGAAGTATCTTTTGATGTTGGCTTAATCAGGTGCCAAAATTCCCAAGGACTTCGACGTGAATAGTCTGAAGGAACCACTTGGAACAAGTGAGACTAAAATATTGAAACCTACACAAACAATAGATCCAGTTGTCGCTTTGACATCTCAAATGCAACTGTTACAACAACAGATACAGGATATGATGAAAGGGAGTACCAAAAGATATGCGTTGCAAGACATTTGTCCTTATTCTTTCGATGCAATAGTCGGCCTGATACCTTTTCCAAGACACTGCGAATTCCCAAAATACGACAAGTATAATGGAAGAATAGATCCAATAGATCACATCCGAGAATTCAAAACAATGAGCCTTGAGTTTTCCCAAGAGGAAACTTACTTAATGAGGTTATTTCCAAGAAGTTTTAGAGGTGCATGTATGGAATGGTTCTCGAAACTACAACCAGGTATCAGAACTTTTGAGGAACTTGTCAACAAGTTCATCTCCCAATACTCATTCAACATCCAACATGATGTTACAATCAAGGATCTTTACAACTTAAAACAAAACAAAGGAGAAACGTTCTTATCTTTTCTACAAAGATGGCAACGACTGTTCGCCCGCTATCCTCGATCCATTCCTGAGGAAGAAAAGATGGAGTTGTTCATGGACAACTTGATGGAAGAAATGAGTTATAGACTGGAATTACAATGTCCTCCCACATTCAAAAAATTCATAGAAAATGGTCTTAAAATTGAGGAAGCATTAGTCAAAAGAGGAGTTATCAAGCATTTCAACGATAAAATGAATAACACAAGTAACTTCTCCAATCAATACTTAAGCAATGACAAGCCAAAATTTTGGCAAAAGAATCGAAGCATGACTACCAATGAAACAATGAATGATTCCCCAAATGTCAAACCGGTTTTTAACTTGACAACATCAATATCAAAGAATCAAAACAATGATCAAATTATCAAGCCAAATGTCACATAAAACAATGAAATCATAAAAACATAGTCATATCAAAAACCATCCAATCGGCGAAGGTTCACACCTTTAGGACAAACAATAGAATCAACAATGAAAGAATTAGTCACTAGTGGCCTCATCACTGCACGAGAAGCTCGATTCTGGGATCCAAAGGTCAAACCACCATGGTGGAATGACGCTGATTATTGCAACTTCCATAATAACAAAGGTCACAAAACTAACAATTGTATGAAGTTGAAGCACACAATACAAGACTTGATCAACAACAACAAGGCATATGTGGAATCACCACAAAACAATAATGATCACTCGACCTTCAAAGACCCTTTGCCAAACTATGACAAAGGAGCATCATCATCCTCAAACTACAAAGGTAAGAACATCAATCATGTCTATGAAAAAATGATCCTTTGTTTATCTAAAGTAGAGAGTGATCATACAGTTGATCACAACATTGATGAACCCAAGATCAACAACACTACTCCGTTGGACTTGCTCCCGAACATATCAAAATTTGATAATCAAATCAATGTCTTAAAAATCAGAGACTGTCAAGAACATCAACTAGTAAATGTGATGACTAGGGGGCAAGCCAAGGTCATGTTAAAGGGAGTTGGATCTACACATGCAGTTCCACCTCCATCTCATTATAACATTGTCAATCAATTACAAAACATTCCTGCACAAATATCGATACTAGAACTCCTTAAAATATCACCATCACATAAGGAGGTTCTCGAATGAGCTTTAGTTTCCACTACGGTACCAAAGAATCTAGATGTTTGTCAGTTCCAAGCTATGGTGAGACATTTGGCTACCCCACATTGTCTATCATTCTTCGAATAGGATGATATCTCGCGAAACCATCCCCATAATATTGCACTCCATATTGAAGTCTTAATCCATAATCACCGCGTTAAGAGAGTCTTAATAGATGGGGGAGCTAGTCTGAACATTTGCACTCTCAAGTTAATCCGTGCACTAGGATATTTAGATGACACTATTGATGCTTAAAGAAAAATGACTATCAAAGCATATGATGAGGAAGAAAGATCCTCTAAAGGCTTGATTGTGCTACCCATTCAAGTGGGTCCAATGATGAAACATATAGCATGTCAAGTGTTGGAAAGAGAGTTAACATACAACATTCTCTTAGGACGACCATGGATCCATGAAATGCAGGCTGTACCTTCAACATATCATCAATGTTTGAAGTTTCCAATAAATGGACGAGAGGTAACTATATTTGCTGATTACAATCATCCTCAACATTGTGATACCCTTAGGATCTCTCAAGATACTTTTGTACCATAGAACAGGGAAGCATCATGTTCATAATCATCCAAAGAAGAACAACGTCCAAGTATCACTACTAAGTGGGTAGAGAAAAAGGGAAAGGAAAAAGAAACAAGTCTTGTTGAAACTCAATCAACAGATAATCCGGATCAACAAAGTTCTTTATCACATAAGTTCCAAGAGCAAGTTCAACTGACAGACAAGGGAATGGGAACATATTCTATGGAGAAATCACTTAACCTATCACAGTTAATGCCATCTCCTAGGACATATGGTCAACCATCTATGATCAAATCTCAAACATCATTACCAGTCACAGCTCTTGACGAAAGGTTTGTTAAGAAAGGTACAATAAAGGATGAATCAGATAACAAAGCGATCCTGGATTGGCTATATAAAGATGAGGAACCCTCTACATCAGATATCAACATAAAAAATGTCAATATTAACACTGATAAATATGGAAAAGGAAATGCTATTTTAGAGAAAATGGGATATGAAGGACAAGGACCCGTTGGATTAAGGAAGTATGGAATCATAGAGCCTATTACACCCCTCACTCTTCATTCAAAGGAGAAGCCGGGACTAGGATACTCTCATGAAGAAAAACAAGAACTGGAAAAGAAGGTTGTAGAAATAATTCTTCAACTTAGAAATAGCTCTGAGATAGATTCAAATGAATATGAATGGGATTCATGTTCTGATGTATCTTTCACAGATATTCATATTGATGATCCAACAATATACACCTACACATGAGGAGGGCCAAGGCTCTAGGTCTAGACCAATCATAGCAGCGTCACTAAATATTGATGATTCAAGTGGGGATGAGCAGACCTCGAGTGAACTAGACAATCTTGAAGAAAGTACCATCATGGACCTTGATATTCCAATAAATGACTATGATGAAATGGCTGTCCAAACCCTCACATCCATTAACCCGAATGAATCTAATAACCTCATGCCTCTACTCCATCCTGAACTAATTGACTGGGAAATTATCGAACCCCTAACTATGCCAAGATTTACAGACGATGATGCCATTATACATTTCCTATGTCATACCGAACCTGGTACAAGTTCTGTCTATAATACTCATAACAACACGACTCGACAGGAGGGTGTCAAATCTTCCAGTTGCAAAATTGAAAACAGGGAAAATAGATCTAATGGTGAAAACCATTCTATGGTAGCATTAGATCTAGAAAAAGCAAAAATAAAGAACGCATCTAATGGTGAAAACCTTTCTGAGGCACCAAAGGATGGAAGATTTGACACTCTTCTGAAACATTATCATGAGTGATCATCAGTCCTGGTGGAACCAACACAGTCTATGAATATTGGCACTGAAGATAAGGCAAAAATCCTACATCTGGCGGAATCCATGACAGAACAAGAAAGACCAGATTTCATAAAATTCTTTAAGGAGAAAAGCATCAACTTCGCTTGGTCATATTTCGATATGCTAGGCTTAGATCCAAATCTTCTCATGCACCATTTGTCTTTGCGCGCAGGAATCAAACCTGTCAAGCAAAAATTGAGAAAAATGCATCCCTATATTGCATTAATGGTAAAGACAGAGCTAAAGAAATTGTTGGATGCTGGATTCATACGGTCTATAGACTATGCCGAATGGATATCAAACCTTGTACCTATTTCAAAACCAGACAATAGCATCATAATATGTATAGACTTCAAGGACCTAAATAAAGCATGCCTGAAGGATGATTTTCCACTACCAAATATAGACATCATCGTGGACTTGATGGCAGGGCATGCCATGTTGTCAATCATGGATGGTTTATTTGGGTAAAATCAAATAAAAATAGCTCCAAAAGATCAAGAAAAGACGGCTTTCACATGTCTCTGGGGAACCTTCTGCTGGAACGTCATGCCATTTGGTCTAAAGAACACAGGAGCCACTTATCAAAGGGCAATGCCAATAATCTTCCATGATGTGATGCACACATTCATGGAAGATTATGTGGATGAAATTTTGGAAAAATCTACTACAAGGGAAGGAGATTTGCATATCCTAGACAAAATCTTCACACGGATGGAGAAATTCAATGTTAGATTAAACCCCAAGAAGTGTGTCTTCGGGGTCACATCAGCAAAACTATTAGGGTACATTGTCTCAGAAAAAGGCATTGAAGTGGATCCAACAAAAGTGAAATCAATTATGGAGATGCCACCTCCTAAGAATATAAGTCAACTCAGATCACTACAGGGAAGACTCCAATCGATCAGAAGATTCATCTCCCAGCTGGCGGACAAAAGTCATCCTTTTAATCATCTATTACATAAGAATATAGTTTTCAAGTGGGATGAGGAGTGTGAAACAAAATTCAATCAAATAAAATAGTATCTAATGTCACCACCCATTCTCATGCCACCAACAGAAGGAAGGCCTCTCATATTGTACATTTCCATGACAAATATCTCCCTGGGGGTACTATTAGCACAAGAGGATTATGAAGGAAAATAACATGCTATCTACTATATCAGCCGAACTTTAAATGGATATGAAATCAATTACACTTTCATAGAGAAATCTTGCTTGACGGTGGTATTCGTTACTCAACAATTGAGGCACTATATGCTAACTCATACAATCAAACTAATAGCAAAGATCAATCCTTTAAAGTATCTACTTAGTAAAGCTGCCTTAACAGGTAGATTGGCCAAGTGGGTCATGCTATTAAGTGAATTTGAAATTCAGTATGTAGAGAGAAAGGCAATCAAGGGTCAGGAAATCGCTGAACAATTAGCAGAGGCTCCTTTACCAGATGATTGACCAATGACAATGGAGTTTCCAGATGCAGACATTCTGACAATGATGCCCCAACAATGGGTATTATATTTTGATGGATCATATACACAACGAGGATCAAGAGTAGGAATTTTGTTCATCTCTCCACAAGGACACACTATTCCAAAATCATATAGATTAATGTTTCAGTGTACAAATAATGTGGTGGAATATGAAGCATTAATCATTGGGGTCAAAATAGCAATTCAGTGGAAGATCACGGACTTACAGGTATATGGGGATTCTCAACTAGTTATTTATCAAGTAAATGATGAATATCAAACAAAAGATGAAAAGTTGATGCCCTACAGGCAACAAATAGATAATCTGAATCAATCCTTTGTCAGTATCAAGTTTGATCAAATTCCAAGAGCTGAGAACAAATTTGCAGACGATATGGCTACAATTGCTTCATTACTACAATTGCCTGAGAAGCGTGTTTGTTATGAGTTTATGGTAGAACAAGTATCATGTCCTTCCCATAATAATTCATAATCCGCTACCATTTGCCATATCGAAACCACTGAAACCTCAGTCTATGAAAAGACCTATGTTTACCTGAAAGATGATATCCTTCCTCCTAATCTATCCAGGAACCAAAAATGAAACTTCATCCACTAATCCGCACGACATACTTTAATCGCCGACATACTTTATCGTCGAGGTCTTGATGGTACTTTACTCTGATGTCTAGAACACAACGAATTTGAAATGACCCTACGAGAGGTTCACGAGGGTATTTGTGGCACTCATTCGAGTGGGATAACTCTAGCTAAGAAACTCCTCCATTTGGGATATTATTGGCCATGCATGGAGAAAGAATCCTATCAGTTTGTTAAGAAATGTCAAAAGTGTCAGATTCATAGCAATCTGATTCATGCACCAGCACAAGAACTGCATCCCTTCACATCGACATGGCCTTTTTGTCAATGGGGCCTCAATCTGGTAGGAAAAATAAATCCATCTTCATCTAATGGACACAAGTTCATTATCACAGCTACAAAATATTTCACAAAATGGATAGAAGTAGTGCCTCTTACAACCATCACTGGGAAACAGATCTCCTCTTTCATTTTGAACTACATAATATGTCGGTATGGAATCCCTCAATCCATTATCATGGATAATGGACGACCTTTCAAGAATCAAGATGTCTAGGAGCTCTGTGAAAAGTTTCATATCCAACATCGGTTTTCAACACCGTACTATCCTCAAGGGAATGGCCAAGTAGAGGCCTCAAACAAAACAATCCTCAAAATTCTCAAAAAGACGATTAACGATGTTGGACATGACTAGCATGTTCAACTCAATCCTGCATTATGGGCCTACAAAAAAAGTATCAGAACACCAACAGGAGCTACACCATATGCCTTGTTATATGGGTCAAAAGCAATATTGCCCATTGAAGTTGAAATTCCATCCCTTCGTGTATCACTCAGAGGAATCATTTCTGATGAAGACTATAGGGTATCAAGACTGTAGGAACTGGAGTTGTTGGATGAGCATCGTCAATAAGCTATTAATCATCTAACAACTTATCAACAGAGGATGTCAAGAAGTTACAACCATAGGGTAAAACCAAGGGTATTCCAGGTTGGTGACTTGGTACTAAAGTAAAAACCCTCAGAATCAGCAAGACAGGGAGAAGAAAGGGAAATTTGAGCCTAACTGGCTTGGTCCTTTTTTCGTCATATCAGTGTATGGATCAGGAGCATATTAGCTATCAACGTCAGAAGGGGATTTGTTTGATGAACCCATCAACAGTATTCATCTCAAAAAATTCTATGCTTGAATCTCCTAGTGCATGGGTCAAACTTCTGAAAATGGTTTCCTTGGTGAAAACCTGGCAAACAGGCACCTTGGCAATGCAACAATACAAAAAAAAAAAGAAAATACAAAAAAGAAAGAAAAAGAGAAAAATGAAAAATACAAATTAAAAAAAAAAACAAAAAAACACAAGAGTGTAATCAAAGCATATGGTGAAAACCTGGTAATAGGCGTCGTATGTGATTCTAAGATTAAATTTCCCATCTATTTTGATATATATTAGGATCATTAGTTTGGCAGTCAGTACCGTTTCATATCATGTCAGTAGTCTTGCCATCTTTGCATCCATATCAAAAATCATTTTCAAATAGTCAAGTATCACTCCAAAGCTTGAGGGCAACATCTGGATATCACTAGGGGCAACAAAAATGTTGATTTCACCAAAGGGAACACAACAGTATAGCAGAAAAAAAAGAAAAAAGATCAAAGCGCAACATTAATCATCGTTAGAAAGGTATCAACCATCCATATCATATCGAAAATCCAAAAACATGTCAAAAAGTTCAGTCTGAAAATGCAAAAATCCAAAAACATAGGTCTGTGTTAGTCGAACTACGTGGTCTTTGCGTCTGTAACGTAGGCAAGGCTAATCTTTGATCAGCCCCCGAGACCCCTAGGATAGGTTAGTAGGTTAGGTCTTTGGTCAAAATCTCGAAAATCCAAAAACATGTCAAAATCAAGATGGATGATCTAAAATCTGAATAATGAATGAAACACTCTAAGTAAAAAATGGATAAATTGTACTTTTGATTATGATTTCTTTGGAGTAACTCAATGATGTATTGAACTAGAGAAACGAGTAAGAAGAATGATGTTTTTTTATTTTGTCTGCTGTCTGTATGTTAATCATTTAAATGTATGAATTGTTGGGGGATGTGTTATGCAAATGTATCACCGATGACATTCAGAATTCACACATTGAAATGATTAATCACTGCCTATTTACACAATGAATGCTCAAGTCATCTTAGTTAAATCATACCTAGATGCTTGTGTTCCCTTGCAATATCAAAAATCATGAAATAAGTACTCAGGTCATCATTGGTCTAAACACATACCATTGACGCTTGTATTCACTTTCAACATCCAATAAAGCTCTATGATGACAAAAAACACAAAGGTATTGTTAAAATGACAATCATGTTGCAAATAGTTGCATGTTAAAATTAGATTGCATTCATCATATTCATTTATCTGCAGAGTACTTGTGGCATAAAGGGTTCCAATCAATGATTATCTTATCTACACATAAGACTAAGTATACTTGACATAATTTCAAAAATCATCATAAAAAACATGTAGGAATCATCATCTCATCATTATCATTCATGCATTTCATCATACATCAAATAAATTATGAATTAAATTGTGCCATAGGGTACATCATGTTCATTTTTACCATAAAAACATTCATTACACTATCATCCATCAAACATCATATGCATACATCAGTTTTTATCCATACATTTTATCACATATATGAAATAAATGCAAGTCATGTCATTATTCTCATTACATCCATCCATTATCAATCATCATAAAATCATCATTTTATCATCATCGCATTTATAAAATAAAAAGAATCTATCCATCCATCCATACATTTACATCACATAATATATCCATATATCATGTATTCTACAAATACATTTATCATTGAATCAAAAGCATTCATCATTACATATCAAAATAAAATCATTCATATAGATCATCACATATTGCATAAATCACATAATAAATACATCCATCACATAGGAATCTTAAACCATCATAAAACCACATCAACTGCATCTCATATATATATCATTAAGTGTCAAGTATACAATGAAGTCTGGAATAAAGATACATCATAAAAAATGAGGTACATCGTAATATACATCATGGCTCAAAGGGAGAATCACAATAGCATCTACGATCTGCTACTGCTACAGTTTGCGGGCCCAACAGGACCAGTACCACCACCACCCCCGGAGGAACCAGGATCTCTGGGATCTCTGCGTGGAGGCTGTTTCACCCCCTCGCTAACTGTCCGCGTATGCATCCGCCCAGATCTCGATGGGGCATAACTGACTCTACGTTTAGGAGGCACTGCATCATGATATCTGCCTATGTAGAACTCTGCCTCTCGGCTAGCCTGTATAACCTCTCTCGTATAGTCCCCCACTGAGGTACCATCGACTACTCTCTGTAGGGTTTCCGCTGTCTCGTGTGCCCTCTCAACAATCTGCCAAGCACTGTCTCTCTCAGCTGTCAAAGTGGCCACCTGCGTCTGTACAACGGCCAACTATCCCTGCACCTGCGCTAAAGCCTGAGCATGAGCCTGTGCCTGCATCTGAGTTTGGGTCTGAACAAGCAAACCCTGAGCCTGTACCAACTACCCCTGTAGTGTCTGAACCTATGTCTATAGGCTTGCAATTTGTCTCTACTGGTCCATAGGTGACACTGTCACTGCTCGCCTCTTGCGAGGCCTACTGGATGATGGAGCACTACTAATGGTTGGCCCTACCCCTCTGTCCCCTCCACTGCCACCATCACTATCATCGCTACTGCTATCATCACTGCCACTCTTCGTGCTACTGCCTACTGGAGTATCACCCTCACTCTTTGTGGACCCCTCTGCCACATCCTCCTCTACTGGTAGTGGTGCCGGCTCATCTGGGATGGTGATACGAGGATGTGGAACCAAGGCCAAAAATGTAGCATACTCCTCAATGACTGGTGCCTCTGTAATATCTCTGTGCATATCCCAAGGTGATGGCTGTAATGCCTTGTATCCCTCTACTAGAGCATCATAAGACAAACAGGGCCCCCAATTAGGAATGTCCATCCGCCACCTAGCATAGTGGGCTACCCCCTGTGGCATGCACTGCATGATGCCATACTGTCTGTATACTCTACGAAGCAAAATCTCTCTAGGATGAAAGGTGTCCTGCTGATGAGATACATGGAATCATAGAGAAATCCCAACACTGCATCATCCTCGTCCCACTGCGCATAGTCAAGATAGGGACGCTAGGTAACTATCTTTGTATCGTCGAAAACCCACCTCCAATGCTCTAACTTGCCCATTCGGGCCTATGTAAACCGACCTCTATATCTGAACACATAAGGTCTACCCGTTGGCCTATTTGCCACTGGAAATGGCCGAGCAATAGAGAAATGCTCCCATGCCCACACCTGTAACAGGGTCATCCCTGCTGATAAGCTGTGTGCCCCTAGGTACACAACCGAATGAAGATCATGATAGAGATGTGCCAAAATGCACATCCCCCACGCATATCTGGTACCATGTACCATCATGCTCTCTAGAGTCTTGCCCCAACCAACGAGGAATCCCTTTGACCTGCGATCAGGGCAAAGGAAACCTCCAATAAATCCAGCTAGCACTGCTGGTAGTGTCGCATAAGAATCGGCGATCCTCCTCCATTGAACGCTCAAACCCTCAATGTCTTGATCCTGAAATACTCTACGAAGAGCATCTCTGCTGTCGGTCCCATGGGAATCATATGATACAATCTCCCCCATGAATGGAATACGCAGAATCTGCCACACATCCTGAGGTGTGACCGTCATCTCACCAGTGGGTAGGTGAAAGGTGTTGTGGTCACTATGCCACCTCTCAGCCAAAGCAGTCAACATACCTCGATTAATCCTAATCTGGGGCATATCAAGAAGGCTAGTCAAACCACATCGACCTATCACCTGAAGCTCATTTGGTGTCAAATAAGGAATCAAGTATGTGGTCCATAGAAATCTCTCTCGCATATGGAGAGTACCCAAATCCTCCTATCATCATAATGAAAAATCCACAATCAGTGAACTATGTCAAGAAATCAAACGTCATTCTACTATTAAGTCTATTCCAAAAATTTGGTATGAATTTTCGATCAAAATTCATAGGCGAACATCAACAAACCTCACCTATCATGAGGTTCATCAAATAGTATCTAATCTCGCCTATCATAAGATTTATCGAATATTGAATCATCTCCTCGCCTATCATGAGGATCATCAAACAAATAGGATTTCTTCTCGCCTATCATGAGAACTAGTCTTATTTAAATCATCAATCCAACACATCAAGAATTTGGATTATCAATCATACCAATACGAAGAATGGACATGATCATAATTGACAAAATTGGAGTTCACTAAGTCAAAATCTTCAATTCTGACATGAAAATGCTAAATCAGGCTTCCAAAGTGTTAAATCTTAGAAGCGCTATTTTATCGGTCAAAAACGCTAAATCAGGCACCAAAAGCGCTATTTCAACACACTGATGCGCTATAACAGGCATTCAAAGCGCTAAAAGTCCCGAAGCGCTACTTTTCCACATCAAAGCGCTACAACAGTCCATCGAAGCACCACTTTACCAAAAGCACTAGAACAGACCATGAAAGTGCTAATCAACCAAATCAAAGCGCTAGAAGTCTCTAAGTGCTAAAATCCGACATCATAGCGCTATATCAATGAAAGCGCTACATAATCCTATGGAAGCGCTAGAGTTTTTAACACAAGCGCTAAAACTCAAAGCGCTAATCTACCTACTGGAAGCGCTACACCGGAGTGAAAGCGCTAAAACAAACAAAAAACGTGGAAAGCTATAAAATGCATAAAAAACAATATTTCATGAATTACGAGGAGGTTAAGGGGTACATACCAGAGGTCCATACGTGGCCGACCGTCGGTGGCATCAAATGCGCTCAAAAGGGTGAGTGTGGTAGGGAATAGGCATCCTGCTCCAGCTGGTTGAAATGTCTCTATAACAAAGGTTTTTTAAACTCAAATAGTATAAATGACTTTGAAAATGACCTTTTGGACTATATATAATTTTTGGAAAGGTATTTTTGGTGGGTTTTTATTATCTTTTGATTAATTTATTCCATGAAATTAATTAAAATTCATTTGTGGGCTAGATTTCTTCATCATTTGTCGGGAGATAAATTATTTCATCATCATATCTTCATCAAATCATCAGAAAATCATAAAATTTCAAAAAATTCTAAAAATCATCAAATCATTAATTTATCTCCCGAGGGGGCATATTATCATCAAACATCTGAAAATCAATGTCTGGGGCATGTCTGGGACACACAAAATTATTTTTCTTTATCATCGATCCTCGCAGTAGCAGCAAAATTTTCTTCGAAGCAACACGTAAACACATCACTTCGAAGAGGAACAAAATGTATACACCTAAAATTGGTCTGGAGCATCCGATTAATTAAATACAAATTATTTGATTAATTATCCTAATTTCCTCTACTATTGAATAAATAGAAATATTTATTTATATAGTTCACATTTAAAATTCATCTTAATTAAATAAACAAAATTAAATACTTTGTTCGATTTAATTATCAAATCCCTATTTCAATCTATCACATCAATCTTAAATTAATTAAATAAAGATCAAACACTTTATTGATTAATTGCCATATTCTTCTGTTTAATTTAATAAACAACTATCCTATAGTTCATTTTATTAAATTATTTATCCCTCTTTTGCTAATTTAAATAAATCAAAATATTTGAATAAAGCATAAAGAATATTTCATCTACATTCTCTAAAAAATGAATTAGACATCCTATGTCTAAACCATGTCTAAAATATGTCACAATTAATGCTTTGAAACTTCACAGAAAGTTATGGAGACAAATTGGAGACAAATTGGAGACAAATTCCAAATTCTTCTCTCAATCCTCCTCCATCAATCCTTCCTCTTCTCTTGCCTGGTGTTTTCATGGGTAGATACAATCACCAAAATTCTCTCAATCTCCTCCATCTTTCACTATTCAATCCTCCAAATTGAATCCAAGCCTCTCCATGCCATCCCTGTGCATTTCTACAGCCAAAAATTCTATAAATAAAGCCTCATTGAACCAAGAAAAGGATCCCTAGGTTATCAAGTTTACTCTGCAAAATTTCATCCAAGCATCCAAGCATTCAAGCATCCAAGCATCAAGCGATCCAATTTTCAATATCATGGCTGCCTCCTGTAGCTGCATTTATCTGTTTCATATCAATCCATGCTAGTTTAATTCATTTATCATCTAGTATTGTCATATTTAGTTCCATATCATTGCTTTAGTATCCATCTCATTCTTTCAATTGTCATTTTAACAATCATAGTGCACTCACAATCTGAGAGCCATTTTGATTTAATAAATCTTGGGAGATAGAGAACAATATGACGCTTTCAATTGATTATTGCTTTGAATTGATTCAAATTGATTTATTTTTGATATAATGTCTTATTAAGAAGTGTTTTGTGCTTTACACCTCATTCCACACTTACAAAATCAAATATATTCAAGTGAACTTAAGAATTCAATATAATCTAATACACATGAATTTGATTGTGCATACAAAAAAAGTGATCTAGATGATGAGATATAAGTGGAGTTGAATGTAAATGAAATCAAATTTCTATTCTTGAAATTAAGAATTTCAATGTGGAACATTTATGCAATTGGAAATTGATATATTTAAATATCAAGTTATGCACATAATATAAGCATCTAGATCTTCCCATGACAATTCTATATATTAAAAATTGATCAATCCATATATAATTACCAAAGATCCCATTACATGTGTGGTCTCAAGCTATACATGGTAAAAAACTAGATTGATGCCAGAACATAGCTATCTCAAGCACCCCAAACACCATCACTATGATTCACTACAACGAATAATTTATTCCAATGCACCAAGGTGAACAAGAAAGACCAATCCAAGCGAACCCATACAATCTAACATTCAAAAAATGACACATGTAAGTTATATATACCAAAGGTTATAGAAAATCATGGTTGCTACTCTAGAAATGAAAGAAAAGAAATTTTATGTAATACCTATAGATCTTGGATAATATACTCAATGGTTAGGACAAGGTGGGTGATTAGAGGAATAAATTATGAGGATGAATATGGAGGATGGGATTAGGATTGGGATCAATTTTCAAGACCTCAAAATGATTTGATTTGATTAAGGTTGATTCTCTATACTTACCTGATAGGCCAATGTTCCTAAGAAAGAGTTGATTGGATTTGATAACTATACTTAAGATAGGATAATGTTCTTAAGCAAGTTTGGATTAAAGATGAAATCAAATTAAGCTCTTGATTTTTGATTAGGAGACTGAATTTGAAATGGATGATAGTGGAATAAGGATAAGGTCTCTAGATGATGATGAAAGGATATGATGTATGAACGGGATTGAGACCTTAACCAAATTTTGATGTTCAAGTGATGATTTTTTATTAACCTTGTTGATTGGATGTATGGTTGAGATGGAGATCTAGATGGATAATAAATGATTATATTTTGGATGAGGATAGATGGATTAGATTAGGATGAGATTCTAGGTTGATAATGTGATTAGATTAAGATTATGGTGAAGGATGGGGATTAAGGATGATGATGGATGATTAAGATGGAATAATTAGGATAAATGGGGCCACACAATCAGGGGAATAGTTAGGGTTATTATGGATGATAATGATAGTGATTATGGATGAATTAGATGTGATGATTAGAATTAAATAGGATGGATTAGAGACATGATATGGATTAAATTATTTGGGTATGATTAAGATAAGGTGGATAATTAGAATGATTAGGGTGAAAACAATTTAAGGATGATTATGAATGATTAGGATTAGAATGGTGATTATTAGAACATGATAATGAATGATTAGGAAGGGATGATTACATGGTTATGGTTCATTAGGATACTTGGTGATTAAAGATGATTAGGATGGGAGGATGCTTAAGATGAAAATAATAATTTAATAGGATGTGATGATTAGGATATGAAAATGGATAATCAAGTTATATACTTGTGGAGTT
This sequence comes from Sequoiadendron giganteum, assembly GCA_007115665.2. Lineage (NCBI taxonomy): Eukaryota > Viridiplantae > Streptophyta > Pinopsida > Cupressales > Cupressaceae > Sequoiadendron > Sequoiadendron giganteum. The sequence goes on from CM021100.1 coordinate 179,049,336, forward strand.
GAATGGTCACTATATTCTCAAGAACTTAAGAATTCCATGGAACATAAATTTATTTATGCAAAATTGGAACATAAACTAGGTTTTGTAAATTGCACGCATATATATTCAATCTAGCTCATATAAGTGGAGTTGAACAAATGAATTTGAAGATTTGAAAGTGAACTTAACCATTCCATGTCAAACATAAATTTATACAATCAAGGAATAGACGATTTAAAGGAATTTAGGAAAAATGTGAACTTTTTAATTTAGTCACTAGGTTTCAATTAAATTGCATACATATATGTAAATGATCTAAGATTCAACAAATAAAATCAAAGATTCAAGTGAACTTAAAATAATTCCATGTCCAACATAATTTAATGCAATTGGAAATAGATGATTTAAATGAATTTAGGCAAAATGTTTGAAAACATTTTTAAAGTCACTAGGTTTTGTATCAAGCATATATATGATCTAACATACATATTTAAGTGGAGTTTCAAACATGTAAATTATGAAATCAAAGATTCTTGAACTAAATTAAGAATTCCACATGGAACAAATTTATTTATACAATTCCAAAAATAAATGAACAAGCCTTTGAAAAAACCCATTCTAAATCATGCCACATGTCTAATCAATATAAATATATAGATATAGATATATAAAAAGTTTGAGTACACACACACACACACACACATATATATATCCAGCCATACATGTACATATATCCAAAAAACAACTGAAAGCTCCTGGTACATAAAATCTGGATCCTCTCTATCTTTAATTATCTCTAATTTTTTTTCATGATCTTCAATAGGAAACCTCCACTTTTTTTTGGCACATCCTCTTTTAGGTAAAGTTTCTAAATTTATTTTTGTTGCTATAACTAAGTGACTGTAATGTAGAACCTTTTGTCCTAGCATATAATCAACAAATATAATACCATTTTTATCTATCTTTACTTGTTGATAATATGTGCCTTCAATAATGATTGATCCAATGGGATACTCTTGTCCATCACCATCTGTCATCGATTCCACCAATTTGATTTTTGGTTGCATACATATTAGAAGATAGTAATCTAAACCTTTCACATTTTCAAGATCTGCAACAATAGCGGAAATATCTCTTGTACACACACCACATGTAAAGTAAATACAAAAGTTGTAAATATATTTTTAATAAATTTTAACTAAATTAAACATGGTTGAAACTTACTTAAACATATAATATATTTAAATCAATTTTAACTATTTATTAATAAATTTCCATACCTGTAACAACTAAATCAGATACACATTCATAATCAGTTGAATATAGAGGATCGTAGACATCAACATTGTCATCTTCAACAAAAGGAGGCATTGATATTAATTGTTTCATTTCCCATCATGAAACATACCCATCTCTAATATTCTCACATTGAACAATATTTGCATTGTTCTCAATGCAATCAACACAAAAACATGATTTTTCTCTCACATTAATTGCATAAGGCCTACTACTTCCCATTGTCATGATTTGATGCAGACTTCTAATACCATGAATTGCTTGACAATTATAAGGATTTGATCGATCAATATCTATAAATTCCAATTAAAAATCATGTACACTTGAACTTTGAAATTCAAAATTTTAACAAATTTTGACTAGATGTACCTGTAACTTCCCAAAAATACTGTGTGTTGTATGTTGAGTTACGAGCAAAAAAATGACTTTTGCACCATTCAATAATTTCATTTGTATTCCGTATGTCATTACATGCAAGTACATATGTTGACACAATTGATCACCTATTACTTTCAAGGAACTTAAAATAATTTAATTTAATTTAAATATATATCTAATCTTTTAAAAAATATATCTAGATTCCATATATATATATGGTGAAAGTTACCAACAAGTTCATGTTGACGAAGTGCACGCTTCACACATGCTCCTGCTCCATTGTGCTCTCCTTTTCCATGTCCACTCTCATAAAAATTCCACAAAAATTTGGTTTGTTGCGTCTAGCATGTTGATGGCTTAACCAAACAAAAGCTTTTGAAGACTTAAATTGTCTTGTGAAGTTACAAATAATTACACTAAAACCAAATCAACTTCAAAAAAGTAATTATATATATAAGCAATTAAAAAATTTAAGTCTCAAAATTAAAAGTAAATATAAATAAATAAAATTTTAAAAACAATGTACTTACCAACACATGCATCATACCATATCCAGTGTTGTTTTTGATTTATGCCATGTCATCGCAGGTCTTCAAAAAACATTTTGAAACAATGAGCTACATAGCTCCTATCATGATTCGTATCATCACTGATATAAAAGTGAACCTCTTTGATGATAATTCGATCATCTTTGCTACTTTGTGTAGACATCCAAATTTGATCACTTCCATATGATCAAAATCATCTATTCTATTCATCTATTTCATTAATAGTGATTAAATAATTTATTTAATCATTATTTCATTTTTTGCCTAAGGTTCCTAAAGTATGTAATTAAATAAATTAAATACTTTACCTTACCCCCTTTTCTTCTCTAAATTAAATAAACATGAAAAATTATTTAATTTAGTCATTTAACCTATTTGAATTAAAACCAATTTTTAATTCCTCTTTTCTCTCTCCTTGTCACATTCTCCATAACCCTCTTTTAATCCAAATTAAATTAATTAATCTGTGATTAGGATGTGCACCACTTAATCAAGATTAAGTGTCACATCCTCCATAATCTCCCAGTTGTCCCTAATCTCTCATTAATTATCCTAATCTTGTGTTTGCACAACCTTAATCATAATCATTAGCCACATTTGGCTTACCTTTTCTGGTCAACCTTCTCACTTACCATTTTTAGCCTGGACTCTCTTCCCCATGTGAATTTTTAATTCACATTTATTTTCCCAAGGTTCCTCTCTTCTCCATGTGATTTTTAATTCACTTTTATCTTTCCAAGGTCTTCCCCATCCCCTATGAAAGATTCTAGAAGCCTTGACTTGTCACTTCACATGTGCCAAGGGCTTCTAGAACCTTGGACTTGTCACATCACTCATATGTGACAAATCTCCAACTTTTTGGAGACCCTCTCTTATCCACTAGATTCTTCCAATCAATGTGAATTTTTAATTCACTTTTATTCCTCCAAAGAATCTTCTCATCCCCCAAGATCCACCTCATGTACTTCCCTTCCACCTCATTTCCACATCACTCCACCCTAAGACATCTCACATTCCACATGTCAAGATGTGAGGGCTTGTGAGTCCTCAACTCACCATAGCCCTTCATCTTGATCTTGTTGGATCAATCCCAACCGTTGAATTCTCTAGAGAATTCCTATTAGCCTATAAATACTCCCTCATTTCCCCCATTTTTAAAAGGATAAAGTCTTTTGCAACAAAACTCTTTCAAAATTGCCATTCAAGCTCTCATCCACTTTAACACTTATATCATCAATCCATATTGCATCAATTCATCTTGCATCCATTCAACTTCATTGCCATCCAAAGAGCACACAATTCTTGAAGAATCAAAGGGCCAACCAAGGAAGGAGCAGCAAAGGAAAGGTATAACACACTTAAATCATCATCTGTTTTTATCTTACTCCTTTGTTTCACCATTTTCTTAGGTTAATCTTATTGAGGTGCCCTTTTATCTTGTTACTTCTTCTCATTGCACATTATTAGTTTTCTATCTAGCATCTCACATTAGGAGTAGCATTTTATTAGGATCACACTTTGTATTTCATTGAACTCTAACTTGGCATGCCTATAACAAACTTGCACAAAGATTGCAATTTGCTTTGAATGATAGTATTGACTTTGAATCTCAATTTGAGGACTAAATGTATAGTTCTTAGAGAAATCTACGATAGAGAGAATACAACCCGGTGGAAAGCAATTATTTGAATCATGAAATTTCTTAGCTTTCCATCTTGCACCATGACAATGTTGGATATGTGGATATATGATATTGTGAAATTTACTCGGGTGATCCCACAATAATGGGTTACACTTTTTGGCCAAACTTGACATTGAAATCAACATTTCTCACCAGATCTTCACTTTCTTACCCCTATAGAAGCTAAACCATTCAGAATTTGAAGATGAAGAAAAATAGTGATTTGTGAGATTTTGTGTGTAGATTCTAATTATATTTGAAATAAAAAATAAAAAATAAATTGTGAATTCTTTTATGTAATTTTTATTAACTTATTTTTTCTACTAAATTGCATTTTCAAAAAGTGATGTCTACTTTCAGCAGCATAAGTTTATTTGTAGAAAGGATACAATTCTAATTTTTAAAATACAGATTTTTCACACCAATATCTAGTGGATGAACATTTTTTCATAATTTTTTATTTCATTTATATTTTTTAATTAATTTTCTAAGTCAGAGTAATTATAATTTAGATATACTATACTTTCAGCTGCATAACTTTTTTTGTATGCATTTGAATTAACTTATTATTTTTTTGTTGGAATAAGGACATAAATAGCTAGTGTACATATATTTTTTAGAATTTATTTTCTCTCTTTTCCTATTTTTTCGAATGTGTGAAACAAAGACCTCGATGTTCATTGAAAAACCTACAGTCATGAGAAATAAAAAATAAATATATTAATAAAATTAAATATATTTAAAATTATACTTTTTGGGAAGATTATAATATGGACTATATGTTTACAAAAGATAAATTTTAAATGAATTAATTTGATCTCCCAAAAAGTAAATCAAATGTGGTTTTTTATCAGCATTTTGATAGGTGTAGAGGAGACTCCATTATAGGTATGGTTTAAAACTAGTGGGTTTCTATCCAAGGGGGTTTGATTTAACTGAGTTTGATCAAACCCTCTTCAATTAAAATCTTTTAAATGGAACCTTTTTAAGGCTTAAATCATTATATTTTTTAAAAATATATGATTTCAGCAAAAATCAGGATGTCCATAGAAAGTGTAACCCATTATTGTGGCAACACCCACTCATGAATTCATTGTAAGGCAATCCACTCTCTTTGAGAGCTATTTTTTTGGCCTCAACTCCTAACTTTGTTAAGTATGTCTCATATTCAAATCTCTTCCAAAAAACTTGTGTTTCATTATTGTCAACATGTAAAAGATTCTTAAAATCTCCACAATCATCACATACATTTTTTATACACTGAACATTGAGTTCATCTGAATCTTCTGATTTTTCGCATACAAGAGACTTCACAAATTGTGTTGTACTTCTAGGGATGGCTAAATTTTGATCAATTGTTGTCATAGATTTTCTATATGATTGTAGGTGTAGATCAAATTCAACATGATTTCGACAACAACAAGTTTCACGTACTTTATTTATACTTACAAATGATGGTCGTAGTGTCTCAAACATGCTTTGATAAATCTTCATATTTGAAAAATCTTGCTTGAATTCTTCAAAAAGTTCACTTTGCATTATATCTATAAAATGTTTTGGATGAGAAATTTTTGTACCATCTTCACCTATTATTTGTATAGTATCCCTTCTATTGGAAGAAACATGAGAGTGAGTATTCCAATATTCAACCACTTGTTTCTTTACATGTTCTGAAATTCAATCTTTTTGGGGAACCCTACAAATATTTACTTATTTTTTCTCAAATTTTCCATCCATTTCATTTCTCTTTTCAATATATCTTTGAAAAATTCTCCTAGAAATATTTAGTAATTCAGAAATTGCTTGAACTTGTCTTCTATGTGATAATTTCTTATTAGAAATTATAGTCATCAACGCTCTTCGTGCAACACTTAGATCACTAGATCAAATATTATTTTGAATACATTCTAATACTTCTTGCAAGTTTTCAACAATTGTTTGTTTTAAATCTAATGATTTTTTCCTATTATCAACCCCTAACAACTCCAAAATAGGGGTCGTTTCTTTTCATCTAAATAAATTTGCAACTAACTATGCTCTTCCAATTAGAGATTTTTGTTCAAAAAATCATCACATATTCTTTTTGAGTGTAATTTTAATGTGCTTTCAGATAACATATCTTTAGATGAAATATTATTGAAAAGAGAATCCTCATCCATCTCCATAAGATTTTCCATACCATAGTCCAAAAAATTTATATTATTAGGTTTAGTTTGTTCTTGTACCTATACGCCACCTTGGTCATCGATATTTTTCATGGGTTGTTCTTCAGTAGATGTTCCTTCACCCGCTTTTCTCTTCCTTTGTCTTATTCATGTTTGATCATACTTCCTTGATCTAGTCCTTTTACATGCCATCACAAATTGCACTCAAATTTGAATTCATCTGCATACAAATTTGTACACACATGAGCTTTCAATGAAACATGTACAGTTAATATTGCATAAATATCTAACACTAAATTTTAAATTGTTCATTTATTTTAAAGCCAAAGTGAAAAAACATTCAAAAAAATTACAAATATATCACATGAGAAAATTTGGTATATCATGAACTCATATTTGGTATATATATATCACTTGAAAAAAGAATGAAATAACATAGAATTGGTGATCAATAATAATTAAATCTAAGAATTTAAATAGTGAAAACAAATTTCAAATACATTCATGAAAATAAAGACATTATCAATTAAATAAGTTCAAGATCAATGTACCTTCAAATGTAGCGCTCCTATTGTCTAAATACATTTTCTTTTGTCAAAATAAGTCTTCTAAATTGTCAAAATAAGTCTTCTAAATTGTTGAAAACCTTCTTTTGTCAAAATAACTCTTCTAAATCGTCGAAATAAACCTTCTTTTGTCAAAATAAATCTTCTCAATTGTCGAAATAAACCTTCTAAAATGTTGAAATAAGTCTTCTTAATTGTTGAAATAAACCTTATTTTGTTGAAATAAGCCTTCCTTAGTCGAAATAAGCCTTCCTTGGTCAAAATAGATATTTTAAGTTTAATTTACTTGAGTTGAAAAAATTAAACAATTTTTTTTTTTTATATCGACCATTTTCGACTGAGTATCTGTTGACTGAGCATGTTTCGGCTGAGCACGTCTCAACTAATTAGGTTTCAACCTAAACATGCTTGGCCGAACATGTCTAGGTGACATCCTACATGGCAGCCAACTCACCTTTTTTCAGATTTTTTTGAAACATTCAACTTTAGTAGAGTCTTTCTCCTGTCAGAATTATTTTTCTACAAAGACAAAAATACCCTTTTGTAGATCTCAGAGTGGTGAATCCAAATATATAATTTTTTTAATATTTTGATCAGTTTTAATATATATGTTATTTTAAAAATAATGCAATTAGGTTGTTACAATTAAAAAAGAGGCTGATTAGAAATTTAATTTTTTTAGTAAAACATATTAATTTTTAAAAAAACTTATATGGGGCAGTAGAGGAGAGAGTCTTCTTCAAAAGGGTATAATTTGTTTTTTTAAAATGATTAAAAAATTGAAAATAGTTGACGGCCCGTGAAAACTATCAAATTCTGACATGTTTGACTTTAAAACATTATTACCAGAAAAATATACATCAAAATTTGATTTTTTTTTCCATGCAGTAGATATTGAAGTTAGCTATTTGAAGAAAAAAAATTAGAGAAAAATGATTTTTTTTTCAATTTATTTCTTGACGGCCTGTGAAGCCACTCTTTTTTGAAATTTTCAGCATTCCAAAATTTGTCCTTAAATTGAAAAAAACATAATGAAAACAATTTTTTAAAAAACTTAAAAAATTACAGGAATAATCTTCATCAAAAGTTCTACATTTCATTAGTTTACATCATTTTGAAATTCAAAACATAAATACCACTTTTATGTGGTCAAAGTTCAAAACTTTTTTTGCTGTTGGCCAATTCCTTTATAAAGTGTGACACAGGTTTGTGCTTTTACCCTTCAAGAGTAGATTTATCAATCATTTTTTGTAGCATTCAAGATCTCCAACATCATGTTAAAGTTATCTTCATTCATGCATTTTTTTGGAGCTAACATTGTGATGTAGGTTTCAAGCATTCAAGTTAAGATCTAAGAATAAAGATCAAAATCTAATAAAGACATTTCATGCAAGATCTAGACCTTGAAGAGATGTGTTATATTTTAGTCCTTCAAAGGTTTCATTCAAGGGTTTGGTGAGTTGCAACATAGCAAGTGTTCATTCATCATTCCTTTCATGTTTCATTTCATTTCAAGGTTTAATAACCAAAATGATGTTTGAACAAGGAAAACCCCCATTCACCAAATTAATTTTTTTTCCCTCTTGTGTGTGTTGTAGATCTTAGGTTGAAGAAAGATTTAAGACTCATCAAAAGTGCAATTTTGCAAAGTTGTCAACATTATTGTCAAGCCACATAAACTCACTTGTAGAATTTCATTTTGAATTTTAAATTGTGAAACTTGGAGGAATTGAGAGTGCATACCTAGGAGAAAAGGACTATAAAATAATATTTTGAACCCTTGTAGCAAGACCCATTGGCCCTAGGGTGAATGAGTCCTAGGAGGACACTCAACATGAGATTTTGTGATAGGTGTATAAAATCATATCCTTCTTAGATCTGTTGGAACTTTCTGGATTCTATAAAATTAAAGTTTAAAATTGATGTTTCATGTGTTACATTGCATAATTTCATTCATTTGGTATTTTTCATTCATCTCCCAAAAGTGCATTTCAGGCTGATTTATCCTGTCTTCAGTCATAAGGAAAACAATAAGATCTCCATTAAGATTGACTCACCTAAGGGTTGAAAGTCAATCTTTCTCTAGGGGATTTCTTTTTCCTAATGAAATAGGAAAGTGTAGGTGCATACCCCATTCAAAAACCATCATCCTTACCCTACATTTCCACCATTTCATTTTGGTGAACCTGACATTGTACATCAATTTTTTTGAAATTAGAGTCCATTCAAACCATAGATCTAGGATTTTCATTTGTTTGCATTGCATTTGCATTAGTTTGCATCTCATTTAGGGTTTTAAGTTTGCATTTTGCATTCTTTAAAATTCAAAAAATTCAAAAAATTGCATGCATATTACATTGATTTTGCATAGTACTTGCATATTAGCGTATTTTTAGTCATCCACAATCTCAAATTGAGTCAAAATCATAGTTCAAACAGTGTCACATTGTTCATCATTTGTCATTCATTTCACTTGCATTTAGACAACAAAATCTGGAAAATTTAATCACTGAAATCATAGTTTGTAATCTAAAACAGGAAACCCTAGCATTGAACCTTAGACTTAAATTTAAATTTTTGCAACCACTATGCTAAGACCCATTTACTCTAGGGCGAATCAGTCCCGTACAAGTGTTGTTTCAAAAAATTGGGCAGTGATTTGTCTTTGTTTGCTTCATTTTGATTTGCTGTTATATTTGGGTTTTAGTTTCAAAAATCAAATAAATTTGTCATTGTTTGCATTAGGTTCAATTGGTCAAATTGAGTGCATTGTTTGAAATCAAAATTGGCATTAAAAAACATCATTTTCAAGTTTTTTCATAGCATAATCATTAGATTATCTTGTTTTAAATATGAAAATCACTCTCTTTTTACATACTTGCATTACACTTCATATTCTAGGGTGTTTAATTGCATTTATCTTGTGCCTGTTCTCCATTCTGGGTGCACCTAGGTTTGGTGAAAATTGTATGAGATTCACAACCTGGTGTCCTATTACCAATACTATAGTGAGACGTAGTTTGAGATTCATGCCATCTCATGCTATTACACTTGCTGTGGATCTTGAATTTTCCATCTCTTTCACTCATAGTGTTGATACTAGTCAACCCACTACGAACCATAGATTTGATACCTTATTTCCCATGACCACCCTACCCACAACCAATGTGACTGATGTTGACACAATGGTTGCTAATGTCTCTCAAGAAGAGCTAAGACAAATGGATGAATATTTAGAGAAATTACAAAACTTCGTGAGTTTTGAATACATTACTGGTATTGCAATTCTCGTTATAGATAACATGAAGAAAATGCTCAATAATGAACAAGGAATAGAGATTGTGTGTAGCCTAGCTCACATTATTGATAAACATGTTCCTACAACAGCTAGTTTTGCTCAAAATTTGGGGTACACTCAAATTCAAGGTGGAAATCCAATTCCTCCTTCCACAACTATGACCTCTATTCAGGATAAACCAATTCCTCCTGGAAATTATCGACTTTGATGTTTAATTTTTGGGAAATTAGAAAACTACCTATAAATACAAGGTCTTTTTATGAATTCAAATCTATCTAGCAACAAGTGAACTTTAAAGAGCCAATATTATTGTCAAAGGTGTTCAAGAGTAGATTTATTAGTCATTTGTTGCAACATTCAAGATCTCAAGCATCATGTCAAAGTTATCTTCATTCATGATGTTTTTGGAGCTAACATTGTGATGTAGGTTTTAAGCATTCAAGTCAAGATCCTAGTATCAAGATCAACATCTAATTAGGCCATTTCATGCAAAATCTAGAACTTGAAGATATGTGTTAGATTTCAGTCCTTCAAGGGTTTCATTCAAGGGTTTGGTGAGTTGCAACATAGCAAGTGTTCATTCATCATTCCTTTCACATTTCATTTCATTTCAAGGTTTAATTACCAAAATGAGGTTTGACCAAGGCAAACCCCCATTCACCAAAAATAAATAGTTTTTTCCTCTTGCGTGTGTTGCAAATCTTAGGTTGAAGAAATATTTAAGACTTGTCAAAAGTGCAATTTTGCAAATTTTTCAAAGTTGTCTAGCCACAAAAACTCACTTGCAAAATTTAATTCTGAATTTCTGACTATGAAACTCGAAGGAATTGAGAGTGCAAACCTAGGAGCAGAGGACTGTAAAAGTAGATTTTGAACCCCTGTAGCAAGACCCATTTTCCATAGGGTGAATGAGTCTCAGGAGGACACTCAACATGAGATTTTTGTGATAGGCACATAAAATTATATCCTTATTAGATCTATTGGAACTTTTTAGATTCTGACAGATTAAGGTTTTAAAATTTATGTTTCATGTGTTACATTGCATAATTGCATTCATTTGGTATTTTAATTCATCTCCCAAAAGTGCATTTCAGGCTGATTTACCTTGTCCTCAATCTTAAGGAAAACAACAAGATCTCCATTAATATTGGGGTTGAAAGTAAATATTTCTCTAGGGTATCTCTTTTTCATAATGAAATAGGAAAGTGTAGGTGCATACCCCCATGAAAAAGCCATCACCCTCACCCTACATTTTCCTCTGTTTCATTTACTTTTCCAACCTTTACTATTTTCTTGTACATGTGTAAGCCAAATATACTCACTGATATAGGCATACAGAGTTTGTGATTGTACATATAGTGCTAGCATCATCAAAAAGCTTATGAATCCCTGGTTGATAATTAAATTAAGTCTTTACAAGGGTTTAATGAACTGTTCAACTAGGAAATACTCCTTTGAATTGTGTGTTTAACACCAAGTTAATTGAGCATTAGAAAGGCATTAAACCCCCTCAATTTAGAATATATGTCAATGGTAGATGCTCAAAATTAGGTATAGAATATGGTCCATAATCATTCATTCCTCCCCTTAGGAAGAAATAAAATGAAAGGTGTATGCAAGATTTCTTCCCGTTCCTAAAATGAATATGAAGGAAGAAAACTCTATATGTGTGAAATCTCTAAATTCTACTTGTATGTCTTCATGTTGATGCCAAAATATTCCACTACCAAGTCAAGTGTTCTAGGCAACACTAATGATGATGATGATGATGATGATAATACAAAATCTAGTGGAGATAAATGTAGAACATGATCCAAAGACAAAAGTGACTCCTACAAATATTACTCAAGAGTCCTCAAGCCAATGTGAAATATGAAAAATGATCATGTGGAGAAAGAAAAAATGGGTCAAAAGGCTCCCCCACAATATCTAAAGAAGACTATGCAACTCCATAAGAGATAACATAAAAGAGAATATGAATATCCTCAATAGTTTCCTCCAAGTCTACAATAGAGGACTCACAAAAAAACTTGCAATTCATATAAAGCACTCATCCCAAGTACTTATATCTATAATAAAATAAATATATCATTAGGAGTCATGGATGTAGCAACACTAATCTCATCTTGAAAGAAACAATAAATGAAGGAGATGGAATACAAGGCTCAAGAGCTAGATCATATGTGAGAATTCCCAAGTTCAAGTAGCAAAAATTCTCCTCAAAGTCCACACTAGAAGTGTGAAAATCATCCAAAGGATCAAATTTTGGATGCTGTGGTTATGTTGCTAATATGTGGTTGTCATTGATGTCAACACTATTAACATTGCTGTCTTTAAGGATGTATATGTCGAGGATATTGAGAAAATTATAATAAATATGTTGAAGGCTGTCTATGAAGAAATGAAGTTCAGTGTGATGGAAAGTTCAGTATGTTGGTGATCAGAAGTTGCAGATTAAAGGGTTCATTTTTAAGTGTATCTAGTTTATCCACCGAAAGTTTCAGAGATCTGCGTGAAGATTTGATCATGTTATGAACAATTGTGTTCTGATAGTTTTTCTGTGGCTTCAGTTAGTGTTCTTGATTGAATTTGATGTGATTCTAGTAAGTTCAATTTCTATAGATGCTTCTATGATGATTCATGATGCTCGTGGATGTTTCTAGATCATGCTCTATCTTTGTTGCACATCTGCATTGATCGGTGTGCTCGTGATCAAATATTTTTCCTTTGCGTGTTCGAGTTTTTCATGTTCTCGGTCGACATGGTGGTTGTAATGTGTTGTGGATCCTTGTGGATTAATTTTTGAATGTTTGGCACATTTGAGGATTTCATTTTAGGTCTTCATTATGTTGTGGCTGACAATGTTCGATTCGCATTGAAATTTCATTTGTTAATTTGGGCTGACATTGTGTACATGTTTTATACTTTCATATTTTACTTTTGGCCAACGAAGTTGTTGATGTAATTCCATGTAGTAGATATATAAGAGCAATTTTTTGAGTGAAGTCAAGTGAGAGACAAAGTGAAAGAAAGTGCAAGTGTTTGAATAGTGTTCTAATCATTTGATTGTAGAGCAGAGTGTGAAGAAGATTGAGCGAAGTGTGAAGAAGTGTTTTTGCGCTTAATCAAAACTGTAATTAGGCTTTTGCAGAAGCTAATTTCTTAGTTCAATACCTTGTGGATCTAATCTAAATTTCTTTAAAATAGTGTGTCTTCCTTGGGTAGTGAGCCCTCTTGTATTTGAGCAGTGAGCTCTAGGCAGTGTGCTTGAATGCATGTGCATTCCCATCATTCATCTTTATACTTTTAATAGGGTATAATATCGTGGACCGAAATACACTGTGGTTTTTCCCCTAATAGGGTTTCCACGTAAAAATCTTGGTGTTCTTTGTGTTTTTGATGTGGTGATTGTTTATGCTTTAATGTTCATTCATCAAATCTAATAATAAATTGAGTAAAGTTTAATAAGTTTGAATATTTTGTGACAACTGATTTAGCCCGCCTCTCAGTTGTATATCCTTGTTTTTCCAATAATTGGTATCAGAGCAAGTTCCTTAGAAGAAGTTTAATAGCTTGAGGTGATCTGAGATGCCATCATACAAGAAGGATAGTCCTAGATTCGATGGAACAAACTAATCTCTGTGGAAGGCTAGAATGGAGTGTCATTTGAAGTGCATTGGTGAACCCTTCTGGAAGATTACAAAGAACAAGTATGTTATTCCTCAGAATGGTCCCTCTACTCCTGATGAAATCAAAGAAGTTGAATATAATATCGGGGCTATAAAAGCATTGCTGAGTGATTTGACAGATTCAAAGATGAAAAATGTGATGGATTTGAAAACAACCCATGAGATCTGGAAGAAGCTGGAAAAATTGCATGAAGGAGATGCACATGTGAAGGTTGCTAAGATACAAATTCTGAAAGGCAAGTATGAAACTTTGAAAATGGGCGAAGATGAAAACACTTTTTCTTTTATGCAAAGAGTAAATGAGCTTGTGATGGGTATTAGATGTGCCGGTGGAACTTTGGATGAACAAGAGATTGTAGTTAAGGTACTCAGATCATTGCTTGCCTCTTACAAATTGAAAGCTCATGCTATTAAAGAGCTCAAGATAGTAACAAATGTGACAAGAGATATGTTGATTGGTAGGATTTCTGCCTTTGAGTTGAGTGAATTGGGTGAATATATCCCTAAGACATAATCTGCATTTAAAGCTATTGTATCTAGAAGAAACAAACATAAATATGATCCAAGATAAATTTCTAAAAATATATTCGAGTATGAGGACAAGATGAAACAAATTGAAGATGAAGAAAGAGAGGTAGAAGAGCTTGAAGCATTGATTGTGAAAAGAGAAGCCAGAGGAAAAGGTAAGTATAAAGGAAAGTTTCCTATTAAATGTTTCTCTTACAGTAAGATATGTCATTTTGCTTCAAGATGTCCTGAAAGAGTTCCTAGGTCCAAACCTAAAAATCCTCGATTTCAAAAGAAACGTTATTATGTTGAAGGTGTTACTGATGAAGAATATGATAAAGAAAATGGGAATGAGGATGAATGGGTAGTCATTGCTATCAAGGAAAATGGTTCGGTGTGCACTGAATCTGTTAGTAATAAGAATGTTGAGAAAGCTCTTACAACCAGAATTGAAGAAAATGATGAGTGGGTGATTGATAGCAGATGCTCACATCATATGACTGGTGACAAAATCAAATTTTAAAGCTTGGAGAAATATGATGGTGGTGTTGCAAGATTTGGAGACAATAATGCTGGTGTGATTCGTAGCAGAGGAACTATTTCTCTTGGTGGTAAACATAATACTGATGATGTCCTTTATGTAGAAGGCTTGAAGCATAATTTGTTGAGTGTTGGATAGATGGTCAACAAGGAATATAATATTCAATTCAAAGATGGAAAGTGTAGGATACTGGGAAGTTATGAATGTAATTGCTTCAGGTACAAAGATAAGAGGTAATATTTTTTACCTAAGTGCTGCTAGTGAAAGTTGTTTAATGACTCAAGTTGATGAAAGCTGGCTATGGCATAGGAGGCTATGTCATGTGAATTTTGATAACATTGTCAAGGTAAGCTCCACTCAAGTAGTAAGAGATATTCCTAAGCTAGTGAAGCCTACTAACACCATATGTAAGGAATGTTAGATGGGAAAGCAGACTAGAGTTTCTTTTTGGAGAAAACAACATCATTCTAATGGAGTACTAGAGTTGGTGCATACTGATCTATGTGGTCCCTCCAGAATTAGAGGTCTACAAGGAGAAAGGTAATTTATGTTTCTTATTGATGATTACTCTAGGATGATATGGGTTGCTTTCTTAAGAGAAAAATGTGAAGCATTAGAGGAGTTCAAAAGTTTTAAAGCTATGGCCAAGAATGAGACAAGTTTGAAGATTAAATTCTTAAGTTCAGACAGAGGTGGTGAGTTCACTTCCCTGGAGTTCAATTTTTTCTATGAAGAGCATGGAATCAAGAGACAATTATCTACTCCGCGGACCCCTCAATAGAATAGAGTTGTAGAGAGAAAGAACAAAAAAATTCTAGATGCTACTAGAACTATGATGCTAGAAGGAAATGTCCCTCATATCTATTGGAGAGAAGCTGTAAGCACTATTGTGTACACTCTCAACCAGGTAAATGTCAATGGTAATTCTGGTAAGACTCCTTTTGAGTTATGGTTTGGTTATAAGCCTACTGTTAAATATTTCAAAATATTTGGAAATAGATGTTACATCAAGAGAGATGTAGACATAGGCAAGTTTGATACTAGGAGTGATGAAGGAATATTTTTGGGTTACTCTACTAAAAGCAAGGCCTACTGGTGCTATAATAGAAGATTGAAGAAAATGGTTGAAAGTGCAAATTTCAGAGTTGATGAAGACACTGCTAGATCATCCAAATATTGTGGATATGATTCAGATGACCATCATGATAGTAATGATAAAGGAAATAATGCTTAGACACAAAATCAAGTTCAAATTGTTTTGGTGAATCAAGAGAGTCTAGAAGGAGAGGCTAGTGGAAGTGTAGAAGAGAGAACAAAAGAACCAAAAGTTCAAGAGAATCCTAAAGTTTCGAGGTATGTAAAGGTAAATCATTCTAAAGATTAGATTATAGGAAACAAGAACAAAGGTGTGTAGACTAGAAGAAGAATTGCAGAAGAGTACTGTTTGATTTCCAAGATTGAGCCCAACAATGTCAATGAAGAATGTAAAGATGAATACTGGATGGAAGCAATGAAGGAAGAACTATTGCAGATAGAGAAAAATGATACATGGATTCTTGTTGCCAGACCTCAGAATAAAAATGTGATTGGAACTAAATGGGTCTTTCAGAATAAGCTGAATGAACAAGGTTAAGTGGTCAGGAATAAAGCAAGATTGGTATGTAAAGGGTACTCACAGATGGAAGGTATTGATTTTGAAGAAAGCTTTGCCCCTGTTGCTAGAATTGAAGCTGTAAGATTGTTTCTTGCTTATGTTGCTTTTAAGAACTAAAAATTCTATCAAATGGATGTAAAGTCAAATTTTTTGAATGGTGAGCTAGGAGAAGAAGTATATGTTGAGCAACCAAATGGATTTCAACTGATTGATAAGGGATATATGGTTTTCCAATTGAAGAAAGCACTGTATGGACTGAAGAAAGCCCCTAGAGCCTGGTATGCTAGACTAGATAAATACTTGTTGAAGCTTGGATTCAATAAAGGTACTACTGACAATAATCTATATTTTAAGATGGATCATGATAAAGAGTTGATTATTGAAGTCTTTGTTGATGAAATCATTTTTGGAGATGATGATGATTTATGTATGAAGTTTGCTGATGAAATGAAAAGTGAATTTGAAATGTCTATGATTGGAGAGATGAAGTTATTTCTAGGATTGAAAATCACTCAGTTAGATAATGGAATTTTTGTATCTTAGTCCAAATATGTAAGAGAGTTACTGAAAAAGTTTGGCATGGAAGACTCAAAGCCTGTTGATACACCCATGGTAACTGGATGCAAGCTAACATAGAATGATAATTCTCCTAAGGTAAATCAGATAAGATACATGTCAATGATCAATGGATTGCTTTATTTGACTTAGACCAAACCAGACATCATGAATGATGTATGTATGGTTGCTAGATATCAAGCTGATCCGAAGGAATCTCATGTGACTGCTGTAAAGAGAATTTTTAGATACTTGAAAGGGATAGTTGATTTTGGCCTTTGGTACCCTAAAGATGACGATCTTACCTTGAGTTCCTTTACTGATACAGATTGGGCAAGAGATGTGGATGATAGGAAAATTACTAGTGGTGGTGTCTTCTTCTTGGGGAAGAAGTTGGTGTCTTTGTTAAGTAAAAAGAAGAATTCCATTTCCTTATCTACTGCTGATGTAGAATATATTGCTGTTGCAAAAAATTGTACTCAAGTAATATGGAGGAAGAAAATGATGAGAGATATTAGAATTATGTATGATGAGCCTATTGCTATATTCTGTGATAATTCAAGTTCCATTAACATTTCTAAGAATCCAGTGCTGCATTCAAAGACAAAACATATATCTATCAAATATCACTTTTTGAGAGACAAGGTGAGTGATAAAGAAGTCAAACTAGAGTATGTGCCTACTAAGGAACAAATTGCAGACATATTTACTAAGTCGTTGCCTAAGGATAATTTTGAGTATCTCAGAGGGAAGTTAGGGGTGACTTCCCCTCCTAATCAGAACTAAGATGCAAGTCTTTGCATCAGTTCTTGCATTTACAGTCATATCTTGTTTCAAATTGATGTTGTGGTGGCTGCTACTCAGGGGGAGTATTTAGATGATTCATATATGTGGTTCAGAGCTTGTGTGTACCTTTGCCATTGATGTTAAAGGGGGAGAAGAATAATGTGAAAAAGTATAAAAAGGAAAGAAGAGCTGGAGAAGAAGTCATGAAGGAAGAATCAAAACCTAAGGGGGAGTAAGTTCTGATTGAGAGTTGCGTTGATGGTGTTTTTCACATCATGTGTTTCCATAAATTCCAAAGGGGGAGATTGTTGGATTTTGTGGTTATGTTGCTAATATTTGGTTGTCATTGATGTCTTTAAGGCTGTATATGTCGAGGATATTGAGAAAATTATAATAAATATGTTGAAGGCTCTCTGTGAAGCAATGAAGTTCAGTGTGATGGAAAGTTCAGTATGTTGGTGATCATAAGTTTCAGATTAAAGGGTTCATTTTTGAGTGTATCAAGTTTATCCAACAAAATTTTTAGAGATCCGTGTGAAGATTTGATCGTGTTATGAACAGTTATGTTTTGATAGTTTTTCTGTGGCTTCAGTTAGTGTTCCTGATTGAAGTTGATGTGATTCTAGTAAGTTCAGCTACCATGGATGATTCTATGATGATTCATGATTCTCATGGATGTTTCTAGATCATGCTCTATCTTTCTTGCATGCCCGCGTTGATCGGTGTGCTCGTGATCAAAGATTTTTCCTTTGCGTGTTCAGGTTTTTCATGTTCTTGGCCGACATGGTGGTTGTAACATGCTATGGATCCTCGTGGATTAATTTATGAATGTTTAAAATGTTTTAGGATATAATGTTAGGTCTTCATTATGTTGTGGCCGACGGTGTTCGATTCACATTGAAATTTTATTTGTTAATTTGGGCCGACATTGTGTACATGTTTTATACTTTCATATTTTACTTTTGGCTGACAAAGTTGTTGATTTAATTCCATGTAGTGGATATATAAGAGTGATTGTTTGAGAAAATTCAAGTGAGGGACATAGTGAAATAAAGTGCAAGTGTGTGAATAGGCTTCTAATCATTCGATTGTAGAGCAGAGTGTGAAGAAGATTGAGCGAAGTGTAAAGAAGTGTTTTTGTGCTTAACCAAAATTGTAATTAGGCTTTTGCAGAAGCTAATTTCTTAGTTCAATTCCCTACAGATCTAATCTGAATTTTTGTAAGATAGTGTGTCTTCCTTGGGCAGTGAGCCCTCTTGTATTTGAGTAGTGAGCTCTAGGTAGTGTGCCTAAATGCATGTGCATTCCCATCATTCATCTTTATACTTTTAATAGGGTATAATATTGTGGAGTGAAATCCACTATGGTTTTTACTCTAACAAGGTTTTCGCATAAAAATCTTGGTATTCTTTATGTTTTTGATGTGGCGATTGTTTATGCTTAAATTTTTATTCATCAGTTCTGAGAATAAGTTGAGTAAAGTTTAATAAGTTTGAATATTTTGTGACAACTGATTCACCCCCCCTCTCAGTTGTCTATCCTTTTTTTTCCAACATCAAAGACATCATCAAGAAAAAAATCTAAAAATTTATATAAATGAGATGCATGATCAACTATTCTAGTAGCAATGATCTCTTTATTCTCCAAGCCTCTAATGATAGTTGAATCAGGAATAAATTTCATAGTCTTCCTTCCTTTTCCATGAGTCATATGATAGATGGAAAGGAGATTGTTTGACAAGTGAGGTATACACAAAATATCATTGAAGGTGTCATCCCAAATATTGGTGGATCCCCTCCCAATTATATTAATGTAAGTATGATTTCCCATCAAAATAGGTGGTATAACACAAGGCTAAAAAATAAGAGAGCATAAACTGTGAAGATGCTATATGATAAGAAAATCCAAAATCTAGAAGCCAAATCCTTGATCCAAGAGTTGTAGAAGCGCAAAGAGCTTGTCCTTTATTTTCACCTATTCTAATATCATGGCCCTTGTCAAATCTTCATTTGTTTCGATGAGAAGAAGAAGTTGAAGTAGACATTTTAAAAGGCAAATTGATTTTGTTCTTCACAAGAAGATGTTTCAATTTCTTGAATTCCTTATAGAAATAGTGTTCTTCATGTTCATCCTTCTTGAAGTATGCTCCTTCTTGAAATATGCATAAGTAGGCTTCTCCTTCCTAAATGATTCCCATTTAGATGAATTTTTATGTTCTTTAGTGGAAGTAAATGTGGATTGTGTGTTATTCTTATGCTTATTATTTTTGTTCTCTTTGCCACTAGAAGCCTGATCATCATTTGCAATCAAGGTTTATGAATTTGAAGAATTCAAGGTGTCTATTTGAAAAATCTTATCTTTCTCCATATTGAGTTGCATAGAAAATTTATCAAAAGAAGGCATGTCAAACTTACTCCCAAAGTAATTCTTTGTAGCATAGAAAGTATACACAAACACTAGTAATTCAAGTCCTAGCTTTGAGAGAACACTTAGTACCAGTTGTGTACCTAATTTTTTAGTTTTACACTCGTTAAATTGTGTTCTTAGTGATTTATATTTGGTGTTTAAGTCTTGTATGTTATTAAAAATACCTATATGTTTATTTTCTAAAAAATATCCTTGGATTTCATTCATTTTCCTAAACAAATTTGATATTGCATTCCACATAGCCATAGGTGTATCCAAGTTGTCAATGTGAAACAACTTAGGAGAGACATACAAGCACAAATAAATAATTAATTCTTCAAAACTATTCAACCACCTTTTATTTTTAACTTCATCATTTTTTGATTCACTACCAAGCCTATGAACTATCCTATACAACCTCTTAATTCTTGACAATTTATTCATTTTAGGTTTCTGTTTAAGATATTTTGAGGTGTTATAAGTGGATGCAAAGATTGCTCCATGATGAAATAGGAGGGAAATAACAAAAATTAAGAGGAATTCAACCACGACCACAAGAATATTCTCCTCAAATTCACTTAGTATGATCCCCTATCAATGAATTAGAGCTGTCATTTTTATAATCAATGCAATTGTAAACACCACTTACAAAAAATAGAAAAGTGGTCTTGATATTAGTACATGAGAGTGCCAAATTTTACCACAAAATAAAGTATAATTTTTAAATAGAACAAGACTAATATGATCACACCACTACAAAATACAAGAAAAACTATGCGCTTTAAAAAAAATTGCACAAAAAAATGTTAGTGTAGTGATAGGGTAGGGTTGGATGGAACAATCACTGTTCCATGCTCTGGATCTTTGCTAGCAAGATCTCCTTGGTGTCTTAACCACCTTAACCTTTAGGAACTCCTTCATGTTTAGGTACCCATGGTTCTCCTAGCCAACCCCACTACCATCTCAATTCCAACCTACCAAGCCAACCTTGGTGCAATGCTTCTATTCTTCCCTAAAGGCTAACCTAATCTCAACACTCAATTTGTTCTTTGCAGGGGTGTGGGGATGATTCCAACAGGTTCACACCATCACAAATTTGTCCTAAAAACTCCACCTGGCTTCCTTTGTCCATTGCTTTCACCAAACCCTCATCTAGGGTTAAAAAGGCTACTAGCCCAAGAGCCCCTATTAGGTCTCCAACTTCGAGAAAACTGGTCAGAATTCTAAAGTTCTCCAAAGACAACCCAATATTTCCTTGAGCTTCTTAGGGTATGAATCCACCTCTCAAATATTTCACGGGTCCTAAGTCTCCACCGCCCATACAACACTCTAAACTGGAAATGAACAAAGAACCTAGGTTTTGTAGGTCTTTTCCTGTCCTCTTTGCAGGCTGTTGAGGTTTCCTCTCACCAAATGGACTGATGAAGTCTCCTCATTGTTTCCACAGCTTTATAACCATCACATCTTCCCTCTTTAGTAGGAAGATTACTTTGAATGGACACCCCTGCACTTTATAGTGCTTTGCACTTCCTGTCTTTCCTAGCCGGGCACTATCAAGCTCGCCTAGCAGAAGACTTTCTCCATGATTTCCTGAATCCTAACCACTCCTAACTCTAACCTATTTATAGACATGGAGCTTAGTCACAGTTCCCAAGGGCCCGTACACAAAGTACAGTGGGAATGTAACTAAACCTCCATTATTTACAATCTGCCAGTCAGAACAACAACCTAAAAAAAATAAACCAACTATTATGCACGCCTAAAAATTGAACACACTCACTAACTACTACCACACAAAGCTTTAAGACATAGATACACTACAATCTACAACAATTTATAGAGCCATGATCGCTCCTGATCACACAAATTCAAAGCAAACGCAGAAATTACATATTCTTCTCACTATCCACACTAGTATTCATGAACTTTCAACAATACAAAAGCTTCCAACCTTGGTCTCAGGTTGAGACACACCTTAAAAAGGTTTCAGAAATATTTGAGCTCGATCCTAACTACTTCCATGGCCGCTTGTGGCTTTCAATAGGCCTTATTTGCAAAATGTTAAAGAAAACTAACACCTAGGAAGGTCTACAAAGGTCTTAAATCATCCTTGTAGCCAAACCCCAATCTAGAAAATGGTCCACATGACCTTTATTAACATAATACCTATTCTCAAATGCCTCTAAGGCACAAACTCAAGAACTAGAAAGAGAATGCTACCTTTGATCTAAAACAAATTGCCAATTAACAACCTTCTAGACAACCTTCCTAAATAAACTATGGGGTGCTCCTGCACCATTCTCCCCCTCTGCACAAACATTAAGGAATGTGGGGAGAGATTAGAGATGGGTCAATTTCCTACTTCTTGAACTGAGATTCATCCACCCATGTAGCCTCAGATTCATGTTTGTTCTTCCACTTGATGAGGTGCTCCATATACACTCTATGCCTTGTAGACTTCTTTATTCTTGACACCAAGACCCTCTCTGCTTGTAGCTTGCCTGGAGTGGGTAAGGCTATGTTGCTGACATCTTTGAAGATCTCCCTACTGGTATGATCCATGTCATTGACTGATCCCTTATACCTGATCAAATCAACTACATTAAACACTGGTGAAATCCCTAAATGTGCAGGCAACTCCACCTTGTATGCATTCTTCCCATACTTGGCTAATAAATTGCATGGTCCCACTCTTTTCATCTACAATTTGGTCGATGTACCCTTTTTTAACTTAGATTTGTTGAGGTGAACCATGACATAGTCTCCTACTGCAAATTGCAAATCCTTTCTTGAAAAATCTACCTTGTCTTTCAACTTTTGAGTAGCCTCGGTGACTGTCTTCTTTACCTGATCCTAAATCTCTTTCATGGTTTAAGTGAAGTACTTTGCATGTCCACTCCTACGTTCCATAGCTCCTAGATCCCTGAGCTCACATATACCCCTTGGGTGCATCCCATACACAATTTCAAAAGGACTCTTCCCTGTGGTCCGATTCACACTATCATTATAAGCATACTCAGCCTGTGAGATAACCATGTCCCATGTCTGTCCATATTCTTTAGTTAGGCACCTTAGAAGGTTACCTAACACCCTGTTAACCACCTCTATTTGACCATCGGTTTGAGGATGGTAAGCTGATCCAAAAGACAGGTTGGTACCTAATATGCTCCATAGAGTCTTCCAAAAGTGACTCATGAACTTCACATCCCTATCTGAAACAATGCTTAAAGGCAATCCATGGATCCTTACAACTTCCTTGAAGAAAAGGTGAGCTATATAGCTAGCATCATGAGTTGTTTTGCAAGGGATAAAGTGACTCATCTTGTTGAATCTATCTACCACCACATAGACACTATCAAATCTTGTCTTGGTCTTAGGGAGTCCTAGACAAAGTCCATGCTAACACACTCCCATGGTCTGTTAGGAATGGGTAGGGGTTGATATAGACCAACATTACTAGCTCCTCCCTTAGCTTTCATACACACTACACATTGCTCCACATACCTCCTGACATCCCTTGACAACTTAGGCCAATAGTAGAACCTTTGCACTAGTTCCAATGTTTTGTTGATGCCAAAATATCCACTAAGACTACCATTATGATTTTCCTAGATGAGGTTTTCTCTCATTGATCCTTTTGGAACACATAACTGATTCCCTTCAAACAACAATCCACTTTGCAATGTATACTCTGAGTATTGGCTATGAAAATGATTCTCAAAGTCAGAACATACCTTGTAGGCCTCTAAGAAATCTTCATCTTCCCCATAGAGATCCTTGAAACTCTCTATTCCAATGCTCTTGATCTGTATTTCTTGCACTATCAACAATCTCTTGCTTAGTGCATCTACTACCTTGTTCAATTGTCCCTTCTTGTGCTTGATGGTGAAAGTAAAAGCTTGGATGTACTCCATCCATTTCAAATGTCTATTGCTCAAATTCTCTTGGGTGTTGATATAACTAAGTGCCTGATTGTCAGTAAAGACCACAAAATCCTTAGGTAGAAGGTAATGCCTCCACTTCCTAAGTGACTAAACTAAAGCATAAAGTTCTAGGTCATAGGTAGAATACTTCTTCTTTGCTTCATTGAGCTTTTCACTGAAGAAAGCTATAGGCCTGCCTTCTTGACTCAGCACTCCTCCTACTACAACTCCACTAGCATCATATTCCACAGTAAACAACTTGTCAAAGCTAGGTAATAAGAGAATAGGTTGAGTTGCCACTTCTTGTTTTAGTTTCTCAAAAACTTTCTCAGCTTCTTGAGTCCACTTACACTTAGTCTTTAAGCCGCCTTTGATTGTATCTAGGACTGGTGCACATATGCCACTAAAGTTCCTTATGAATTTTCTATAAAATTGGGCCAATCCATGAAAACTTCTTACCTCTGTCCCTGTGGTTGGTGTAGGCCAATTTAGGATAGCTTCTACCTTGTTTGGATCCATCTTTAATGATCCTTGGGATACTACAAAACCCAAATACACAAGCTCTTATTTAAAGAACTCACACTTCTCTAGGTTGATGGCCAACTTCTCTTCTTGCAATCTTCTAAGAACCAACTCCACATGCTTTAGGTATTCTTCTGCTATCTTGCTAAAGATGAGTATATCATCAAGATATACCACCACAAATATCCCTGTAAAGTCCTTGAGCACTTCATTCATGAGCCTCATGAATGTGCTAGGGGCATTAGAGAGGCCAAATGGCATGACTCTCCACTCATACAACCCATCTGTTGTCTTAAATGCTGTCTTCCACTCATCTCCATCCTTGATTCTGATATGATGGTATCCACTCTTGGATCCAACTTGGTGAAGTACTGAGCTCCTCCAAGATAATCCATCAAGTCTTCAATCCTAGGAATAGGGAACCTATACCTAATTGTGATTCTATTTATTGCTCTAGAATCAGTGCATAATCTCCACTTGCCTCCTTTCTTGGTTGGTAAGACCACTGGTACTGCACATGGGCTGATACTCTTCCTAATAAATCCTTGATCCAATAACTCCTGCACTTGTCTAGCTACCTCTAGATTTTGATCCGGTGTAAGCTTATAAGCTGCTTTGTTAGGCAATGAAGCTCCAGGTATGAAGTCAATCTGATGACTAATGGATCTTTTTGGAGGTAAAGTTGCAGGTGCACCATCACTCACTATGTCCTTATACTTCTCAAGAAACTTCTGGACTGCTCCGGGTATGATTGTTTTCTCAGTCTTGTCTTCTTCTTTGGATTGCAACATGATCACATATCCTTCACTCCCTTGATGTAGGTTGTTAAGGAACTCTTTCCCACTGCTTAACAAGAAACTAGGTGTCTTTGACTGTCCTTCTTCCTCTTCTAACAGTGACTGCAATTTAAATGTCTTCCCATCCTTTTTGAAAGAAATAGTATTCTCCTTCCCATCATACATGGCACTTCTATCATACTGCCATGGTCTTCCCAGTAGAAGGTGGAATGCATCCATGGGTAACACATCACAAATCAATTTATCCTTGTACCCTCCAATGGAAAAATCCACCGTTACTTTCTCATTGACAAGAACACTCTATCCTTTGTTCAACCATGTTACTTTGTAGGGGTTAGTGTGGGGTACCTTCTCCAATTTCAGTTTCTTTACTACCTCTTCTGAGATGATGTTATCTATTGAACCTAAATCCACAATAACCTTACATACTTTTCCAAGTATTTTGCATCTCACTCTAAATAAAGCTCTCCTTTGTTTTGGCTCTTCCTTGACCGGTTGTCTGATCAAAACTCTCCTAAACATCAGATTCTCCCCCATTTCAGATTCAATGTGACTGACCTCTGGTGATTTAGTACTCATGGTGTCCTCTTGAGCATATTCCACTCTCTTCTTAGTATTCGATGAAGATGATTTCTTTGGGTACCTATAAGCTAGATGTCCTACTTGTCCACAATGGTAACATTTCATAGTAGAAAAATATGAATTGCTCCTGCCTGCTCCTCTTCCTCTATTGGATCCTCCTTGAGAACCTCTACCTCTTCCATAACCTCCTCTAGAAGGTGTTTCACTCCCATGCTCAGTGAGTTTAGACTCTCCTTGGTTTCTTTGTTCATTTCCTCTACCTTGGTAGCCACCTCTCTGTCCTCTTTGATCTCTTTGATCTCTACCTTTGCCTCTACTCTTAGAAGCCTGATCATGTTTCCTCTTGCTTCTTTCCTCAATCTTAATAGCTAATTGGTAACATTGGTGTACTATTTTAGGACTTAGAAGAGTCATCTCTTCTTGAATGTTCCACTTCAAGCTGTTAAGATACCTAGCCACCTTGAGACTTTCATCTTCTGAAACATTAGACCTCATACAAAATTTTTGAAACTCCTCAATGTAAGTGTTCACATCTTGGTCTCTTTGCCTCAAGCTTTGTCTCTTCTTGTGTAACTGAATCTCATAATCATCTGGTACATATGCTTCTCTCACTTTTGCCACCATACCTTTCCAAGTTGAAATAGGCTTCTTTCCTTCCTTTTCCCTCAATGTCTGAATGAGTTTCCACCATGTCAAGGCAGATCCTCTCAATCTAGACTTGGCCACCTTCACCTTCTGTGCTTCAGTGACTCCATCACATTCAAAATGGTTCTCCATGCCTTCCATCCAATCTATGACTAGATCAGCTTCCAATTTGCCACTGAACAGTGGTATGCCTTCAAGTGCTTTCCCACTCAAAGATTTCAATGCCTTCAAGAAAGGCTCCTCTTGCAAAAAAGGGTCAAGTTCAGGGGTCTTTTCTTCCTCTACAAACTCTTCACTCTTTGGTTCCCTGCCCTCCAATCTATCACTGACCTAATCGGCCTTGAGCTGCACATTGCTCAATGTTTGCTCAAGTTGTGCCAATCTTTCTCTCAATCTCCTATTGTCTTCCTCCTGATCTTCGACCTTCTTTTCCAACTCAATGTTAGTCACCATGGTTGTGGAACCACTGGATTCAAGGTCTGACATACAAGATTCTATCCCAAATCTTTAACTTGCTTTGATACCAATCTGATAGGGTAGGGTTGGATGGAACAATCACTGTTCCATGCTCTGGATCTTTGCTAGCAATATCTCCTTAGTTTCTTAACCACCTTAACCTTTAGGACCTCCTTCATGTTTAGGTACCCCTGGTTCTCCTGGCCAACCCCACTACCATCTCAATTCCAACCTACCAAGCCAACCTTGGTGCAATGCTTCTATTATTCATTTAGCGCTTAATCTTCCCTAAAGGCTAACCTAATCTCAACACTCAATTTGTTCTTTGTAGGGGTGTGGGAATGATTCCAATAGGTTCACACCATTAAAAATTTGTCCTAAAAACTCCACCTGGCTTCCTTTGTCCATTGCTTTCACCAAACCCTCATCTAGGGTTAAAAAGGCTACTATCCCAAGAGCCCCTATTAGGTCTCCAACTCTGAGAAAACTGGTCAGAATTCTAAAGTTCTCCAAAGACAACCCAATATTTCCTTGAGCTTCTTAGGGTATGAATCCACCTCTCAAATATTTCACGGGTCCTAAGTCTCCACCGCCCGTACAACACTCTAAACTGGAAATGAACAAAGAACCTAGGTTTTGTAGGTCTTTTCCTGTCCTCTTTGCAGGCTGTTGAGGTTTCCTCTCACCAAATGGACTAATGAAGTCTCCTCATTGTTTCCATAGCTTGATAACCATCACATCTTCCCTCTTCAATAGGAAGATTGCTTTGAACAGACACCCCTGCACTTTATAGTGCTTTGCACTTCCTGTCTTTCCTAGCCAAGCACTATCAAGCTCGCCTAGCAGAAGACTTTCTCCATGATTTCCTGACTCCTAACCACTCCTAACTCTAACCTATTTACAAACATGGAGCTTAGTCATAGTTCCGAAGGGCCTGTACACAAAGTACAATGGGAATGTAACTAAACCTCCATTATTTACAGTCGACCAGTCAGAACAACAACCTAAAAAAAACAAACTAACTATAATGCACACTTGAAAATTGAACACACTCACTAACTACTACCACAAAAAGCTTTAAGACATAGCTACACTACAATCTACAACAATTTACAGAGCCATGATCGCTCCTGATCACACAAATTCAAAGCAAACACATAAATTACATATTCTTCTCACTGTCCACATTAGTATTCATGAACTTTCAACAATACAAAAGCTTCCAACCTTGGTCTCAGGTCAAGACACACCTTAAAAAGGTTTCAAAAATAGTTGAGCTCGATCCTAACTACTTCCATGGACACTTGTGGCTTTCAATAGGCCTTATTTGCAAAATGTTAAAGAAAACTAACACCTAGGAAGGTCTACAAAGGTCTTAAATCATCCTTGTAGCCAAACCCCAATCTAGAAAATGGTCCACATGACCTTTATTAACATAATACCTATTCTCAAATTCCTCTAAGGCACAAACTCAAGAACTAGAAAGAGAATGCTACCTTTGATCTAAAACAAATTGCCAATTAACAACCTTCTAGACAACCTTCCTAAATAAACTATGGGGTGCTCCTGCACCATGTAGGAGCCAAATGGAGCCTTAAAAGTTCCGAAAATAAGAATTATTCAACACCCTTGATAATATACAATTTCTAGAAAAACATAGACACCGAAATCAAGAATTGTCAGCACCATTGTGAAAATATGCAAATAAAAAAAATTCTAAAAAAAGGAGGTTAGATGAATAAATTACAAGCCTCTAAAGTTCGGCTAAAAAGGTAAAAAATATAATGGTGAAAAGGGGGTAGTTGAAGGGTTAACCTGCTAATTTCAGCATAGGGTCGACTAGAATATACTCTAAGACTACTCGAATATTCTCTTTGTCTAAAACCATTATTATTTCACCTAAAAACTACTCTAAAAATGGTAAACCACCTTTTCCTAGCTATAAAACCACTAGATTAGGGCAAGAAACTAATTAGTGGTGTACTAAGAGGTATGCAATGAAATCTTAAAATGTTCTTACCAATTTATTCTTTTATTGACATACTATATAGTTGATTGATCAACAAGGTTGGTACTCTTGTACCTTGGGTGTAGATCTGCACAATATACCTATCATGCCTATACCTACTAACACCATGCTTGTGCAAATAAAATACTACACAAAGAATATTCTCTACTCTACAATTTTTATGGCCAAGTAGGAGGATTTTTTTCTTTGATGGCTCGAGACAAATTGATTTGATTTTGATGATTTAACAATTGATCTTAGGGTTCTTGGGACTTCTAGACATGATGATAGGGTTAGATTTGACCTAAAATTTCCAACCACCTCCCAACTTCAAACCCTTTTATATCTAGTCTCATATGTTCAATTTGGATAAATAAAATGGCTAAACTAACTTTTTTGAGCACATTGAACTCAATGATGAGCTTAGATTTGCACCAACAAGCTCCAATATGAACTTAAAATAAAAATCCATAAAGTGAAACCTCCAAAAATCTAGTATTACATTAAGTTTTATTAAATAGGTCATCATTTGATGCAAGAGAAGAACATACTTAAATTTTTAATATCTACTAATATATACACTCAAGATCTCCAAAAAGGATAACCAAGGGCACCCAACATGCTTTGATACCATGTAAGAGTTGGTTGTGGAGATAACCACCCAAAATATAGAGGCCTAATAGAAGGTACAATGAAATGAGAAGATCAAGATGACAGGAATAAATTGTATTCCCATCATTGAATTCAAATGAAATGTACATATGGATTAAAGATTATAAAGAGAGCCCCTTGATTATATAGGCCAAGGTGAGACATAAAATTACATAATATTATGATAAGTGTCTTAATATTATGTTATAATACATGAATTCTTAAGTATCCTATTTGTACTATAAGTAAACTTAATTAACTAGTGTGAATAAGACCTTGGTGATGAACTAGCTAGGTAAAACACCCCTTCTATACCAACATGGTGAAGTATCTTTCAAGAAACTAGAAGATGAGATTGTAGGGAAGATAAACTATATTGAGAACTTCATGTAAGCATTATATGAGAAGTTTGGGATGCCTCTAAGATTGTAAAGGAGAAAATGAATTCAAAAGTATTCAACTAGAGTACAAAAAGACATTTACTTGGAGTGATTTTAAGGCTAAAATAAAGATAGACATACAACTATATGAGAAAGATATAAGAAAAAAAAAATTGGATCAATAAACATTCTAAATGTAGGATTGTTTAAGGATTCATAATTTCATTCCTCATTAATAAATTAAAAAGGAAAACCATAATCTAATGTTGTAATGAATTTAAGGAATTTCTCAATCACATGTGTGAAGAATGAAGTTTTTAGAATTTGAAAGAATGGAGGTGCACACAATTTTTGAGGTAATCTACTTACAACTTGAAGCATTTATTGCAAAAGAATTCGAAATGAAAGAAATAAATTCAGATATTTCAAGAGGCATATGTATTTTCAGAGAAGCGTGAAAAGGAAGTTTAGAGAGCAATTCAAAGTTTTAGGGTTTGAAGGAGAGATCAAGTGGATTCAAATTGTGCTCCAGAAGTTGGATATCTATCCATTCCTTGTTGGAAATTACAAAGGTATTCCCATTTGTACAATCTTTCAATTAGAGTCTAGCAATGACTAAGGAAGTATATTTAATGTGGTAATGAATTTAACGAATTTCTCAGTAGCATGTGTGAAGAATGAAGTTTGTAGACTTTGAAAGAATGGAGGCACACACAATTTTCAAGGTAATCTACCTACAAATTGAAGCATTTATTACAAAATCATTTAGAATGAAAGAAATAAATTCAAATATTTCAAGAGGCATATGTATTTTTAGAGAAGCGTGAAAATGAAGTTTAGAGAGTAATTCAGAGTTTCAAGGTTTGAAGGAGAGATCAAGTGGATTTGAAGTGTGCTCCTAAAGTTGGATATCTATCCATTCCTTGTTGAAAATTACTAGATTCTCTCTATTATACTTCTTAACATAAAATATATTAAAATATAAAAGTAATATAATTATTAATGTAGGTTTTTATTCCTTTTTTAGTTTATTAGTTATTTTCATACACCTAGTTTAGCTTGCTTAGATAGGATTATTTTGACTAATAATAGTGAGTGGAGGAGTGGTTTGTCTTCATATTCCACCCCCCTTCTTTGCATTTCCTATAAATGCGCTCACCTAGCTTTATTTTTCTCACATTTTCTCTTGCACTATATTTTCCCTTCTTGATTAATGGGACATGACATTGTTCAACCTATCATTTGGTCTTGAGTGGTGTTGTAGCTATCACTATGAAATTTGGTATTATTTATTTTCTTTAATTATTATAAAATGTAAAACATGGTATTAAATCCATGATGTCTTGACCTAGCCCATATTTCTTATTTTTTGAGAGAATCATTTTGCATGGAGGTTTCCTTAAAATTTATTATAGTAATCTCTTACATCTTTAGATGATATAGATAATCATTAAGTTTTGATAAGAAAATAAATTCTTTGGGGTTTTATTCTTCATTTTTTATATTATGGGTGTTTTCAAATTTTTGGTAATCCATATAACATTTTTTGGTTATTCTAATTCGCCTGGGAGGCTCAAGAAAGTTAGTGTTGTCACTTGGAATTACACTCTTGTTGAACCTATTGTTTCAGAATTCTACTAAAACATGAGAATGGTCGCAAGGTGTGGGACCCCTGAAAATGAGATTAGACCTCTGGAGAAGTTCAATTTCATCTCTAATATAGATGCATAAGTGTTGATCTAACTCAACAATAAACTAAGTGTCGATCTAAATAAAAAATAAACAACCCTAAGATGATCCTATTCTACCAATTTACGGGAGGAAAGGGAGAGAGAATGCAAAAAATTAAAGGGGTGGTGATGCACAAATATTAGAATGATGTTTCTTCCTACTTAGTACAACACAAAGAAGCATTGAAAATTCCAAAGGGACACACATAGTCTTATGTTCTATTAGTTCTTAGAAATTATATGAAGGTTAGGATTTAACAAATTCTAAGAGGGAAAGAACTAATCCATAGTTATCCCTACCAATGAATATAAAACATGTAATTGTAGAGAGGGGGGATTCACTACTCATGAGTCTCTTTATTCTCAAGAGATTCCCAAGGGATGAAATGCCCTAAACTACCTCAAGGAACAAAGCGAGAGTTCCAAATCCATAAAGAGTAGGCCACAAGATTTTCTTGAACAAACTAGCGAGTTTTTGGCCAAAGGATGTCAACACAAAAAATGGACAACAACACAGTGTGTTGGAGTCCCAAAGGTGCGCTGGTGTCTCGTATAGACAAAAAATCGAGTTTATCATAGAAAACACAAAGCGAATACTTCTACTTCGACTGCTAGGAACTCTTAGAATGCGAGAAAGTAACAAAATATGATAGAACTAAAATGAAGTAAAGTAAATGATATAACTAAAGAGGATAGAGAAGGAGAATGCTCACAATAACCCAAGTAATGAATCCTTCAACAAGTAGATATCTTTAATACCTACACACATAAGATCGAGGGAAAATGTTGGGGTTGTATAGGGGTTTGCCTTAGTCAAATCCCTATTTTAGTGTTCCCACCTCCACAGATAGCCAAATAGACAGAGAAATTGAATGGAGTAAGCAAATATGGCGTGATAAAAGAAATCCATGCTCAAGGAGGAGAACCCGTATCACAAGGTAGAGATGCAATCAATAGGGGATGTGTGAAATCCCAAGATGCTCGCAAGCACAAGATAAGGGAGATGTCAGTTGCAAGGCTTAAGGAAGCCAAAGAGAGAGGCAAATATAGTTGCAAGATCCAAGAGAGCTACAACGAGTGTTATAAGAGCTTGAGTGTTCTACTGTAGCAAGCTGTGTGGAGATGTACAAGAAATATATCAAGACAAAGGAAAGAGGAAGATGCCAAATCCAAAGCTAGAGAGGTCCAAAGAAAATGAAATAAAAAAATATCATTTAAAGAGAGGATAGGAGGGAAAAGAAGCTTCCCGAGCCGTTACAAGGCATCCCAACCCGATACCATCAAGAAAAATTGTTGACAAGTGGCAAACATGATCAAAAGTAGTCGTTTGAATGTTAAAATGTCGCAGGACGCTAGCGCAACATAAGGGCTAGCTACTGAAAAGGGGTCTTGAGCATCCTAAGAGGGAAGAAAGGCAGATGCAAGGGATAAAATGAGCCTACACAAGATGCTAAGGGACTGGACACTAAAGTGGATACAAGAATGTATGTGAAATTGCAAGGGGTGCAATTTTACAACATTATAGTAATATACAAGAACAACTAACATGCATTCAAAAGTGAAGGTAGATAAGTTTTACACAATAAATTAGGAGTGAAGAGAGGTAAAATGGATAATTTTTAATTAGTATGAGGCTTAAAGATGATTATAACTTAGTAGAGATGCAAGAATGCATGTCTCTATAGAGAAATTTAAGGGAATAACAATTTAAAATGAGGCTTAATAGAATTTCATTCCCTTTTTGGGCACTAAATAGATAAGACACATACTAAAGAAACCCTAGTCTTGGCCCTCTATATATAAATTTGATAAATATATACAAAAATATCAATTTTTAATATGAGAAATCTCTCCAAAATATTTTTTCCTTACTTGCATTGATCAATGATAGGCTATGTGAAAATAAACTCCCACAAAATCCATTAAAAATGTGGCCTATAGATGACCACTTGACATAAAGGATCTCTACAACCCAATAAATGTAGCTTGGCATTGCAAACCATTTGAAAATCTATGGAAAATAGATTGAAATCCCTTGAAAAGACTCCACAAATTGAGACATAGTAGTGTGATGGGGAAAAATGGTATATGAACCACCAAAAATGAAGAAGGGAAAGAGGATTCCCCAATAGGCTCCTAGGGTTTTGCACCTAGAAGCTAGGTTAGGGAATGTAACTCTCTTTCACACATTTTCAATTTAGGGTTCATTCAAAGGGGGTTAGGGGCTTAAAGTGATGTGTGTGGGATGCCCTAAATGTTGAAAATGGAAAATATAAACTAAATGCTAATGTAAAACCTAAGAATGCAATTATGCTGGAAAACACATTGTGATATACAAATGACCTAGGAAATGAAAACAAACTGTAACATGAATGAATAGAAAGGAAGATGTGCACTTGGAGGCTTAAGAGGGATGGATTGGAGGTCTGAAACTTGAAGAATCTAATGCAGAGGCTGAGAAGGACACTTACACCATTTTGGGTGACCTAGTCCTTTTTCTGTGAAAATTTTTCGGAACTCGTTTTTGCCAAAAGGGTACTTAGATCTACAAAAAACAAAAAAATGCATGTATGGTGGGACTAGGTTGCCACTGATGGTGACCTAATCCCTTTCAAATTTTTGATAAGTCTGAAAGTGGAATCTGGAGGTCTCGGTCTACACTTTCTACTTCTCCAAGTGTCCGGTTTTGAAACTTTGATTCTCGGCCTGTGAGAGACTTTTAATGGATTTTTTGCCCTATTTGACAAGGAGGTGTCTTCAACAAGTCTTCAATACACTCTTGAATGATCTCCAAGCTTCCAAGACATCTAAATCTACAAACACACAAAGAGGGAGAAGGAAATGTTAATTTTTAGAGCATAGGGGTTTTCCTTGGTCAAACCCCTTTGTAGATAATAAAATCAAATGAAGAGATAATGAAATAAAGAATGAAAAAATGGTGTTAGTTACCTTTCCATTATGTTTGATCTTGAGTTGAAAAAATGGAGGATTCAACCCTTGGATGCTTCTTGAGAGAGATGTCTTGGTGACTTAGAATTCTCAAACCCTAGCTTGCTTGAAAAGGAGAGATGAGAGATGAGAAGTGTGTGTTGAGTGATGCATAATGATGAATTAGGGTTTTGAGGCTTATTTATACAAGTTATACCATAATTTTCCAAAAATAACACCATACAGTCCGACCTTAGGGTTTTAGAGACAAAATTCTGAAAGAAATTTAAGTTAATTTTAATTTTTAAGCCACATGGGACTAGGTCACCCAAGGTGGCGACCTAGTCCACCTAGGCATTTTTCATTGGTTTTTGAGGATTAAAGTGTGATTATTATTGTTTGTTGGGATTGTCTCACAAAACACACTAAAGTAAGGTATTTATGTGCATTAAGAAGTCATTATAGCATAATAAAGGGTTGATTGAGTGATGACAAGCCTAGGAAAGTGTAAAAATGTATTACAACACCTTACAACAATTTGGCACAAGGCTTGGAAAGGGGTAAAAAGAGGTTGAAAATGGTCCAAATTCCATAGACTAAGGTCCAAATGAGCGAAAAGTGTCAAAGGCTACACTTTTTGGTGACACATATAGCCCCCACTTTAGTGAGAGGATGAACTTGCTTCAAACTCACACTAAAGTAGCCCAATGGAGATGGCAAAGAATGACAAAGAAGAAGGAGGTGGTCAAGCACCCAAGGATTTGAGATTCTAAGTCAACTCAACATCAATGCAAAAGACACATTCAAGGTTGAATGAATTACAACAAGATGAGATACATGATCATGCGATGACAAAGATTAGAAGAGAAGAGAAGAGAAGTGAAAAGTTGGATCAAGCTTTGACCGTTTGTCCAGCTAGTTGTGGATCAGATCGAGGATATTTGTCCAAAAAGATGGTGTGCTCACTCTATGGCCACAAAACATCAGGTTGTCCACGGGGTGAGTTGTCCCAAAGAAGGTGAGAAAAATACACACGGTTGGTATGTACTCACAAAGGTGGCTATCGGGAAAGTCATGCCGCTTGTTGGGCTTCTCGCTCAAACATTACCAAAGTTATACCTCATGATAACTTTGATAAGGAGCCACAAAAGAAAGTGATTTTGTTCAAAGGGATTTTTATTTTTTTCATGCAAGGTCTCATCTTAGGGAACATTATGCGAAATGTGTCCAAGAGAGGAAAAGTGCAAATGAACTCATCTTGTATGCAAGAGAAGCAAGAACTCATCTTGTATGCAAAAGAGGAAAAATGCAAAGTCACATCCTGAACAACATTGTACCTAATGTTTCCAAGAGATGGAATCACAAGAAAAAATAAAATCACACATTGAAATGTGAGTGTCGATGTATGCCCCCACTTTAAGGAATTTCCAAACACCGTTGCTATGAGCAATTTATTTAAAGTAGAAGAGGAAGAGGACATGAGAGCTTGTTCGGAAAGCCCTA
Organism: Sequoiadendron giganteum; assembly: GCA_007115665.2. Taxonomy (NCBI): domain Eukaryota; kingdom Viridiplantae; phylum Streptophyta; class Pinopsida; order Cupressales; family Cupressaceae; genus Sequoiadendron; species Sequoiadendron giganteum. The sequence continues at coordinate 179,085,510 of CM021100.1, forward strand.
TGCCGAGTCATATGTTTCCGATAAGATACATCATGAAGAGGGGTGTATGTCACATTCGATTCAACTTAAGACATGTCATCCACATCCCAAGCTTGCTCTTATATGTTCATAAAAAGTTAACGATAAGTCGAAAGAGACAATGACGAGTGACATACGAGGGAAAAGGCTAACTAACACCTTGCTCCCACTTAGTGTAGGACAAGAGTGAGCCGAAAGGATTGAGGGAATGTAAGGCTGAGTGAAAATCAGTATCGATTAGAGGAATTAGGTGCACCCATAGATGGAAGAACACTAAATTCCTTAAGATGTTGAATTCTAAAACTCAAGGCCTTACACTCATTAGTGTGATGACCATGAAATTGGTGGTACACACAAAAGGAATGTTTGTTGCAACATTTATTTCGAGTTCTGGGAGGGAGGGAGATCAAGTGAGTTCAGAGGAGGCTCAACAAGATACCTTCTTGAGAGAGGGGAGAAGGTGACCCTTTGGTTTACAACAAGGAAGTGTCTTGCTTAGTAGAGGATGTCATATTTACAAAAGGCACTATAGATTGTGAGATTTTGTATACTCCTATGGAGACGTGTGTAAAATCTGAATCATTAGTAGGTTGTGAGATGGCACTGCCATTAAGCGAAGAGTCCTTTGTTTGTGTCAAAGGATCACTTTCTAAGGTTGGGTTAGAAGGGTGTTGGTTTGAGATGGTTTTGATGTGAGGGGAAGGCTTGGTGATTTCAATTAAAAAGGACTATAACCAAGACCATGATGTGTTGATTGTGTTATAGGATCGATAGTGTTGTAGATACCTTGTTTGTTAGCACCACAAACTTTATAGCCAAGTTGTTTCATGAGCTCATAACCTTTTCCATAAAGATTTTTCAGATTTTTTGGATCGGGTGAGGGTTCATTGTTGGCTTTTTTGTCTAAATTGGGTGAGGTGGATGCTTTTGAAGGATCAACTGAGTCTTGTGTTTACAAGACTACATTTCCCTTGTTAGAGTTTCTGTGTATGATCCTGGATTCTCCCATTAAGGGAGGGGTGAAGTCTAAGGAACCCCAATCATCATCTAAGAGCTTCATGATTGGCTCGAGATGTTGTTCTTTATTTGGGTGTTGGGTGGGTTCCACTTGGGTGGTTGGTGTTAAGGTGTTGAAGTAATTCTCTTTGGATTTGTCAAATTTTAAGCAACTATTGGGTTCAGGGTCGGCTTCAAGTGTGTACACTTTGTTATTATAAATGTACTTCATCTTATGATGAAGAATGGAAGGCACTCCATTCATTGCATGAATCCATGGCCTGCCTAAGAGAAGATTGTATGATAGCTCATGATGCATAACATGAATTTTAGTGTCCAATGTGGCCATTCCAACTATAAGAGGTATAGTGATCACAACGAGCGGTCACTTAGTGACATTGTCAAATCCTCGAATAGAGAGAGAATCAGGTTTGATGTGGGATCGATCTATGCCAAGCCTATCCAAAAGGCACACACTACACACATTAAGAGCAGAGCCAGTATCTACAAGAGTTCACTTTATCCCTTTTATTTTGTATTGAGAGATTATTACAAAAGCTTCATTTTGTTTTTGCACATCCAAAGGAGGAAGCTCACTTTGGTGAAAAACAATATCAAAATTGATTCTGTGAATAATAGCTGCTATGTCATTTGATTGCTCATTAGAAGAGATATAAACTTATTGTAAGGCTTCTTGCATCATGTTGTGATAGTGAGGGGAGACTTGAATAAGATCCCATAAGGAGATTTTAGCGGGAGTATTCCTTAATTGGTCAACAATGTCATACTCCCTAAGGAGGGAATTTAAGCGAGGGGCAAAAGGTAATATGGGAGGGGATGAAGGTAATGAAGTGGAGGGGGGTTTCTGTGAGTGCGGATTGTTTTGGGTGTAATGTGTATGAGTAGCAATATTATGACTCGATTGCTGCACCACATTAGACGTAGGTGGGTAGAGGGTAAGTTCAGGTTTAGGTTTGGAGGAAGGGGGTAAAGGATGAGTTGAGGTTGAATAATATTAACATCCTTGAGGGAAGGAGAGTCTAATATAGGCTCTACATCTTCTTGTAAGGGCCTAATATTATTAAGGAAATGATAAATGATGGGATTATGAGGAGAGGAAGGATTAGGATAGGGTTCTATTTGATTGTAAAAGGTATTAGTCTCTTGTTCCATACTATCAACCCTAGTATGAGAGCTTGGAAGAGATTCATCACATTCTTCACTATAAGGGGAGGAGGCATCAAGAGAAGGACCACTATGAGTTTCAAATAGGGAGGGTGGGTCAAGAGTCTTATGACTTGTAAGAGGTATATCTTCTAGCACCAATCTACCCTCTTTGCATCGAGGAGGGATATTAGAAGAAGGGAAAGTTTGACCATCATGGTTAAGGAGACTAGGTGAGGTAATTTTTAAAAATGTGTTTATGATTTCATTTTCTTGTGTCAAAATATCTTCCCAAAGGGGATGAGGAGAGGAACAAGCAAGACCTTCATGATGTTCAACAATTGTACCTTTTTTTAGCAAGATACCTTAGTCACTAGAAGGAGAGGTATCAAGAGAGGAAAAATTATGATCATCATGATTGTCTATGTTTGTATTTTCTTCTAACACATCATCCTCACAAATAGGAGAGAGAGAAGGTAGTGTATGTTCAAGACAATTATAAACGTTTTAATTCACTAGACTCTCATAACTAGGGAATGCATTGAATGGATGATTAACATGTTTATTTACTAACGTTGTCTTTGCAATTTTAGAAAGAATTGAAAAGTTAACATGTTTGAATAATGTACAATGAAATGTAAATACTAAAAAGGAAATACAATTTTCAGAGTGCAAAGAAGGTAATTTGCTGATTACACTATCAATGATCTGAAAATGAAATTATGCAAAATTGAAAATGTACAATGCATGAAATGAGATAAATTAAGCCAGTGTTAATGAAATGCATGTAACAAAAAAACAACCTATTGATACAGGTAGGTAATGGCACAAAACATAAGCTTAAAAATTGGGTTTTCAGCTTTGTAAAGGGCAGTTTCAGAAGCCTAAAGGGACTAGGTCACCCAGAGTGGTGACTTAGTCTTGGTGATTTTTTTGGAGATTTTTCAGATGTTTTAAATTGATTCAGGTGGTTTCTATATTGGGTGATGCAGACCTAACATGAAAATGCAAAATTTCACAGATATGTAATGATTTAAAATGCAAAAATGCAACCTATATGCACTTTTCACTAATGCAAATTAAAAAACCCTAGAATGCAATGTAAATAATGCCTAATGCAATGCAGTGAAATCCTAGGAGGAGAAAGAGGTCAAAATCAGAAAAGAAGGTGTAAGAAGGTTGGGTTCACCAAAATGAACCACCAAAAATGAAGAGGGGAAAGATGCACCCTTTTCACCTCCAAGGTTTTGCACCTAAGAGGAAAGAGGTCTCTCTTTCACACCTTTTCACTTTAGGGTTCATTCAGAGGGGGGAGTTTGTGGCTTAATGTGATGTGTGTGGAGTGCGCTAAATGCTAAATACTAAAAATAAAAGCTAATTATTAATGTAAAACTTAAAGAATGCAACTATGCTAGAAAACAAATTGTGATATGCAAATGACCTAGGAAATGTAAACAAACTGTAATAGGAATGAACAGAAAGGAAGATGTGCACTTGGAGGCTGAAGAGGGATGACTTGGAGGTTTAGAAACCTGAAAAATCTGATGTAGAGGCTGAAAATAAACTCCCACAAAATCTATTAAAATTGTGGCCTACAGATGACCACTTGATAGAAAGGATCTCTACAACCCAATAAATGTAGCTTGGCGTTGCAATCCATTTGAAAATCTATGGGAAATAGATTTAAATAACTTGAAAAGACTCCATAGATTGAGAAATAGTAGTTTTATGGGGAAAAATGGTATCTAAACCACCAAAAATGAAGAAGGGAAAGAGGATTCCCCAATAGGCTCCTAGGGTTTTTTCACCTAGAAGCTAGGTTAGGGATTGCAACTCTCTTTCACACCTTTTCACTTTAGGGTTCATTCAAAGGGGGTTAGGGGCTTAAAGTGATGTGTTTGGGATGAACTTAATGCTAGAAATAGAAAATATAAACTAAATGCTAATGTAAAACCTAAGAATGCAACTATGCTAGAAAACACATTGTGATATGCAAATGACCTAGGAAATGTAAACAAATTGTAACATGAATGAACAAAAAGGAATATGTGCACTTGGAGGTTGAAGAGGGATGGATTGGAGGTCTGAAACCTAAAGAATTTGATGCAGAGGATGAGGACACTTACACCATTTTGGGCGACCTAGTCCTTTTTCTATGAAAATCCATTGGAAGCCATTTCTGCCAAAAGGGTACTCAGATCTACAAAAAACTAAAAAATGAATGTATGGTGGGACTAGGTCACCAATAATGGTGGACTAGTCCCTTTCAGCCTTTTGAGAAGTCTGAAAGTGGAATCTAGAGGTCTCGGTCTGCACTTTCTGCTTCTCTAAGTGTCCGGATCTAAAACTTTGATTCTCAACATGTGAGAGACTTTTAATGGATGTTTTTCCCTAGTTGAAATGGAGGTGTATTCAAAAAGTCTTCAATTCACTCTTGAATGATCTCCAAGCTTCCAAGATACCTAAATCTGCAAACACACAAAGAGGGAGAAGGAAATGTTGATTGTTAGATCATAGGGGTTTGCCTTGGTCAAACCCCTTTGTAGATAATCAAATCAAATGAAGAGACAGTGAAATAAAGCATGAAACAATGGATTTAGTTACCTTTCCATGATGTTTGATCTTGAGTTACAACAATGGAGGATTCAACCCTTGGATGCTCCTTGAGAGAGATTTCTTGGTGACTTAGAATGCTCAAACCCTAGCTTGCTTGAGAAGAAGGAGAGATGAGAGATGAGAGAAGTGTGAGTTGAGTGATCCATAATTATGAATTATGGTTTTGAGGCTTATTTATACAAGTTATGCCCTAATTTTCTCGAAAAAACACCATACAAGCCAACCTTAGGGTTTTAGAGATAGAATCCCGAAATAAATTTAAGTTAATTTTAATTTTTAAGCCACATGGGACTAGGTCACCCAAGGTGGTGACCTAGTCCACATGGACATTTTTCATTGGTTTTCGGGGATTAAAGTGTGATTATTATTTTTTGTTGGGATTGTCTCACAAAACACACTAAAGTAAGGTATGTATGTGCATTAAGGGGTCATTATAGCATAATAAAGGGTTGATTGAGTGATGAAAATCCTAGGAAAGTGTGAAAATGTATTACAAAACCTTACAACACTTTGGCACAAGGCTTTGAAAGGGGTAAAAAGAGGCTGAAAATGGTCCAAAGTGCATAGGCCAGGGTCCAAATGAGCAAAAAGTGTCAAAGGCTACACTTTTTAGCGACACCGTATCTAGGGTAATTACACCTTATCCAATCTAACATTTAGGGACACAAAAATGATCATAAAAGACCACTTGGCTACTATCGTCAATGGAAGAGCCAAAATGGTTGATCAAGGTTTTGGACCCTTTTGTGGTAGAGGGGTTGAATAAGATTTAGAAGTGGTGTGTGTGATATAATAGTGAACTAGGATAATGATTCACTTACAAAAAAATTATGGAATTACATAGGATTGAAAAACTAAGACATAAAAATAGATTTCAGATAAGTAGAGTGCAAATACAAAAGAACTTGGCATTCAAATTTGAGTTGAATCTAGTTGGTTAGGGGTGTGGGTGCCCTAGATTAAAATGCTAATTTTTGGGATCTTTGAACAAGTCATAGTAAGTTACAATCTATAGGTCCTTCCTTTAGGGTTTCATATTTGGAACTTCATTTGTTGATAAATATTTTACTTTGCCCTAATTTATTGTAATAGGAGACTTGAATGTTTGATCTTATAATTAGGTCTTAAATCTCCTTCTAAATTTGCTTAAGATTTCTTTCCTGCACACAAGAAATGAGAGAAAGGGTTCTGCCATATAGAGTGTTACCTAAGTCAATTTTTTTTTGGTGTTTCCACCTCCACAATGGCTATGATGATGCAAAAAGTGCTTACCCTTGATTAGGAAAAGGTAAAAATAGATAAAACAAGTGATAAATTGATAAGTGATGCAACTGACTACTCAAATTTTCTTTCCTTGATGGATTGAAGTCATTATACTCATCTCATGCCAAGAGAATTAGATGCTTGATTGAAATTCCTACAAGTTTTAGTACTCACACATGAAAAAAATCACATATAAATTTGATACATTTCTAACATGATGCTTGAATAAAATAATATAAAATTTTATGCTCATTTTTCTCTTGATTTCTTTTAGGATGCTCAAGTGATATTCAAATTTCCTAGTTTTACTTAGATGCTCAAATGATGAAAAAGACTTGCTTTTATATGCATTTATTCGATTCCCTCAAAATTAATTATAAAAATATGACAAATAAATTTAAATTTGTAAATATAAAAATATCGATGATAAAATATTTAAATTTGAGTCAAAATAGGCTGGTCAAGGGCATGATGCCCTAGACCAGACCTATTTTTGGGCCTTTGATATGTTAAATGAATAATTAATATTAATTTCTAATTTTATTTTGATTTCTTAGAAATAAAATTTAAAATGGGCAAGTTCTTAACATAATTAGATGCAAGCACATAGAGGGGAGCTAAGCCTAGCATGAAATTGTCAAGGTGATAATTTATAATGTTACATTTAGCCCCCACTTTAGTGAGAGTATGAACTTACACTCATGCTCATACTAAAATAACAAGAATCCAAGAGGGTTTTGTTCATCAAGATATTTAAGAAACAATATGACACCGAATCTAGGGGGTGTGCTGGCGCCAAGTTCAGGATCCTATTAAACAACAATGGGAAGATAAAGGAATGAACATACATGAAACATAATGCAACAAAAGAGACATAACAACTAGACACAAAATCATACACAATGAAAACACAAAGACAAAGACTAGAAGCATACAAGAAGACACACATGTCATACACAAGGCATCTACAAAATAAAGATACAAAAGCCGTGAAACAAACACACAAAAGGCACACAAAAAACACACATAAAAATCTAAGAAAACACAATCATAAAACCCAAAACACAAGGTCAGTATGATAAAAAGGATTCAATTCAGTAAAGTGATACATATATACATACATGTATATATACATATTTACACATTTACATAGATATACATACATACATATAAATATATTATATACATATATTTATATGCATACATGTATATATAAATATACACATACACATACACATACACATACACATACACATACACATACACATACACATACACATACACATACACATACATATCAATGTATATTTATATGAACACAAATTTATCACTTACCAAAGTATAATTATGATCTTAAATTTCTTTTCTTATTCTACTTTTTAACAAAAAACTATTATACAAGAATATACCCAAAACATGAAAGTATGCAAGGAAAAAATTGATAACTAACAAGATAACATGGTCAATCAAGATACATAAAATGACTAATCATCAAAACCGCATTGATGCTAGGATACACCACAATTACGAGTCAATGTGAAAATAAAACATCACAAATGCAACAAGATGCTATCTTGTTTGTGTGTGTTCTTAGAAACAATGGTGCTCAGATCATTCTCCTAGATCTACTTCCCTCTCTCCGATGATGCTCTTCCTCCTTGTTTGGGAGGGGGAAACTAATTTCCTTCATCCACATTAGTCAAACAATAAGTTAGTTACTCCAACAATCATAATATCATTACATATTATAAATCATACACTTAATAAAAAAGATACCAATTCACATTTACATCTTTCTAGTTAATATCAAATTGATATTTTTCCTTTGCATGCTTATAGTACACATGTTTAAATAAGATCCAACAAAGGTAGGTGATTATTCTAGTGGAAATGGATCTTTTGTGTCTCTTTATAAGTACTCCATTGACCTTGTGATATGTTAGGTGGAGGTGGTGGTGAGTATGTGAAGGTAGCAACCACCTTTTCCCTTGATGTTTGCATTGGGTTTTATTAACTTGTTTTTATCAACACCAAGATTAGTGAGATCTACCTCCTTGATAAGGTGGGTGGGTATTTTAGCACCTTTTTGAGCCAACACTTGGAGATAGTGATCAAGATTTTTCTCAAATGAAATTTCCATAATTTTCATTGCTTTAAGGTCTTGCTCAAATTCTAGAAGATCTTCGAATGTGGGTCCTTGACCATCTTCTGTGTAAAGGACCTTTAAAATATTGTCATGAGGAAAGGGTGGGTTCAAAGATGTTCCATGTTCATGTTAACCACTACCCATTCTTGTTAGAATGTTTGACTCTTGTTTATAGGATTCCATGTTTTTCTTATATTAAGATCTTATAATTGACATATACAATATAGGACCTTAGATAAAATGATATTTTCTTTCAACAATTTTGATGCTTGTTTCTCAAAACCAAAATAGACCAAAGATAAGTTAGATCTCCCAATGATGATAATGATATTAATAGATAAAATTGATAGATCCCACTCGAGCTAGACTTATGAGTCCAAGAAAGATGATAAATATTGATAATGATAAAGTCCACTTAAACTAGACTTGTGATTCCAAGTGAACTTGATATGATATGATAAAGATGAAAGATTGGAGATCTAATTTGAACTTTGATAAATTTTGAAAATGATATGAAAAGATACTAAAAACTTGTCCACTCTTCAAAAAGTATCAAGGGCAATAAGACAATATCAATAAAAGACCCGTTTAAGCTCTACTAATGTGACAGTTTGATATTTTACCTTTGATTTTTTAATTTTTTCAAAGATTATAAACACACAAAGATATAATGATAAAGGAAATGTTCTAGGATCAATTTTGAATGGATGTATCATCTTCTGTTTCAAGTGGAGATGTGATCTAAATAATCAAGCATGCGAAAAAAATCAACAAGCTTACTCAAATGGGTATGGCCAATCATTTTTTACTAGGCTTTACAAGCTCAAATAGAGGTATCCTCTAGGTACACCACAAGGGTATGTGAGGCCTAATCCTTATCTATGAAAGGAAGTAATGCCAAACAATCAAGACAAGAGGATAACCCACTCTCCACCTTTAATTATCTAAGTTATAAAGTTCTTAGAGGGATAGCCTAGATTGACAAGATTCCACTTCCAATAGACATTTATTTTGATTCACCCTCGCTCCTTATACTCCACCAGAACATGAGAGTCAAGGTCATCCCCTAGAGTGATTACTTCTCTAGAAAGACCTCTAGAAAATTAAAACAAGACCACTTTTGGGTGCGAGAGGATAACATACATAAGTAGATTGGAGACTAAAAGACACTTGTTTATTTTAGATCCCAAATCCAAATGTGAGAGATTAATTTCCAATGTGAGGAAGACACACCAAACAAGATTGATTGAAGAAAACAAAATATTGTAAATTTTAAGAAATTCAAAATTGAAATAGATAGAGTGATTATAATAAATAAACCCTGAGTCTGATGCTAAAATTGAGATGATAATTTTATCCAATGTGAAGAGCTCCAAACTAGCTTTTCCCTTTGAATTTTTAATCTTTGCACACAAAGACTAATATACAAGCCTAGAAAAGAAGAGAAATGTCATTTATTTCTAATCCTCAAAATCACTCTAAGGTGAAAGAGGAGAGCATACCTAAGTATATCTTGGGGTCAAAATAAAATGGTTCATTTTAGATCCCAAATCAAAATTTGAAAGGTAAATTTTAAGCCCCAATTTAAAGTGTGTGAAAACATGAAAAACAAGATAGTCTAAGATAAAAAATGATAGCACCAATGGATTGCTTGTGATTTTAAAAGGGATAATATAACTCTTGCAAAGATCAACAAATAATTTTATAATGCAACAAATATTTTTTTTTAAAAAAAATTCCTGTTTCATGTTTATTTATTTTGTGATAGCTAAAACTTGTAATAATTCAAATCAAGTATAAATTTCTTCTTGAAGGTGACGAGTACAATGAATTCGGTCCATCAAATAAATTCTAACAATCTCCCCCTTTTTCATTGATGGAAGCCCTACAAAGAAATAATTTGTGAATGTAGTGAGAAAATAATACTCTCCACATATCTATTGATATCCCTTTCTCTACTTCTCCCCCTTTGACATCAATGGTGAATGAATCCTCTGAGTTGTAAAATAGTGCAGTGGCAAGCTCCCACTGAATAATGCATCTCATTAATGACTAGATGAAAAATATCACCCCCAAATTCTATCTAGGATAATTAAAAGTCTCTTTTGGAAGAGGTTTGGTGAAGATATCTACAATTTTTTCCTATGTGGAAATATACTCTAACTTCACTTTATCGACCATATTCTCTCTTAAGAAATGATATTTGATCAAAATATGTTTGATTTGAGAGTGCATAATAGGATTCTTTGAAATTTTAATCCAACACTAGTGTTATCATAATATATTGCGTGATCATATTCTATCTTAATATCCCTTAGTGTTTTCCTCATCCAAAGAACTTGAGTGTAACAAGATGTTGCTACTATATATTTTTCCTTGCTATGGATAAAGAAACTAAAGATTGTTTCTTACAACCAAAATACATGACTATTACTGAGAAATAATGTACCTCCACTTGTACTCTTTATATCATCAATGCTACCAGCCCAATCCATATTAGTGTAAGCTACTAAGGTGAAATATTCACCTCTTGGATACCATAAACAAAAATCCAAATTTCCCCTTAGATATTTAAAGATCCATTTAACTCCCTACACATGGGATTCTTTTGGTGTAGCTTGAAATATTTCCACCATAAATACTACCTACATAATATTAGGTCTTGAAGCTATCACATATAATAAATTCCCAATCATTTACCTATAAAGAGTTTGATTAGCCTCACAACATTTATCATCCTTACTTTTCATTTTCATCTTGTGACCATGGGTGTACTCATATGTTTGTAATCATCCATCTTCAACATCTCCTTAACATACTTGGTCTATGATATAAATATCCCTTTATTTAATTGAGAGATTTGTAAGCCAAAGAAGAAATATAATTCACCAAGCATGGACATCTCAAACACCCTCTACATGTCCATGGAAAACTCTTGACACATTTTATTAGTACTTCCACAAAAAATGATATCATCTACATATAATAAAATAATCAATTGATGATCACCTTTAGTTTTAATATATAGATTTCTATAAACAATACCCTTTTTGAAGCTTTGCTATTGTTGGTGCTTGTCGAATGTTGAGTACCAATCCTTCAAGGCTTGTTTCAATCCATAAAGTTTTTTCTTTAACTTACATACATAGTCCTCATTTTTATAATAGGATTCAAACCCTTTATGTTGTTCAATATACACCTCTTCTTCTAATTTTCCATTCAAAAAGGTTGATTTGAAATCTATTTAGTAGAAAATTTAAAATTATTAAAACAAACAAATACTAAAAACATCCTTATATCCTCTAGAAGAACAACATGAGCAAATGTTTCTTCGAAATCAATTACTTCAACTTAAGCATATCCCTTGCATACTAACCTTTATTTATTCCTCACAAATTGTATATCCTCATTCAATTTGTTTCTAAATACCCACTTAGTTCCAATTACATTCTTATCCTTAGGTCTTGGGAAAAGTTCCCAAGTTTCATTATTTTTTATTTGATTCAATTCCTCTTCCATAACATTTACCTAATACTTGTCTTCTCAAGCTTCTATAAAATTCTTGGGTTCTAGAGAGCAAGGATAAGTTTGCATGTTCTGATGTATTAGCTAATCTCCTTCTTGTTTGAATTTCTATATTTTTGTCATCAATAATTATATCTTTTGGATGATTACTTTAAAAAAATCTATATGGTGTCTTAGATGGCGCCTTTGATGGTGTCTTTAATGTGTCTTTGTGTATCATCACTCAATCACCTCATTTTCAATTTCTTCCTCTACTTCCTATTCTTTGCAACTTTCTTTCTTTTGATAATCAACTTCTTGTGCTTTTTTCTTTGATGCATTTCTTCATCCAATATGACATTTTTACTTTCAAAATTTTTGTGCAACTTTTTATTGTACACCTATAGGCTTTGATCCTTGAAGAGTAACCAAGGAAAATACCTTCACTAGAATTAGAGTCAATTTTTTCCAAATCTTCCTCATCTCTTCCTATATAACATTTTCTCTCAAATACCTTGAAATAATTCACTATTTTAGGCTTACCCTTTCATAGTTCATATAGTGTTTTTCTACTCTTTACTCTGATTTTTCCTCAGTTTAGAATATAGACTACTGTATGTATCACTTCTCTCCAAAAGTGTCTGATAGCTTGGATGTAAGAAGCTACCTAGATTGGACTCTAATTTTTTTTTTCAATTTCACCCAAGTATGTAGAGAGGCATTTCATCAAACGGTTTGATTGCTTCTATTCTAAGTGTGTTTATGGTTTTCTCCCAGGAAATATGAATATATTTATACATAGCATTCAATATGCCCAACAAAACACTCTGAACTTAAACTAATATTTACCATTGAACTGATCAACCAATACCTTAATTTTTTCATAAAACATATAAAGTTAGAATTTTATAGCTAACCTCACAACTTGTCTCCAAAACTAAGTATTCAATAATTAGTTTGCAGAGATGACAAATAATATCCCAGAGACATGTGAATTGTAATATACATTGCAATTGCTAACCTGATATAAATTGTTAATGAGTGTCTTGAGCAAAGATTGTTCACAGATAAATTCTTAATACTCCTTTTGAACTTTAGGCAAAGAATCCTTATAAATAATGGGAATTGGGAACAATAAACAACAGTCAGAAAAGGCGGTAAAATGATTCTGGGCAATAGAACAATCACTTTGATCAAGACAGGAATGGTTCTTCTCTACAATCATCATGAAGTTCCATAAATGATGAAGATAGAATGCTGATAAATTTCTGAAATAATTTCCATATATAATATTCAACAATGTGAAAATTAGAAACAACTAAATCATATCGAAAAATTCTTCAAGACTTTGCTGCCATATAATTTGCAAGTACTGAAAATTGATCAACTCATTAACTAAATCTGTAAAAATCAGAATTACAATACTAGAGTAGCAACTGTAATGAAGGAAACTTCTTGTATGCAAAGGGTTGGTGCAACAAAAACTGATTGTAGATTCTTCCCCAATGATAGAAATATCATCATCATTAAAATCCCACTGAGATATGTTCCATTCATTGACTGAAAATATAGACCAAACCAAATGAATGCAAGTAGAAAAAATCATGTGTTGGCTGATTGGGAAATGAACAATAGCTACAAATCTGTAATTTTTCCTAAAGCCCATCCATAAAATAGAGTCTTGAATTTTTGATGTATAGGAAGGACAAAGTTTAGTAAAAAATGATTGTTTCAAAGCATTCCCTTACGAACTTCATGGGCAACAACAAATGGGACATCTTAGTACACCTTGTCACAATTGATAACTTGGTTTATAGGGTATTCATAGGAAGGAAACACCAAAGAACTCCCTTACACCTTTCATACAAGTTCTTTGAAGGAGGTTTCAATTTCTACACACACCAAAAAGGTTTACACTTGACTGGTCATAGTTTGAGGGCTTCAATGTCTCATACAAACTACTTGGGATAGTCATGAAATTTTGTCATACAAGTGCCAATATTGAAAACCAACACCTTTACCAAGTATATAGAACCTTATAAGACCCCTTCCCAACAAATAATATGCACAAACAACACTTTTAGACTTGGATTTGTTCAACATTCAATTGTTGCACCAACACTATCAAACATAGTCCTAATAGGACAACCATCACATTTTGTCAAATAATTATCAAGAAAGCTCAAAAACTCCTTGAATAGGTCTGCAAGACCTTCATACACACACTCCACACATTCCCTAATCACAAAACACACAAATCTTGCATTGATGACTTACAAACTACTCCTCACAACCATCAAAGTCTGATACATACAAAATATCAGATCTATTGTCTACAAGAAGCACGTGCAAACTTAAAGATGGGCCCCTGCAAACCTGAATCAAGATAAAGTACATAAAAAATAGACCTTTCCACCCATTGTGGTGGTTTTCCACTGGTGGAAGGTCAAGTTACATCTTATTTTCCCCTCTCGGGTTACCTTAAGTAGGGTTTTGATAATTTTTAGAGAAAATGCAATAAATTTTAAAATACTCAATGAAATTCAATGCCACAAAGACCAAAAGAAAGAGGATTCACATTCCAATACTATCTAATCAATTTTAGACTCTCACATAGATTGTATAGGCTGTACCAAATGAAAGAACAAACTGCAACATTGAGAAAACACATAAATTTTTTGCTTCTATTCAACAAAACTTCAAAAATCAGTTTGCCAACTCTCCAATTGACTTTGGAAGGTATATTTTTCCATTTACAACTAATCCCAATGATTAGTAATGGTTTCTTGCTTGCATGTAACTAGTTCTTGATTTTTTTTTTGACAACTTGTCAAAGTTGCATGACAACTTTTTACAACATTTGGTAGCTTTTTACACTTTTAAATTAAATACCCTATTAACACTCCAAAATGAACCCATATGATTCTAAATGGTCATAAATGACCTTATGAGACTCCAAAACACTCTAACAAACCTAATACTCAAAAATAACAAAAGTAAGCTAAATGAGGCTCTTGATGCCCCTACACCATACGCCCAAGAGGAAGAAAAACTCAAGTCCCACTTGAGTGTAGGTTTGCAATAGTATATCCATGCTTGATACTATCAACTTCAGACATCCAAGTAGCATCTTCCATAGGAAGAACCCTCCACTTGACCAAGTATTGAAAATATGTTGTGTTTCCTATCTTCTTGAGTTCCTTGGTATCAAGGATGCACTCCAACTCTAGAGGTTTGCTAGGAGGAAGGTCTTGGATCCATTCTTCATATTCAAATTCTTGGGAACTTGCTTCATTACCTGCAACAACATCCCCTTTGAAAGGCTACAAGTTAGTTACATTAAATATAGGTGAAATGCTAATCCCACTTGGTAATTCAATCTCATATGCATTGGGACCAAACTTATGAACAACCCTGCAAGGTCCAATATTCTTCATATAAAATTTGGAGTACTATCCCTTAGGAAATTTCCTTTCTGAGATGGGCTAGAACCAAATCCCCAACCTGTAAATTGAATTCTCTCTTTTTCATATCAACTTGTTTGTATTTGTACACACTTCTTTGTAGGTAATCCTTGACCTATTGGTGAATCTACTTCATAGCCACATAAAATTTCTCACACCTAGCACTCATCCTCTCCATTCCACTGATATCCCTCAATTCAAATCTACTCCTCTAGGCTGCAAACCATAAACAACTTCAAAAGGACTCTTACCCACACTTCTATTCACTGAATCATTATATGCAAATTATGCCCAAAGCAAGAATAGATCCCATTGAGTAGAATGCTCTTTTTTAAGGAATCTTAAGAGGTTACCAAGGCTCATATTAACCACTTCGGTCTGCCCATTAGTTTGAGGGTGATAGGTAGAATTGAAACTAAGGTTAGTTCCAAGTTTCTTCCACAAAGTTCTCCAAAAATGCCCAACAAATTTACTATCTCTATTTGAAACAATACTTAAAGGAAAACCATGAATCCTTACCACTTGTTTGAAGAACAAACCTACAACATAAGATGCATCCTTTTTTCTCTTGCATGGGATGAAATGTGCCATCTTGGAGAACCGGTCTACTACAACATAGATGGAATCAAAACCTCTAGGTGTTTTTGGTAAACCCATTACAAAATCTATACTCATAGCATCCCAAGGCCTATTTGGAATAGGAAGAGGCTAATACAAACTTGCATTTGTACTACTCCCTTTTTCCTTTTGACAAATAACATAGTTCTCAACAAATTTCCTTACATCAGTTTGCATTTTAGGCCAAAATGTTACATCCCAATTGTGAAGTTACTATTTACTATTACTACATAGGATACATATGAATGTAATGTGAAATTTGGAGATGCTTGTACCTTGTTATCAATATGAATGTTAGCTCATTTGACATTGTTTCATTTGATGCTATCTTAGTTGATGTTATCCATGGTGAAATACTGCATATATTTGAATAGACGGTTATTGAATTATTGTTATTCTAACTTTGAAGATGTTTATATATGTTGCTTATTGTTGTGAACAATTGAATGCCAAGTGCATGTGTTAGTGGTTGTAGGTAAATTTTCATTCTCTAGGGGGAGGGGAAGTATCACTCGAGAGAAGATATTGGTCAGGAAACCAGTAAAGTAAACTATCTGAGCATATACACACACCACATCAGAGTGATTGAACTGAGTTAGTTTGTGGGTTATCAGTAAGTCAGCCTTAGCCGATAGGTTTGCATTAGGAGTCTTGTTTACTTCTGTATGATTTTGCGGGTGATGTTTATCCATTTGATTTTTGAGACCTTTCTTGTGTTATTTGGTCATATGGATAAGTGGGATGTAGGTGGAAGTATGTTTATATGTATGCACATGCATGTCAATGGGGTCTAACGACACGTATATGCATATGTATAAGATATACCACACGTACACACCTATTGATATGATGGTAACGTAAATGGATGTAAGTGAATAAGATGTGAACATATCTATATATATATAGTATATACACGTATCCATATGTATTTGCATATCGATACAAGTGTACGTTCCCAAATGGATATGCTCATACTGATTTTTATCAATTATTTTATTGCGATTATTAATCATGAGAATTTCAATGTTTATGTTAGATGATTATATAAATTGAAATTGAAATTTATGATTATTGAAATTGAAATTTAAATGCAAATGAAATGATTTGAAATTCATTATTATGAAATTTAGGGATTGTCATTGCTGATGAGAACTTGAGTGCAAGTGAACGCAGGAACAGGTTAACGAGAATGAAGGCGAGAACATTGATCAGGTAGAGTTGTTATAGCCATTAGACATTTATGAGGATGGTGGAATCTCACACACCACTTAGTATATATTAATGTGTTTTGGTAATGATTATTAATTGGAAATTTTAAATAAGTTTATTTGATTGCTCAAATATATGTGAAACATAATATGTTTGCTTTAAATGGCGATTTGATTATTTTGTGAGGAAATTGATTTTATTTAAATAATTAAATTCCTTGTGTCAATATTTTATTATTATTTAAAATAATAATGCTTTTATTATTTTAAAACTATTGGAATAAAACTTGTAATTGTGAAAATATATAAAAATGTAAAATAGTGTATTGATGTAATTGTTATTTTCTCATTTAATAAATGAGAGAGAATATATAAATGTTTAAATGATTAAATAAATTAGATTTTGTAGAAAGATTTGCTTGAAGAAATAGACAAATATCAAAACAAGTTATTTAATGAAAATTAGAAAAAAAGCATTATGTTCAAAATTTGAAATGGAATTCAAAACAATAGTAAACAAGTTGAAAACAATTTCATCACAATCAATTTTGCATGCAATCATAAATTGGAACTTGGAGTTCTGGCCATTTGGTTGGAGATCAAAGACAAAAGGTGGATTTAACTTTGTTAATAACTCCACCATTGGCATGAGATGAAAGAGTCAGAGAGAGAGAAATTCAAATGGAGAGAGTGAAAATCCGTTTTTAAACAGGGTAGTCAGAAAACATAAAGTTTTGGGGATCTTATCTTTGAAGACTATTTTGGAGATTTGCATGTGAAAGAGAGGTAGAGGAAATCCATACATGCACACCAGAGGGAGGAGGACTGTTAATTGCTTTATAAAAAATCTGCTCACTACTCATATTCCCACGCACGACCAGTATAGAGAAACATAAAGTGACTTGTTATAAGAATACTAGAACAACTATCTCCCAGGTGCCAGTAGCAGAGAAGAGGACGCACGGCCTGGAGGAGGGAGTCTCAGGTCACATACCTTCTATGAGGCGCGCATGAGGGAGGGAAGAGGCATGCCAGGGAAGATAGGAGGGAGGCAGCAGGGTGGAGAGGAGAAGGGAGAGGAACGTGGGAGAATATAGAAGGGTGCGGCCAAAGGGAGGACAGGGAGAGGTAAATAATAAAAGAACAAATTGTTAATTTTCCCAGGCGCGACCAGAAGATAGGTGCAGCCAGGATAAGGGGAGGTCTTAATTTAATTGAATTGGCTTGTCTCCCAAGCGTATGTGGAAGGAAGGAAGGAAATATGTATTGTTGATTCAAGAACGCCATAAGACAAAGGGAATTCATAGCAAAAGAAAGTAAAAGAACAAAAAATTGACAGAGGAAGCAAAAAAAAAACCAGATTCAGGAAACACAGGTAGATTCAAATGATAATTGTTTATTTCTAAAATTCCCAATCTAATTTAACATCCGAGTTTAAATTCTTTCTTTCATTCTGGTATATTATCTATTGAAAATTATGACAGTTTCTTTTAAATTCAGAAGAAATTTCAAACACCAAACTGTGATTTTACCAAAAAACCATTGAATAATTAGAAACAAAAAATTGCAGAACGATTTTGAATAGAAAAAAATTAAGAGATAGTAGATTTTGCCGTTTAGTAAATTCTATTTTTGTAGATTCAAAAAAATCAAACTGCCAGAGAGAGATAAAATTATCAAAACAAAAGAAACATAAAAGATACTATTATTAAATTAAACGAAATTGAAATATTTTCCAGAATGTAAGATTAAATAATTTTGGTTAAAGATTCATGCTCAAGGAGTAAGAATGAAATTAGATAAATCTATGGAAATGAAACTAAAATTACTAGAAAACAGAAGTAAAAATGAGTTGTTAAACATGTTTTTGAAAAGTTATTATTTTATTTTCTGAAAATGTGAAAAACAGAAAATAAATCAAGTAAATTAAAAATATAAATTACTTGGAACGAAATGAATTAGAATAGGAGTATTTCGAAGTGAAAATAAACTATATGAGTAAATGAACCGAAAGAATGTGTGCTCATTTATTCCTGTTTAAATATGTACTTAGATTATATACTTGAGATACACCTTCTTTCTGTTATTTTATTATTTGATTTAAATATTAATTTAATGTTGTTTATGTTTTAAAACAATGAAAATACTGCATTAAAACCATTTTTGCTTGAAACAAAATTGCAGTTAAGATGTTGTGAAAGATCATTTTTATTTTGAATGAAACCATGCATGCTTGATTAATGAATGTGCATGACATGTGTTTGGAAAGTTACCTTCCGGGACAGGTGCCGAATATGGGTTTATAGAGAGTGTAGTTTTGCTTTTCCAAAACTGCTTTTATTTGTCGTGCATGACATTTTACTTGGCCAAGTAACTTAAGGACCATTAAAATAGATGGAATGAATTAACTCTCTACCATATCCTAGTATCGAACTTGCTTGTTTCGTAAATGAATTAGAAAAATGAAAATGCTTGTGGTTTTACTAGTTATACTAGGCACACACCAAATTCCATCTTGCTTGTCGACTACTTTTTGCTAAGCGATTCGTACAGGGTCAGGTATTATTTGAATGACTAAGGAATTCCGAGGAAGCGTAAGCTTCGAGGTTGGGCAGAAAAAGTGCTTGATCCTTGTTCTCATCTTCATGTTTGAAGATATGCTATTGGATTGAAGATCAAAGGATGATTTATTCATATATGTATTATTGTATTCTTTAATTAATTATTGTAGAACTTAAGGCGACAAAATGCCTAAGTATTGTATGATTATTGTAGAACTTAAGGCGACATAATGCCTAATTCTCAAATTGTAAATTTGTTACAAATGCTTTTGTATTATTACTATCGTGTAAGATGACACGTGTATGAATTCAATCGAAAGTATTATGAATCTATTTGTAGAATTTAAGTCATTGTTTGAAATCTTTTGGATTTTATGAAGTCTAATGAATGAAGTTTCGACTTTCTTTTGAATATAAATGAATTTATTTAAGGAATTTTTGATGTTTGAAATTAAAGAGTTTCACTCTTTACATTTGGTATCAGAGCAACCAGGTTCTGCACTGAAACCTATGAGCTCACTATGCAATAATGTGTAAACCTTATCAAAAGATAAAGGTTGAAAATTTCTTGTGTCAGAATGACAAGAGAAAAGGACTTAAGGAAGTGAAAAGGAAGATGTAAGCATTAGTAACTTGTGTAAGTTGGGGCTAGTTAAAGATTCATCCCTGGAATCAGAATTCCTAAACTAATAACTTATGGTGAAACCTAGTATTGCGGAAGATTATGCAATTAGGTTATGTAGGAAGGTTAGGAAGAATAACCTGTACATACATGACTGTAAGAAAAAGAGAATGAGTAGGAGTGAGATAAATTGAATTGTAGCAACCTACAATTGTAAAAGAGTTAGAAACTCTTGGATTAATGTAAACACTATGAATCTATGTATGCAAAGTCAGCATAAACTAGATTGTTCAAAGTAGGATATGAACGAAGGAAGTATCCTCAAGGGTTGGGGAACTCATGACTTAAACTCTTGTGTTAAGATAAAGATCTTGTTAGAAAAGAGTTAGTACCGAGGAATTGAGAAAAGACCAGAACGGTCAGAGGAAACAATCAATGACATGAGCAAGGTTCCTCCAACCAAAATCAATGAGGTTATTGAAGTTTTTGGAATCAAACAACTTATGAATAATGGTTCCAAAAGGGAATAGGAATGCAACATGGCTCTATGTGTCAGGACACTAGAAGTTGCAAGGAAAGCAACACTCTGAGTTGAGAAGTACATCAATAAAAGAGGTTTGTGAGCATGGATATTCCTCCATTAAAAAGGATATTATAAAGAAGATGGAATATTATTTGTTCTTATTAAAATTCTAGAAGTTGCTGATTATTCATTGGATCTCCTACTGAATGATCCAATATGCTGAATCTGTGAGATAAAAAAAAAACAATGAAAAATCTAACTTTGAGAAAAGTGCATTTAAGGTATGCCATGAGGTAAGGGAAGGCAATGAAAAGTCAACAAGAAGGAATGACAAACCCTTTCCAAATAAGCAAGTAAATTTCTATAAGTTCAACGTAAGAAGAAAGAAAGTTGCGGAAACACTAAGGGGGGGGAAGGAAGAGAGTGGATTGACTCAAGCTAAGTACCCCACCCAACAAAAACTTGGTTATGACTTCTTTGCAAGTCATAAGGACAATTAAGTCATACATTTTATGACCACAAGGGAAAAAGGACAAATGGAAAGGTTAAGAACTATGACCTTTATACCTTATGATTATCTGATCTAAAGATCAAAGGATATTATTATCAATGCCTTAGAAAAGGATAGGTAGATAACTTGATCATGATAAGGAAGATCATTGTCTATGGGATTGACAAGGAAAGATCTAAGAGACTCGTGATTGGAAGAAAGTGTCTCTATACTCCTATATACTTTATATAGAGAATTTAAATAACGATGTTATTTCTATATGAAATATATCCATGTTGTGAAATGACTTGACACTGAAGCTTACTATGCTAAGAAACCTATGGACAAAAAAAAAACAAAAAATAGTTAGCTATTTAAGCCATTGAGATGGAGTGAAAAATAAAGTAAGATGTGACATTATGTGAACCACACCAAAATCTCTTAATGAGAATGATTAAATCACTTAATCACTACCTTATTCTTGAATGAAACCTTGGGTTAAAGATAACCTAATTGGGACAATAAGTTCATTCAATAAAGAAAGAGACCTTATGATGAGACTAAAACCTATTAAGTTGGGTTACGTATTGGATTACTCTTTAACACCTATAAGTAGGAATTAAACTTGAATGAGTTGTACATTGGGTCTTGACTATAGCCATATAGAGTGGGGAAATCTATAAACAATCGGGCTAGTCAACAATTAAGGATTCCATCCTAAGAATTGGAAGGGAATATTGGGTTTAAGATTTTCCCATGCGATTGAATATCATTGGAGATAATGAAACTCTATAAGGATAGAAACATAGGAGGGATGCCTAGTAAGTTAAAGGAAGTCGTATTATTGACAAGAATTTACTTTAAGTAGCTCTTATATTAAAAGAGAAACACTTTCAAAAGGAAGCATCTATTGTCATGACAGAACATCATATAATTTTCACTTAGCAAGGAAATGCTGAAAATCTTACGGAGAAGAACATCAGAATTGTTACTTGTGCTCAAATTTGATATATTGAAGTTGAGACTCTCCTATATAATTAATAAATCATGGAGTTAAATGTTTATGCTTGATGATTAGATATGAAATTAAATTTTTTATTATCTAGAGATCAACGTGATTGAACGAGGATTAATACTCAAAAATTAGTACCAGATTAAATCAAGGAAATTAGATTGAGTTAAAAGATGAATTGCATCTTTGAAAATAATCCAAGGACAAAAGAAAATCCATGGTATGGATGTCTTGAGATAAATGGGAATTATATCTGCAAAACCTATAACCATTTACATAAACATTAATAATGATGTAAGATCAAAATAGGTTATCACTTAGTCAAAGGATAGACTATTGTTGGATATAAAAGAACCTATGTGTCCAAAATTTGGAAGATTCGAGAATGGAACGAGGAAAATAATGTCAGAGTTAGGACATCAGAATGACAAAGGGAATTCTCAGATAAGGATCCACTATTATCTAGAAGAAGATAGAGTAAGAAGATGCACAGAATGTAGCAAGGTAATGTCTAGTATGCCAGGAAATGAAGACCAAAAGTCATCATTGGTAGGACATGTAACTCTCTTGAGATTCTAGAAGGAAAATGGTAGAACACAAGACAAATTGATCTATCGATGTTAGTATAATTAACATAATGTTCTAGTGGATAGACTCATCAAAGAAACCAACAGTTTTTGGAAACTTGACTTATAGGATTTTGGTCCTAAATAATATATTGTGGGTAAGTAGTTGCTTAGTAAACCTGAAAGGTTATTTCAGTTTAGCAAAAATGATAGGGTTGTGTAAACCAAAATCATACCATGAGACATTCATTTGAATAAATGTGCAATATATTATTTTAGTCAAATAAGTAAAATGGTGGACTAAATCTTGAATGATTTGTAAACTTCTAAAATTGACGTTTGGACAATTATATGGAAAGAAAGGAAACTCTATTAAAGCTGAAAAAGGCTTGGATATAATCATAGACATGATAAATTTCAAAAAGGAATAATAGAACGAAGTGATCGATGAAACTTAATTGATAACAAAGCTTAAGTGTGGAGCAGTATCAAAATTTATAAGTGTTTAGGAGCTAGGTTATGCTCGAGACAAACAAGTAATTAAGGGAAAGTACTTGATGGTAAGGATAATGAATGTGTAAGTGGCAGATGGACTCGGGTTATGAGTTGTCTAAAAGTGTATATACAAATGAAAAGGATTGGACCCACGATGTAGTGTACAATACATCGACATTCCTCTTCCATTTGGGTTATACTAAGGATAAAATTCATGGACCAATGAATTCCGATCACTAAGTATAGTTATTATTATATATTGGATGTATTTATGAAATAAAGCTCTTTGGGAGAGTAAGTATGTGTGAAGCATACGAGATTTCCCTATGTGATAGTAAGGACACTTGAAGCAAAGTCTAGAAAGGACAAGATTACTGTATAGGATGAATGTTATGTAAATCTTACGTATTTTGGGAAATCATCAAAGTTGGCTTAGAGATTTGTGGGACCCTTTGATGTACTGGAATTCATGAATCCAGTTGCTGATAGACTAGTGTTAACAGTGATAGTACTCAGTACAAGGTCCAGTGGTACTAATATAATGAGGATAGTGCTACATGAGAGGATTCTTTGACGATTGACTATTATTTTTCCTCATTTGTTTTCTTAGAGTAGTATTTGCTTAATGCATGAGATACTTGATACTCTGGTTTTTGATTCACATGTTGTGAACTTGGATAGCGTGGATGCTACAATGAATTGCTTATGCTCATGTTTTGAGAGCTATGATAGTAATAATTTTATTATGATTGAAATAATATGTTATTTGATTGAGATATTATGTTTTATGATTGAGATACTATGCTTATTGATTGATTAATAAGACATCGAGACGATGTTTCTTCCAAGAGGGGAAGGATGTCACGTATTAATTTTGTCGATTATTTAAATGCAAATTATTAATCATAAGATTATTAATTATTATGTTAAATGATTATTTAAATTGAAGTAAAATTGAAATTGAAATTGAAATGAAATTGCAATGATTTGAAATGCATTTTTATTAAATTTGAGGTTTGTCATTGCTGAAAAAAATCCAATTGCAAGTGAACGTAGGAACATGTGAACGTGAGTGAAGGCGAGAACATTGATCAAGTAGAGTCGTTTTAGCCATTAGACGTTTATGAGGATGATGGAATCTCACACACACACTTAGTTATTATTTTAACGCATTTTCATGATGATTATACTTGCAAATTTAAAATAAGTTAAAATTGATTTCTTAAATATATGTGAAAAGAATATGTTGCTTTAAATGACGATTTGATTATTTTGTGAGAAAATTGATCTTATTTAAATAATTAAATTCCTTATGTCAATATTTTATTATTACTTAAAAATAATGATGCTTTTATTTCAAATTAATGGAATAGAATTTTAATTGTGAAAAATTATTAAAATATAAAATAGTGTTATTTGATGTAATTGTTATTTTCTCATTTAATAAATGAGAAAGGAAATATAAGTTTGAATAGATAAATATTAAAATAGTTATTTGAAAAAAAGTTGGAAAAAACAAATACGTTCAAAATTTGGAATTGAATTCAAGTAGTAGTTATCGAATTGAAGAAAATATCTTTTAGCCAAAATTGAATGCAATCAGAAAATGGAACTTGGAGCTTGATAAATTTAAACTGGAGATCAACCACTAAAGGGGATCTGGCTTTGTGAATAACTCCATCACCAATGCATGAGAAAAAGTAGTTAGAGAGAAAATTCGAATTGGGAAAGGAGATT
>CM021100.1:179110612-179190631 GCA_007115665.2 Sequoiadendron giganteum
CATTACATATTATAAATCATACACTTAATAAAAAAGATACCAATTCACATTTACATCTTTCTAGTTAATATCAAATTGATATTTTTCCTTTGCATGCTTATAGTACACATGTTTAAATAAGATCCAACAAAGGTAGGTGATTATTCTAGTGGAAATGGATCTTTTGTGTCTCTTTATAAGTACTCCATTGACCTTGTGATATGTTAGGTGGAGGTGGTGGTGAGTATGTGAAGGTAGCAACCACCTTTTCCCTTGATGTTTGCATTGGGTTTTATTAACTTGTTTTTATCAACACCAAGATTAGTGAGATCTACCTCCTTGATAAGGTGGGTGGGTATTTTAGCACCTTTTTGAGCCAACACTTGGAGATAGTGATCAAGATTTTTCTCAAATGAAATTTCCATAATTTTCATTGCTTTAAGGTCTTGCTCAAATTCTAGAAGATCTTCGAATGTGGGTCCTTGACCATCTTCTGTGTAAAGGACCTTTAAAATATTGTCATGAGGAAAGGGTGGGTTCAAAGATGTTCCATGTTCATGTTAACCACTACCCATTCTTGTTAGAATGTTTGACTCTTGTTTATAGGATTCCATGTTTTTCTTATATTAAGATCTTATAATTGACATATACAATATAGGACCTTAGATAAAATGATATTTTCTTTCAACAATTTTGATGCTTGTTTCTCAAAACCAAAATAGACCAAAGATAAGTTAGATCTCCCAATGATGATAATGATATTAATAGATAAAATTGATAGATCCCACTCGAGCTAGACTTATGAGTCCAAGAAAGATGATAAATATTGATAATGATAAAGTCCACTTAAACTAGACTTGTGATTCCAAGTGAACTTGATATGATATGATAAAGATGAAAGATTGGAGATCTAATTTGAACTTTGATAAATTTTGAAAATGATATGAAAAGATACTAAAAACTTGTCCACTCTTCAAAAAGTATCAAGGGCAATAAGACAATATCAATAAAAGACCCGTTTAAGCTCTACTAATGTGACAGTTTGATATTTTACCTTTGATTTTTTAATTTTTTCAAAGATTATAAACACACAAAGATATAATGATAAAGGAAATGTTCTAGGATCAATTTTGAATGGATGTATCATCTTCTGTTTCAAGTGGAGATGTGATCTAAATAATCAAGCATGCGAAAAAAATCAACAAGCTTACTCAAATGGGTATGGCCAATCATTTTTTACTAGGCTTTACAAGCTCAAATAGAGGTATCCTCTAGGTACACCACAAGGGTATGTGAGGCCTAATCCTTATCTATGAAAGGAAGTAATGCCAAACAATCAAGACAAGAGGATAACCCACTCTCCACCTTTAATTATCTAAGTTATAAAGTTCTTAGAGGGATAGCCTAGATTGACAAGATTCCACTTCCAATAGACATTTATTTTGATTCACCCTCGCTCCTTATACTCCACCAGAACATGAGAGTCAAGGTCATCCCCTAGAGTGATTACTTCTCTAGAAAGACCTCTAGAAAATTAAAACAAGACCACTTTTGGGTGCGAGAGGATAACATACATAAGTAGATTGGAGACTAAAAGACACTTGTTTATTTTAGATCCCAAATCCAAATGTGAGAGATTAATTTCCAATGTGAGGAAGACACACCAAACAAGATTGATTGAAGAAAACAAAATATTGTAAATTTTAAGAAATTCAAAATTGAAATAGATAGAGTGATTATAATAAATAAACCCTGAGTCTGATGCTAAAATTGAGATGATAATTTTATCCAATGTGAAGAGCTCCAAACTAGCTTTTCCCTTTGAATTTTTAATCTTTGCACACAAAGACTAATATACAAGCCTAGAAAAGAAGAGAAATGTCATTTATTTCTAATCCTCAAAATCACTCTAAGGTGAAAGAGGAGAGCATACCTAAGTATATCTTGGGGTCAAAATAAAATGGTTCATTTTAGATCCCAAATCAAAATTTGAAAGGTAAATTTTAAGCCCCAATTTAAAGTGTGTGAAAACATGAAAAACAAGATAGTCTAAGATAAAAAATGATAGCACCAATGGATTGCTTGTGATTTTAAAAGGGATAATATAACTCTTGCAAAGATCAACAAATAATTTTATAATGCAACAAATATTTTTTTTTAAAAAAAATTCCTGTTTCATGTTTATTTATTTTGTGATAGCTAAAACTTGTAATAATTCAAATCAAGTATAAATTTCTTCTTGAAGGTGACGAGTACAATGAATTCGGTCCATCAAATAAATTCTAACAATCTCCCCCTTTTTCATTGATGGAAGCCCTACAAAGAAATAATTTGTGAATGTAGTGAGAAAATAATACTCTCCACATATCTATTGATATCCCTTTCTCTACTTCTCCCCCTTTGACATCAATGGTGAATGAATCCTCTGAGTTGTAAAATAGTGCAGTGGCAAGCTCCCACTGAATAATGCATCTCATTAATGACTAGATGAAAAATATCACCCCCAAATTCTATCTAGGATAATTAAAAGTCTCTTTTGGAAGAGGTTTGGTGAAGATATCTACAATTTTTTCCTATGTGGAAATATACTCTAACTTCACTTTATCGACCATATTCTCTCTTAAGAAATGATATTTGATCAAAATATGTTTGATTTGAGAGTGCATAATAGGATTCTTTGAAATTTTAATCCAACACTAGTGTTATCATAATATATTGCGTGATCATATTCTATCTTAATATCCCTTAGTGTTTTCCTCATCCAAAGAACTTGAGTGTAACAAGATGTTGCTACTATATATTTTTCCTTGCTATGGATAAAGAAACTAAAGATTGTTTCTTACAACCAAAATACATGACTATTACTGAGAAATAATGTACCTCCACTTGTACTCTTTATATCATCAATGCTACCAGCCCAATCCATATTAGTGTAAGCTACTAAGGTGAAATATTCACCTCTTGGATACCATAAACAAAAATCCAAATTTCCCCTTAGATATTTAAAGATCCATTTAACTCCCTACACATGGGATTCTTTTGGTGTAGCTTGAAATATTTCCACCATAAATACTACCTACATAATATTAGGTCTTGAAGCTATCACATATAATAAATTCCCAATCATTTACCTATAAAGAGTTTGATTAGCCTCACAACATTTATCATCCTTACTTTTCATTTTCATCTTGTGACCATGGGTGTACTCATATGTTTGTAATCATCCATCTTCAACATCTCCTTAACATACTTGGTCTATGATATAAATATCCCTTTATTTAATTGAGAGATTTGTAAGCCAAAGAAGAAATATAATTCACCAAGCATGGACATCTCAAACACCCTCTACATGTCCATGGAAAACTCTTGACACATTTTATTAGTACTTCCACAAAAAATGATATCATCTACATATAATAAAATAATCAATTGATGATCACCTTTAGTTTTAATATATAGATTTCTATAAACAATACCCTTTTTGAAGCTTTGCTATTGTTGGTGCTTGTCGAATGTTGAGTACCAATCCTTCAAGGCTTGTTTCAATCCATAAAGTTTTTTCTTTAACTTACATACATAGTCCTCATTTTTATAATAGGATTCAAACCCTTTATGTTGTTCAATATACACCTCTTCTTCTAATTTTCCATTCAAAAAGGTTGATTTGAAATCTATTTAGTAGAAAATTTAAAATTATTAAAACAAACAAATACTAAAAACATCCTTATATCCTCTAGAAGAACAACATGAGCAAATGTTTCTTCGAAATCAATTACTTCAACTTAAGCATATCCCTTGCATACTAACCTTTATTTATTCCTCACAAATTGTATATCCTCATTCAATTTGTTTCTAAATACCCACTTAGTTCCAATTACATTCTTATCCTTAGGTCTTGGGAAAAGTTCCCAAGTTTCATTATTTTTTATTTGATTCAATTCCTCTTCCATAACATTTACCTAATACTTGTCTTCTCAAGCTTCTATAAAATTCTTGGGTTCTAGAGAGCAAGGATAAGTTTGCATGTTCTGATGTATTAGCTAATCTCCTTCTTGTTTGAATTTCTATATTTTTGTCATCAATAATTATATCTTTTGGATGATTACTTTAAAAAAATCTATATGGTGTCTTAGATGGCGCCTTTGATGGTGTCTTTAATGTGTCTTTGTGTATCATCACTCAATCACCTCATTTTCAATTTCTTCCTCTACTTCCTATTCTTTGCAACTTTCTTTCTTTTGATAATCAACTTCTTGTGCTTTTTTCTTTGATGCATTTCTTCATCCAATATGACATTTTTACTTTCAAAATTTTTGTGCAACTTTTTATTGTACACCTATAGGCTTTGATCCTTGAAGAGTAACCAAGGAAAATACCTTCACTAGAATTAGAGTCAATTTTTTCCAAATCTTCCTCATCTCTTCCTATATAACATTTTCTCTCAAATACCTTGAAATAATTCACTATTTTAGGCTTACCCTTTCATAGTTCATATAGTGTTTTTCTACTCTTTACTCTGATTTTTCCTCAGTTTAGAATATAGACTACTGTATGTATCACTTCTCTCCAAAAGTGTCTGATAGCTTGGATGTAAGAAGCTACCTAGATTGGACTCTAATTTTTTTTTTCAATTTCACCCAAGTATGTAGAGAGGCATTTCATCAAACGGTTTGATTGCTTCTATTCTAAGTGTGTTTATGGTTTTCTCCCAGGAAATATGAATATATTTATACATAGCATTCAATATGCCCAACAAAACACTCTGAACTTAAACTAATATTTACCATTGAACTGATCAACCAATACCTTAATTTTTTCATAAAACATATAAAGTTAGAATTTTATAGCTAACCTCACAACTTGTCTCCAAAACTAAGTATTCAATAATTAGTTTGCAGAGATGACAAATAATATCCCAGAGACATGTGAATTGTAATATACATTGCAATTGCTAACCTGATATAAATTGTTAATGAGTGTCTTGAGCAAAGATTGTTCACAGATAAATTCTTAATACTCCTTTTGAACTTTAGGCAAAGAATCCTTATAAATAATGGGAATTGGGAACAATAAACAACAGTCAGAAAAGGCGGTAAAATGATTCTGGGCAATAGAACAATCACTTTGATCAAGACAGGAATGGTTCTTCTCTACAATCATCATGAAGTTCCATAAATGATGAAGATAGAATGCTGATAAATTTCTGAAATAATTTCCATATATAATATTCAACAATGTGAAAATTAGAAACAACTAAATCATATCGAAAAATTCTTCAAGACTTTGCTGCCATATAATTTGCAAGTACTGAAAATTGATCAACTCATTAACTAAATCTGTAAAAATCAGAATTACAATACTAGAGTAGCAACTGTAATGAAGGAAACTTCTTGTATGCAAAGGGTTGGTGCAACAAAAACTGATTGTAGATTCTTCCCCAATGATAGAAATATCATCATCATTAAAATCCCACTGAGATATGTTCCATTCATTGACTGAAAATATAGACCAAACCAAATGAATGCAAGTAGAAAAAATCATGTGTTGGCTGATTGGGAAATGAACAATAGCTACAAATCTGTAATTTTTCCTAAAGCCCATCCATAAAATAGAGTCTTGAATTTTTGATGTATAGGAAGGACAAAGTTTAGTAAAAAATGATTGTTTCAAAGCATTCCCTTACGAACTTCATGGGCAACAACAAATGGGACATCTTAGTACACCTTGTCACAATTGATAACTTGGTTTATAGGGTATTCATAGGAAGGAAACACCAAAGAACTCCCTTACACCTTTCATACAAGTTCTTTGAAGGAGGTTTCAATTTCTACACACACCAAAAAGGTTTACACTTGACTGGTCATAGTTTGAGGGCTTCAATGTCTCATACAAACTACTTGGGATAGTCATGAAATTTTGTCATACAAGTGCCAATATTGAAAACCAACACCTTTACCAAGTATATAGAACCTTATAAGACCCCTTCCCAACAAATAATATGCACAAACAACACTTTTAGACTTGGATTTGTTCAACATTCAATTGTTGCACCAACACTATCAAACATAGTCCTAATAGGACAACCATCACATTTTGTCAAATAATTATCAAGAAAGCTCAAAAAC
This sequence comes from Sequoiadendron giganteum, assembly GCA_007115665.2. Classification (NCBI taxonomy): domain Eukaryota; kingdom Viridiplantae; phylum Streptophyta; class Pinopsida; order Cupressales; family Cupressaceae; genus Sequoiadendron; species Sequoiadendron giganteum. The sequence goes on from CM021100.1 coordinate 179,116,717, forward strand.
TCCTTGAATAGGTCTGCAAGACCTTCATACACACACTCCACACATTCCCTAATCACAAAACACACAAATCTTGCATTGATGACTTACAAACTACTCCTCACAACCATCAAAGTCTGATACATACAAAATATCAGATCTATTGTCTACAAGAAGCACGTGCAAACTTAAAGATGGGCCCCTGCAAACCTGAATCAAGATAAAGTACATAAAAAATAGACCTTTCCACCCATTGTGGTGGTTTTCCACTGGTGGAAGGTCAAGTTACATCTTATTTTCCCCTCTCGGGTTACCTTAAGTAGGGTTTTGATAATTTTTAGAGAAAATGCAATAAATTTTAAAATACTCAATGAAATTCAATGCCACAAAGACCAAAAGAAAGAGGATTCACATTCCAATACTATCTAATCAATTTTAGACTCTCACATAGATTGTATAGGCTGTACCAAATGAAAGAACAAACTGCAACATTGAGAAAACACATAAATTTTTTGCTTCTATTCAACAAAACTTCAAAAATCAGTTTGCCAACTCTCCAATTGACTTTGGAAGGTATATTTTTCCATTTACAACTAATCCCAATGATTAGTAATGGTTTCTTGCTTGCATGTAACTAGTTCTTGATTTTTTTTTTGACAACTTGTCAAAGTTGCATGACAACTTTTTACAACATTTGGTAGCTTTTTACACTTTTAAATTAAATACCCTATTAACACTCCAAAATGAACCCATATGATTCTAAATGGTCATAAATGACCTTATGAGACTCCAAAACACTCTAACAAACCTAATACTCAAAAATAACAAAAGTAAGCTAAATGAGGCTCTTGATGCCCCTACACCATACGCCCAAGAGGAAGAAAAACTCAAGTCCCACTTGAGTGTAGGTTTGCAATAGTATATCCATGCTTGATACTATCAACTTCAGACATCCAAGTAGCATCTTCCATAGGAAGAACCCTCCACTTGACCAAGTATTGAAAATATGTTGTGTTTCCTATCTTCTTGAGTTCCTTGGTATCAAGGATGCACTCCAACTCTAGAGGTTTGCTAGGAGGAAGGTCTTGGATCCATTCTTCATATTCAAATTCTTGGGAACTTGCTTCATTACCTGCAACAACATCCCCTTTGAAAGGCTACAAGTTAGTTACATTAAATATAGGTGAAATGCTAATCCCACTTGGTAATTCAATCTCATATGCATTGGGACCAAACTTATGAACAACCCTGCAAGGTCCAATATTCTTCATATAAAATTTGGAGTACTATCCCTTAGGAAATTTCCTTTCTGAGATGGGCTAGAACCAAATCCCCAACCTGTAAATTGAATTCTCTCTTTTTCATATCAACTTGTTTGTATTTGTACACACTTCTTTGTAGGTAATCCTTGACCTATTGGTGAATCTACTTCATAGCCACATAAAATTTCTCACACCTAGCACTCATCCTCTCCATTCCACTGATATCCCTCAATTCAAATCTACTCCTCTAGGCTGCAAACCATAAACAACTTCAAAAGGACTCTTACCCACACTTCTATTCACTGAATCATTATATGCAAATTATGCCCAAAGCAAGAATAGATCCCATTGAGTAGAATGCTCTTTTTTAAGGAATCTTAAGAGGTTACCAAGGCTCATATTAACCACTTCGGTCTGCCCATTAGTTTGAGGGTGATAGGTAGAATTGAAACTAAGGTTAGTTCCAAGTTTCTTCCACAAAGTTCTCCAAAAATGCCCAACAAATTTACTATCTCTATTTGAAACAATACTTAAAGGAAAACCATGAATCCTTACCACTTGTTTGAAGAACAAACCTACAACATAAGATGCATCCTTTTTTCTCTTGCATGGGATGAAATGTGCCATCTTGGAGAACCGGTCTACTACAACATAGATGGAATCAAAACCTCTAGGTGTTTTTGGTAAACCCATTACAAAATCTATACTCATAGCATCCCAAGGCCTATTTGGAATAGGAAGAGGCTAATACAAACTTGCATTTGTACTACTCCCTTTTTCCTTTTGACAAATAACATAGTTCTCAACAAATTTCCTTACATCAGTTTGCATTTTAGGCCAAAATGTTACATCCCAATTGTGAAGTTACTATTTACTATTACTACATAGGATACATATGAATGTAATGTGAAATTTGGAGATGCTTGTACCTTGTTATCAATATGAATGTTAGCTCATTTGACATTGTTTCATTTGATGCTATCTTAGTTGATGTTATCCATGGTGAAATACTGCATATATTTGAATAGACGGTTATTGAATTATTGTTATTCTAACTTTGAAGATGTTTATATATGTTGCTTATTGTTGTGAACAATTGAATGCCAAGTGCATGTGTTAGTGGTTGTAGGTAAATTTTCATTCTCTAGGGGGAGGGGAAGTATCACTCGAGAGAAGATATTGGTCAGGAAACCAGTAAAGTAAACTATCTGAGCATATACACACACCACATCAGAGTGATTGAACTGAGTTAGTTTGTGGGTTATCAGTAAGTCAGCCTTAGCCGATAGGTTTGCATTAGGAGTCTTGTTTACTTCTGTATGATTTTGCGGGTGATGTTTATCCATTTGATTTTTGAGACCTTTCTTGTGTTATTTGGTCATATGGATAAGTGGGATGTAGGTGGAAGTATGTTTATATGTATGCACATGCATGTCAATGGGGTCTAACGACACGTATATGCATATGTATAAGATATACCACACGTACACACCTATTGATATGATGGTAACGTAAATGGATGTAAGTGAATAAGATGTGAACATATCTATATATATATAGTATATACACGTATCCATATGTATTTGCATATCGATACAAGTGTACGTTCCCAAATGGATATGCTCATACTGATTTTTATCAATTATTTTATTGCGATTATTAATCATGAGAATTTCAATGTTTATGTTAGATGATTATATAAATTGAAATTGAAATTTATGATTATTGAAATTGAAATTTAAATGCAAATGAAATGATTTGAAATTCATTATTATGAAATTTAGGGATTGTCATTGCTGATGAGAACTTGAGTGCAAGTGAACGCAGGAACAGGTTAACGAGAATGAAGGCGAGAACATTGATCAGGTAGAGTTGTTATAGCCATTAGACATTTATGAGGATGGTGGAATCTCACACACCACTTAGTATATATTAATGTGTTTTGGTAATGATTATTAATTGGAAATTTTAAATAAGTTTATTTGATTGCTCAAATATATGTGAAACATAATATGTTTGCTTTAAATGGCGATTTGATTATTTTGTGAGGAAATTGATTTTATTTAAATAATTAAATTCCTTGTGTCAATATTTTATTATTATTTAAAATAATAATGCTTTTATTATTTTAAAACTATTGGAATAAAACTTGTAATTGTGAAAATATATAAAAATGTAAAATAGTGTATTGATGTAATTGTTATTTTCTCATTTAATAAATGAGAGAGAATATATAAATGTTTAAATGATTAAATAAATTAGATTTTGTAGAAAGATTTGCTTGAAGAAATAGACAAATATCAAAACAAGTTATTTAATGAAAATTAGAAAAAAAGCATTATGTTCAAAATTTGAAATGGAATTCAAAACAATAGTAAACAAGTTGAAAACAATTTCATCACAATCAATTTTGCATGCAATCATAAATTGGAACTTGGAGTTCTGGCCATTTGGTTGGAGATCAAAGACAAAAGGTGGATTTAACTTTGTTAATAACTCCACCATTGGCATGAGATGAAAGAGTCAGAGAGAGAGAAATTCAAATGGAGAGAGTGAAAATCCGTTTTTAAACAGGGTAGTCAGAAAACATAAAGTTTTGGGGATCTTATCTTTGAAGACTATTTTGGAGATTTGCATGTGAAAGAGAGGTAGAGGAAATCCATACATGCACACCAGAGGGAGGAGGACTGTTAATTGCTTTATAAAAAATCTGCTCACTACTCATATTCCCACGCACGACCAGTATAGAGAAACATAAAGTGACTTGTTATAAGAATACTAGAACAACTATCTCCCAGGTGCCAGTAGCAGAGAAGAGGACGCACGGCCTGGAGGAGGGAGTCTCAGGTCACATACCTTCTATGAGGCGCGCATGAGGGAGGGAAGAGGCATGCCAGGGAAGATAGGAGGGAGGCAGCAGGGTGGAGAGGAGAAGGGAGAGGAACGTGGGAGAATATAGAAGGGTGCGGCCAAAGGGAGGACAGGGAGAGGTAAATAATAAAAGAACAAATTGTTAATTTTCCCAGGCGCGACCAGAAGATAGGTGCAGCCAGGATAAGGGGAGGTCTTAATTTAATTGAATTGGCTTGTCTCCCAAGCGTATGTGGAAGGAAGGAAGGAAATATGTATTGTTGATTCAAGAACGCCATAAGACAAAGGGAATTCATAGCAAAAGAAAGTAAAAGAACAAAAAATTGACAGAGGAAGCAAAAAAAAAACCAGATTCAGGAAACACAGGTAGATTCAAATGATAATTGTTTATTTCTAAAATTCCCAATCTAATTTAACATCCGAGTTTAAATTCTTTCTTTCATTCTGGTATATTATCTATTGAAAATTATGACAGTTTCTTTTAAATTCAGAAGAAATTTCAAACACCAAACTGTGATTTTACCAAAAAACCATTGAATAATTAGAAACAAAAAATTGCAGAACGATTTTGAATAGAAAAAAATTAAGAGATAGTAGATTTTGCCGTTTAGTAAATTCTATTTTTGTAGATTCAAAAAAATCAAACTGCCAGAGAGAGATAAAATTATCAAAACAAAAGAAACATAAAAGATACTATTATTAAATTAAACGAAATTGAAATATTTTCCAGAATGTAAGATTAAATAATTTTGGTTAAAGATTCATGCTCAAGGAGTAAGAATGAAATTAGATAAATCTATGGAAATGAAACTAAAATTACTAGAAAACAGAAGTAAAAATGAGTTGTTAAACATGTTTTTGAAAAGTTATTATTTTATTTTCTGAAAATGTGAAAAACAGAAAATAAATCAAGTAAATTAAAAATATAAATTACTTGGAACGAAATGAATTAGAATAGGAGTATTTCGAAGTGAAAATAAACTATATGAGTAAATGAACCGAAAGAATGTGTGCTCATTTATTCCTGTTTAAATATGTACTTAGATTATATACTTGAGATACACCTTCTTTCTGTTATTTTATTATTTGATTTAAATATTAATTTAATGTTGTTTATGTTTTAAAACAATGAAAATACTGCATTAAAACCATTTTTGCTTGAAACAAAATTGCAGTTAAGATGTTGTGAAAGATCATTTTTATTTTGAATGAAACCATGCATGCTTGATTAATGAATGTGCATGACATGTGTTTGGAAAGTTACCTTCCGGGACAGGTGCCGAATATGGGTTTATAGAGAGTGTAGTTTTGCTTTTCCAAAACTGCTTTTATTTGTCGTGCATGACATTTTACTTGGCCAAGTAACTTAAGGACCATTAAAATAGATGGAATGAATTAACTCTCTACCATATCCTAGTATCGAACTTGCTTGTTTCGTAAATGAATTAGAAAAATGAAAATGCTTGTGGTTTTACTAGTTATACTAGGCACACACCAAATTCCATCTTGCTTGTCGACTACTTTTTGCTAAGCGATTCGTACAGGGTCAGGTATTATTTGAATGACTAAGGAATTCCGAGGAAGCGTAAGCTTCGAGGTTGGGCAGAAAAAGTGCTTGATCCTTGTTCTCATCTTCATGTTTGAAGATATGCTATTGGATTGAAGATCAAAGGATGATTTATTCATATATGTATTATTGTATTCTTTAATTAATTATTGTAGAACTTAAGGCGACAAAATGCCTAAGTATTGTATGATTATTGTAGAACTTAAGGCGACATAATGCCTAATTCTCAAATTGTAAATTTGTTACAAATGCTTTTGTATTATTACTATCGTGTAAGATGACACGTGTATGAATTCAATCGAAAGTATTATGAATCTATTTGTAGAATTTAAGTCATTGTTTGAAATCTTTTGGATTTTATGAAGTCTAATGAATGAAGTTTCGACTTTCTTTTGAATATAAATGAATTTATTTAAGGAATTTTTGATGTTTGAAATTAAAGAGTTTCACTCTTTACATTTGGTATCAGAGCAACCAGGTTCTGCACTGAAACCTATGAGCTCACTATGCAATAATGTGTAAACCTTATCAAAAGATAAAGGTTGAAAATTTCTTGTGTCAGAATGACAAGAGAAAAGGACTTAAGGAAGTGAAAAGGAAGATGTAAGCATTAGTAACTTGTGTAAGTTGGGGCTAGTTAAAGATTCATCCCTGGAATCAGAATTCCTAAACTAATAACTTATGGTGAAACCTAGTATTGCGGAAGATTATGCAATTAGGTTATGTAGGAAGGTTAGGAAGAATAACCTGTACATACATGACTGTAAGAAAAAGAGAATGAGTAGGAGTGAGATAAATTGAATTGTAGCAACCTACAATTGTAAAAGAGTTAGAAACTCTTGGATTAATGTAAACACTATGAATCTATGTATGCAAAGTCAGCATAAACTAGATTGTTCAAAGTAGGATATGAACGAAGGAAGTATCCTCAAGGGTTGGGGAACTCATGACTTAAACTCTTGTGTTAAGATAAAGATCTTGTTAGAAAAGAGTTAGTACCGAGGAATTGAGAAAAGACCAGAACGGTCAGAGGAAACAATCAATGACATGAGCAAGGTTCCTCCAACCAAAATCAATGAGGTTATTGAAGTTTTTGGAATCAAACAACTTATGAATAATGGTTCCAAAAGGGAATAGGAATGCAACATGGCTCTATGTGTCAGGACACTAGAAGTTGCAAGGAAAGCAACACTCTGAGTTGAGAAGTACATCAATAAAAGAGGTTTGTGAGCATGGATATTCCTCCATTAAAAAGGATATTATAAAGAAGATGGAATATTATTTGTTCTTATTAAAATTCTAGAAGTTGCTGATTATTCATTGGATCTCCTACTGAATGATCCAATATGCTGAATCTGTGAGATAAAAAAAAAACAATGAAAAATCTAACTTTGAGAAAAGTGCATTTAAGGTATGCCATGAGGTAAGGGAAGGCAATGAAAAGTCAACAAGAAGGAATGACAAACCCTTTCCAAATAAGCAAGTAAATTTCTATAAGTTCAACGTAAGAAGAAAGAAAGTTGCGGAAACACTAAGGGGGGGGAAGGAAGAGAGTGGATTGACTCAAGCTAAGTACCCCACCCAACAAAAACTTGGTTATGACTTCTTTGCAAGTCATAAGGACAATTAAGTCATACATTTTATGACCACAAGGGAAAAAGGACAAATGGAAAGGTTAAGAACTATGACCTTTATACCTTATGATTATCTGATCTAAAGATCAAAGGATATTATTATCAATGCCTTAGAAAAGGATAGGCAGATAACTTGAATCATGATAAGGAAGATCATTGTCTATGGGATTGACAAGGAAAGATCTAAGAGACTCGTGATTGGAAGAAAGTGTCTCTATACTCCTATATACTTTATATAGAGAATTTAAATAACGATGTTATTTCTATATGAAATATATCCATGTCATGAAAACTTGACTGAAGCTTACTATGCTAAGAAACCTTTGGACAAAAAAAAAAGTTAGCTATTTAAGCCATTGAGATGGAGCAAAAAATAAAGTAAGATGTGACGTTATGTGAACCACACCAAAATCTCTTAATGAGAATGATTAAATCACTTAATCACTACCTTACTCTTGAAAGAAACCTTGGGTTAAAGATAACCTAATTGGGACAAGAAGTTCATTCAATAAAGAGAGAGACCTTATGATGAGACTAAAACCTATTAAGTTGGGTTACGTACTGGATTACTCTTTAACACCTATAAGTAGGAATTAAACTTGAATGAGTTGTACATTGGGTCTTGACTATAGCCATATAGAGTGGGGAAATCTATAAACAATCGGACTAGTCAACAATTAAGGATTCCATCCTAAGAATTGGAAGGGAATATTGGGTTTAAGATTTGCCCATGCGATTGAATATCATTGGAGATAATGAAACTCTATAAGGATAGAAGCATAGGAGGGATGCCTAGTAAGTTAAAGGAAGTCATATTATTGACAAGACTTTACTTTAAGTAGCTCTTATATTAAAAGAGAAACACTTTCAAAAGGAAGCATCTATTGTCATGACAAACATCATAGAATTTTCACTTAGCAAGAAATGTTGAAAATCTTATGGAGAAGAACATCAGAATTGTTACTTGTGCTCAAAATGGATATATTGAAGTTGAGACTCTCCTTTATAATTAAGAAATCATGGAGTTAAATTTTAATGCTTGATGATTAGATATGCAATTAAATTTTTTATTATCTAGAGATCAACGTGATTGAACGAGGATTAATACTCAAAAATTAGTACCAGATTAAATCAAGGAAATTAGATTGAGTTAAAAGATGAATTGCATCTTTGAAAATAATCCAAGGACAAAAGAAAATCCATGATATGGATGTCTTGAGATAAATGGGAATTATCTCCGCAAAACCTATAACCATTTACATGAAGATTAATAATGACGTAAGATCAAAATAGGTTATCACTTAGTCAAAGGATAGACTATTGTTGGATATAAAAGAACCTATGTGTCCAAAATTTGGAAGATTCGAGAATGGAACGAGGAAAATAATGTCAGGGTTAGGACATTGGATTGACAAAGGAATTGTAGGATAAGGATCCACTATTATCTGGAAGAAGATAGAGTAAGAAGTTGCACAGAATGTAGCAAGGTAATGTCTAGTATGCCAGGAAATGAAGACCTGAAATCATCATTGGTAGGACATGTAACTCTCTTGAGATTCTAGAAGGAAAATGGTAGAACACAAGACAAATTGATCTGTCTATGTTAGTAGAATTAACATAATGTTCTAGTGGATAGACTCATCAAAGAAACCAACAGTTTTTGGAAACTCGACTTATAGGACTTTGGTCCTAAATAATATATTGATGGGTAAGTAGTTGCTTAGTAAACCTGAAAGGTTATTTCAGTTTAGCAAATAATGATAGGGTAGTGTAAACCAAAATCTTACCATGAGACATTCATTTGAATAAATGTGCAATATATTATTTTAGTCAAATAAGTAAAATAGTGGACTGAATCTTGAATGAATTGTAAACTTCTAAATTGAAGTTTGGACCATTCTATGGAAAGAAAGGAAACTCTTTTAAAGCTGAAAAAGGCTTGGATATAATCATAGACTTGATAAAATGTCAAAAAGGAATAATAGATCGAAGTGATCGATGAAACTTAATTAATAATAAAGCTTAAGTGTGGAGTAGTATCAAAATTGACAAGTGTCTAGAAGCAAGGTTATGCTCGAGATAGACAAGTAATCAAGGGAAAGTACTTTATGGTAAGGATAATGAATGTGTAAGTGGTAGATAGACTCAGTTATGAGTTGTCTAAAAGTGTAAATACAAATGAAAAGGATTGGACCCACGATGTAGTGTACAATACATCGACATTCCTCTTCCATTTGGGTTATACTAAGGATAAATTCATGGACCAATGAATTCCAATCACTAAGTATAGTTATTATTATATATTGGATGTATTTATGGAATAAAGCTCTTTGGGAGAGTAAGCATGTGTGAAGCATATGAGATTTCCCTATGTGATAGTAAGGACACTTGAAGCAAGGTCTAGAAAGGACACGATTACTGCATAGGATGAATGTTCTGTAAATCTTACGTATTTTGGGAAATCGTCAAAGTTGGATCCGAGATTTGTGGGACCGTTTGATGTACTGGAAGTCATGAATTCAGTTGCTTATAGACTAGCGTTAACTAGGATAGTACTTAGTACAAGGTCCAGTGGGACCAATATACTGAGGATAGTGCTACATGGGAGGATTCTAAGATGATTGACTGTCATTTTCCTCATTTTCTTTCTTAGAGTAGTATTTGCTTAATGCTTGAGATACTTGACACTCTGGTTTTTGATTCACATGTTGTGAGCTTGGATAGCGTGGATGCTACTATGAATTGCTTATGCTTATGTTTTGAGAACTATGATGTTAGTATGATTGAGATACTGTGTTTTACTGATTGAGATACTGTGTTTTACTAATTGAGATACTATGTTTTACTAATTGAGATACTATGCTTATTGATTGAATAATAAGACATCAAGACGATGTCTCTTCCAAGAGGGGAAGGATGTCATGTACTGATTTTTATCAATTATTTTATTGCGATTATTAATCATGAGAATTTCAATGTTTATGTTACATGATTATATAAATTGAAATTGAAATTGAAATTGAAATTAAAATTGAAATTTAAATGCAAATGAAATGATTTGAAATTCATTATTATGAAATTCGGGGATTGTCATTGCTGATGAGAACTTGAGTGCAAGTGAACACAAGAACAGGTGAACGAAAATGAAGGTGAGAACATTGATCAGGTAGAGTCATTTTAGCCATTAGACATTTATGAGGATGATGGAATCTCACACACCACTTAGTATATAATAATGTGTTTTCGTAATGATTATTAATTGGAAATTTTAAATAAGTTTATTTGATTGCTCAAATATATGTGAAACATAATATGTTTGCTTTAAATGGTGATTTGATTATTTTGTGAGGAAATTGATTTTATTTAAATAATTAAATTCCTTGTGTCAATATTTTATTATTATTTAAAAATAATAACACTTTTATTATTTTTAAACTATTGGAATAAAACTTGTAATTGTGAAAATATATAAAAATGTAAAATAGTGTATTGATGTAATTGTTATTTTCTCATTTAATAAATGAGAGAGAAAATATAAACGTTTAAATGATTAAATAAATTAGATTATGTAGAAAGATTTGCTTGAAGAAATAGACAAATATAAAAACAAGTTATTTAACAAAAATTAGAAAACAAGCATTATGTTCAAAATTTGAAATGGAATTCAAAACAGTAGTAAACAAGTTGAAAACAATTTCATCACAATCAATTTTGCATGCAATCATAAATTGGAACTTGGAGTTCTGGCCATTTGGCTGGAGATCAAACACAAAAGGTGGATCTGACTTTGTTAATAACTCCACCATTGGCATGAGATGAAAGAGTCAGAGAGAGAGAAATTGAAATGGAGAGAGTGAAAATCCATTTTTAAATAGGGCAGTAAAAAAATAGAAAGTTTTGGGGATCTTATCTTTGAAGACTGTTTTGGAGATTCACATGTGAAAGAGAGGTAGAGGAAATCCATACATGCGCACTAGAGGGAGGAGGACTATTAATTGCTTTATCAAAAATCTACTCACTGCTCATATTCCCACGCGCAACCAGTATAGAGAAACATAAAGTGACTTGTTATAAGAATATTGGAACAACTATCTCTCAGGCGCCAGTAGCAGAGAAGAGGATGCACGACTTGGAGGAGGGAGTCTTAGGTCACATACCTTCTATGAGGTGCACATGAGGGAGGGAAGAGGCGTGCCAGGGAAGATAGGAGGGAGGCAACAGGGTGGAGAGGAGAAGGGTGTGGCCAAAGGGAGGACAAGGAGAGGTAAATAATTCCCAGGCGTGACCAGAAGATAGGTGCGGCCAGGATAAGGGGAGGTCTTAATTTAATTGAATTGGCTTGTCTCCCAAGCGTATGTGGAAGGAAGGAAGGAAATATGTATTGCTGATTCAAGAATGCCAAAAGACAGAGGGAATTCATAGCAAAAGAAAATAAAAGAACATAAAATTGACAGAGGAAGCAAAAAAATACCTAGATTCAAGAAACATAGGTAGATTCAAATGATAACTATTTATTTCTAAAATCTGCAATCTAATTTAACATCTGAGTTTAAATTCTTTCTTTCATTCTGGTATATTATCTATTGAAAATTATCACTGTTTCTTTTAAATTCAGAAGAAATTTCAAACACCAAACTGTGATTTTACCAGAAAACCATTGAATAATTAGAAACTGAAAATTGTAGAACGATTTTGAATAGAAAACAATTAAGAGACAGTAGATTTTGCTGTTTAGTAAATTCTGTTTTTGTAGATTCAAAAAAATCAAACTGCCAGAGAGAGATAAAATTATCAAAACAAAAGAAACCGAAAAGATACTGTTATTAAATTAAACGAAATTGAAATATTTTCCAGAATGTAAGATTAAATAATTTTGTGCAAAGATTCATGCTCAAGGAGTAAGAATGAAATTAGATAAATCTATGGAAATGAAACTAAAATTACTACAAAACAGAAGTAAAAATGAGTTGTTAAACATGTATTTGAAAAGTTATTATTTTATTTTCTGAAAATGTGAAAAACATAAAATAAATCAAGTAAATTAAAAATATAAATTACTTGGAATGAAACGAATTAGAATAGGAGTATTTCGAAGTGAAAATAAACTATATGAGTAAATGAACTGAAAGAATGTGTGCTCATTTATTCCTGTTTAAATATGTACTTAGATTACATACTTGAGATACACCTTCTTTCTGTTATTTTATTATTTGATTTAAATATTAATTTAATGTTGTTTATGTTTTAAAACAATGAAAATACTGCATTAAAACCATTTTTGCTTGAAACAAGATTGTAGTTAAGATGTTGTGAAAGATCATTTTTATTTTGAATGAAACCATGCATGCTTGATAAATGAATGTGCATGACATGTGTTTGGAAAGTTACCTTCCAGGATGGGTGCCGAATATGGGTTTATAGAGAGTGTAGTTTTGCTTTTCCAAAACTCCTTTTATTTGTCATGCATGACATTTTACTTGGCCAAGTAACTTAAGGACCATTGAAATAGATGGAATGAATTAACTCTCTACCATATCCTAGTATCGAACTTGCGTTTTTCTTAAATGAATTAGAAAAATGAAAATGGTTGTGGTTTTACTAGTTATACTAGGTATGCACCAGATTCCATCTTGCTTGTCGACTGCTTTTTGCTAAGCGATTCATGCAGGGTCGGGAATCTCACACACCACTTAGTAATAATTTTAATTTCAAACAATGACAATTCCTTAAATAAATTCATTTATATTCAAAAGAAAGTCAAAAATTCATTGATGCTTTGACCATAACATGAGGCATAATTGTTTAGGCAGGCTTTCCATTTCCTAGCTTCCACCACAGAGGCTTTCCCAAAGAGAAAAGTGTCATCCAAAAATTGTTGCACAACAACCGGGTCCAGGGAGGAAGCCGCTCTAATGCCCTTACTAGAGCCCTCCGACAACAAACTAGTAAAGTTCCTACTCAACACATCAACAATCATGATGAAGAGATAGGGAGATAGGGGGTCGCCTTGCTTGATCCCTCTACCAATAGAGAAAAACCCAAAGGGAGACCCATTAACCAGAATAAAGTACTTGACAATATTAACACACTCCATAATGAGTTTGATAACCGAATTGTTGAACCCAAACTTAGCCAAAACCTTTGGGATGAAATTCCATATAAATTTATCATAAGCTTTAGAGATGTTCAGTTTTAGAGCCATCCCCGCATAGTTACATCTATCCATAGAATGGAGAAGCTCATGAGTGGTCAGAGTAGCATCAAGAATATGGCGCCCAGGGACAAACCCTTTTTGGGTAGGACTAATGATTTTATCTAGAAGGGGCTTGATATAGTTCACTAATATCTTAGATAGGATTTTATAAAAGGTGTTACATAGGCTAATGGGCCGGAAATTAGTCATGGATTGAGGCTCACCAATCTTATGAATTAGGGAAATGAAGGTGTGATTCAGTTGTTTAAGGATTTTACCAGATTTGAAGAAATCCCTATCCATGAGCACAAGGTCCCTACCCATAGTATCCCAAAATATCTAAAAGAAGGCAGGAGGAAAACCATCAGGGCCCAGGGCTTTGAAAGCCCCCATACTAAAGGTAGCCTGTTGAACTTCTTCCAGAGAATCAACACTAAGAATCCCCATATTATTTTCCTGGGAAATGATGGTAGGGAGATGGTTGAGCAACAAATTGTCCAAAACCGGGTTGGGCGCCTCAGTTGGAGTCGAGTAAGCCTCTTGAAAGTAGTTAGCAGCTAGAAGGCCAATCTGGGCAGGATTCAAAATCACCACACCAGAAGTATCAGTCAGTTTAAAAGTTTGATTCCTTTTCCTATGCTTGATGGCAAACACATGAAAGAAAGAGGTGTTTCTATCACCTTCCTTCAACCATTGGATTCTGGATTTTTGCTTCCAAAAGATTTCCTCATTTTTAAGTACTCGTTCCCATTCCATCCTGCTTTCCCTTTCTTGGCTATGAGTCTGCTAACTATCATCTCCTTCTTCCATTTCCTTTTGTAAGCAAAGGTGGGTGAAGGCGATGGGCCATCAAGGAATGGTGAAGCATTCAAAGGATTGAGCCGAGTGTCCTCCGTTAGATGGGATACATTTCTTGTAGGAGGTGTAAGATTCTCTAAGGTACAATCCACCTTAGACTCCTGACTGAAAGAATATTTGCAGTCAGAGATAAGGTGACCAGCTTTAGCACACTTCTGACAATAGACGACATCATTTTCATAACACACTGGTTGGGTCTAGTTGCCAAACTTAGAGCACAAATTGACTGTGTTCGGAAGGATTTTACCAACACAAATATTAACACAAAATCTAGCAAAAACTAACCTGGATTTCAATTTGGTGATAGAGTCAGTGGTGACAAACTGACCCAACGAATCCCCAATACATTTGAAAATGGGTTCATCCCAATACTCTAGAGGTAAACTAGGCAACCAAACCCATATTGGAGCTGACTTGTTTAGGTCCAAAATAGTGTCAAAACCCAACTTCCAATGACACATGGCCAAGCCGTGTTTCCCATAAACCCAAGGACCCGTTGAAAGAGTCACCACCATGTCCTCCGCAGTCGTGAATTTGAAAAGAAAGAGACCACCAACCATCACACAGATCTCCACATTCCCCTTGAGACGCCATTTCGTGGCAGCCCACTTCCGAACCATATCCATCATTGGACGGAAGGAAATAAATCTAACCACCACAAAATTCTCCATGGAGGAGAGGATCCTATCATAGACCGAATCAGGAATGTCAAAATCCGTCCCAGAAGCCATGACAGCCTCAAGTAAAGGAGGGGCCAGGGAAGAGTTTTTTTTTCCATTGGTCAACACATCCTTCTAGCCTAATTCTGAAATAATCTCCACCACTGGCACATAAGATTCGACCGAGAACACGAGGGTCTTCGAAAGGCCTGTAGGTGAAATCACTGTCCTAGCAGGAGTGAGACCCAAGGGACATGAGCCCACAAGTGAGGTGCTCAGGTTAGGGGGGGGACAAAGGGGGACCGTTGGGTACCCCAAAAAATAGAATCCACCATGCACGCAGGAAGTTCAAACGCAGGCAGAGGAGGGGGAAGCAGGAAAATTTTCCATATCAGATGTATGTTGACTGGCTTATGATATATATATATATATATATATATACTTATATGTAAAAATATATATTAAAATATTATATATATATTTATGCGAGGGTATTTAAAATATATATATGTATATTATATATATATGCCAAATATAAAATAATAATATATATGTTACATATTGTTTTATACTTTGGAAATCAACTTATTTCAGATTTAATAAAGGATTCAATTTAATGAGGACTTCCTTTAATGTATTTAATCCTTGGCTTAAATATGAAGATGTTGTTTATTATGATGAAACTCGACTTTGGAACATACACGGTTCTATGAAATATCACGTATTACTAGATATGAAATACGTTTTAATTTTGTTGGCATTGACTTGGTCGATTTGTGAAATTATGAAACCTGGACTAAATCCAACGTAGTTATTATAATCAATTGACTCAACCCAAAAAATAGTCAAATCAAGTTATGTGTTGGCAATTCCTCATTGACATATTCTTCCTACTTAGAAATCGCACCAACTTGAAGAGTTTGGTGCCACCTCTATTTCACTTTCCTGTAGATGGAAATTTTTGAGAGAAATATGAATTTCCCATGTGCAGTTTGAAATAGTCTATAGAATGTTGGCAATATGAGAATTGATCTATGCTGAGTATGAGCTAATATCTTCACCACCTTTGAGCTGAATCATGCTGCAAGTAAGTGGTGTCAATTTACATGCCAAAACTGTAGGATTTGTGGAGGCTGGCTACTCTATAAATAGCTGCACCAACTCATTTGGAATGTATTCATTCATTTATCATTCTCATTATTATTTTTCTTATGTTTACCATTCTTGAGTAACTATTATTTTGCAACCATTCATAATCATTTACATTTTTGTATTCTTGTGTGATCAATATTTCCGTTGAGAGAGGTGTATCATACCAAGAGAATACATCTATAATTGTTTTGAGTTTACTAGAAATTTTCATTTGATTTGTAAGTGAGAAAAGAGTGATGTTTTATGAGGAAGAGTTGTCTTAAATTTGAGAGTAGTGTGCTACCAACTAGGGTGAGAAAGGGAGTTGTGTGGTAAGCTGAATTAAGTTGAACTACGGTTGGAGAAGGCTACTCTGTCATCATTATTTGGGAAAAGTGATAATAGGAATGGGTTTTCTTCTTCCTATTATTTACTTGGAATTGATGTGTTTCCTATGCTGCATGAACTGTCTTTTTTGTTTAAGTAGTAGAAATATTTAATATTGATTTTGGAAAAGGGAATTGAAACCTTTAGGTTGCTTTTATAATGTTTTTTTAAGTGCTCCATAATAGGAGAGATTGCTTGACACACGTATTTAATTATACTAGATATGTCAAAGGGGTTGCTTGAAATAGGTAATTAATTATGTTACATGTGGTACAACATAGGTATTTAATTATATTAGATATGTTTGAACATGGGATGCAATGTGTTTATATTTAATCCATAGTAGGAGTTGGGTGTGTATCTTAGTTATTATGTACTAGGCTTGATTGAATGCAAGAGTCACTTGAGGTACACCTAACTAAGTTATTAAATTAACTCGGAAAGCTTGTGTTACTCCTAGGATAAGCATGGAAGCAGTCTTGTGTACTTACTTGATAAATATATTCATTACTAGTAGATTAGTATGTTGTAGGTTAGTCTGGGATAATGGATTTATCCATTGAAGGATAATACCTATGCGTAGCTGAAGATAGCCTTAAGTCAAATCAGCCCTGAGTAGTGTATGTGACAAATGAACCTCAATAGAACATATTGAATGACACACTTTGACCAAAGTAGTGCAATGTATGAGATTCCACTTAGTTGTGTGACACTTGAGACTATATTGTCAGTTCATCGTGATCCCATATCACATACTAGTTCGAGAATGTCGGGTTACTAAAGGAACTAGTTATGTAGGACACAACACTATGCTCAGTTGGTTGGAATTATCAGTTACTCTACCAATCTCTTCATTGAAGGGAAGGGCCATCTATTGAATGATAGATGTGTGAGGGTTCGCATTATGAGTCGGTGGTTGGCGAAAAATTGCCTAAGGGATGCTTCTCCTCCATAGTAGGCGAAAAAAGAACCAAGATTTGAAAGGATGGATTCCTAGACCATCTTACAACTATTAGTTCTAAAGCTCATTGGAGCTATGTATGTAAGTGTATGTATTTTTGTTACTTATACTTATGAAGTTATTATAATGAAGTGGAATCTTTATTGTAATATGCTATGGCATCTTGATTGTATATTTTCAATAAAAGAAATAATTTTTTTATTGCAATGACTTGTTTCTTAGTTTATTTACTCATTTGGTGTAAATTTAGAATTTTTTACTTTATCAAAGGGTTGGTATGTTACAAAAAAATAGAGTCTTCTTAGCTGCTCCAGGGTCTAATCAAGACCAAAATGACTAGCAAGACTACCACTATGCTTCTCTTTTATCAAATTATCTCTCATTGAACACTTAGGGACACAAAGTTGTGCTCCCTTGAACAATAAACCATCTTGAATCAAGAAATAAACCCACTTATCATTATTGTTGCTATAAGGCTTCTTACAACATGCATATATTTCTTTGAAATCTGCATCTTCAAGATACATGTTTTTCAAGGATTCAATTCCCACACTTTGTAATTGAATTTCCTACACCATTAGAGCCCTTCTACTCAAAGCATTTGCTACTTTATTGGATTACCTCTTCTTGTGTTTGATGGTAAAAGTAAAACCTTGCAAATATTTGGCCCATTTAACATGCCTATGATTGAGTTTCTCTTGAATATTCAAAAATTGGAGGGCATGGTTATCAGTGAAGATTATGAACTCTTTGGGAAGTAGGTAATGTATCCACTTTTTCAAGGACTGAACCAAATCATACATCTCTAGGTCATAGGAATAGTATTTCTTCTTAGACTCAATAAGTTTTTCACTAAAGAAGGAAATGGGTCTTCACTCTTGACTTAACACCACCCCTTTGGCATAGCCACTTGCATCACACTCAATAGTAAACACCTTATTGAAATCTGCTAAGGCTAATATGGGATTCTCTGCTACTCTCTTTTCAAATACTCAAAACTCTTTTTAGCTTCACTAGTCCAAACAAACTTATTTTTCTTATTCCCCTTTATAGTATCAATGATTGGAGCATAAAAATGATTGAAAACCTTAATAAAATTCCTATAAAAACTTTCCAAACCATGAAAAATTCTTACCTTAGCAACCGATTTGGGTGGAGGCCAACTTAGAATAGCTTCAACCTTGCTTGGATCAATTTTCAAGGTGCCTTTTGTAACCATAAAACCAAGATATACCAATTCTATCTTCATAAACTCACATTTATTAAAAGTAATAATTAGTTTCTCTTCATTAAATTTTCTTAAAACCAAATCCAAATGGTACAAATGCTCTTCCTTAGTTTTAATGAAAACAAAAATGTCGTCAAGATAAACCACTACAAACTTACCAATAAAAGGCTTGAGAACTTCATTCATCAATCTCATAAATGTGCTTGGTGTGTTTGAGACACCAAAAGGCACTGCAAGCCACTCATAGAGACCTTCATTTTTCTTAAATGATGTCTTCCATTCATCCCTTAGTCTAATCCTAATTTGGTGATACCCACTCTTGAGGTCTATTTTGGAAAAGTAGCATGCTCCACCTAGATAGTCCATCAAGTCTTCCATCCGTGGAATGGAGAACCTATATTTGATTGTAATATTATTGATGGCCCTAGAGTTAGTGCACATACTCCTTTCACCACCCTTCTTTGGTGCTAGGAAAATGGGAATCAAACAAGGACCAAGGCTTTCTTTGATTAGCCCCTTATCAAGAAATTCTTGGACTTGTCTCTTAATCTCTTCATTCTGTTATGGTGTCATCTTATATGCTGCCTTATTAGGAAAACTAGCCCCTAGTATGAAATCAATGTGGTGACTAATATCCCTCATAGGAGGCAATGTGTTTGGGAGTTCATCCACTATTATATCAACATGATTCTTTAGCGAGTTTTGAATTTCCAAAGGCAACTCTTCTTTCTTTGCTGCTATCCCAATAGAACTAGGCTTGACTATTATAGAAAAACCTATATTCTCCTCTTCCATGGACTTTATGAATTCCTTCTCTCCTACCAACATTACATTGGATTCCACTTGTGGTGTTTTATCTTCATCTCTCAATGATGTTAGAGTATATGAAACTACATCCTTCTCTATGACATATGTGTTCTCTCTACCATCATGTTTGGCATTTCTATCATATTGCCATGGTCTACCAAGAAGCACATGAAAAACATCCATAGGGATGATGTCACAAAAGACCTTGTCCTAACCCCCTATATGGAATTCTACCCAAGTTTGTTCATTCACTAACACTTGTTGCCCTTTGTTTAACCAAGAAACTTTGTATGGAGTGAAATGAGGCAATCGTTTCAACTTTAACTTCTTTACCATTTCAACTGAAACCAAATTTCCAGTACTTCTAGAATCAATGAAAACCTTACAACATTTACCTTGAAATTTGCATGTAGTCCTGGAGAGTGAATTTATTTGGGGTGGTTCCTTCTCCATGGGAACTTTAATCAAGGTTCTTCTCATCAATAAGGACTCTCCAACTTCTAATTCTGCATTTTGTGATGGTGAATTGACACTTTTAGCACCATCTTCGCGTTTTGCAATCTGATGTATCCTCTCACCTTTAAAAGAAGTAGATGACTACTTAGTGCACTACCATACTTGATGCCCTACAAATTTATTGCATTCGTAAAACTTCCCAGTAAATCCACTTGGGCCTCCTCTATTGCCAAATTTGCATCTAAAATTTGGTCTTCTTCCTCTAAAGCTATCCCTTGAATGTGATGTTTGTTCTTGTGAGTTACTTGTCTCTCCTTGAGACCTTTGGGAGCATCCTCTACTAGAAAAAGTACCTCTTCCTCTGAACTAGTTTGTCCTTCCCCTACCTCTACTTTTCTTTTCTTGTCTCCTTTTCAACTTGTCTTCAGCCTTTATGGCCAACTGATAACATTCTTCTATTGTTCTTAGACTTGTGAGACTTAGTTCATCTTGGAGGCTATACTTTGGAACATTTAAATACCTTGCAAATTTTTCAACATCTTCTTCAATGTGGCCTGATCTTATGCTTATTTTGTAGAACTCTTCTATGTAGGTCTTCACATCCATGTCCTTTTACTTTAAATTTTGCAACTTCATATATAGCTGAACAACGTAATCACTAGGCAAGAATTTACCTTTCAATTTTGCAACTATTCTATCCCAAGATGTATTTTTTTCTTTGCCTTTATTTTTCCTCTCTTCTTGTACATAATCCCACCATAGGGATGCATATCCTCTTAGTTTTGTTCTTGCCAATTTAACTTGCTTCCCCTCATGTATCTCTTCAAACTCAAAATACTTATCTAATTCTCCTATCCAATCTATGAGTTCTTCTCCATTCAGAATTTATGAATATACTAGAAGCTCTAATTTTACCTTGCAACTGTCATTCTTAACTTCCTTTAGAAATCTCTCCAACCTCTTCTCTTCAACATCTCTTTCTTCTTCTTGTTCTTCATTTTCACCCACTTCTTCTTCTTCTTGGTCACTCAAATCTCTTGTGACCACTCCTCTTCTCTGGTTGGTCTCAATTGATGTGAGTCTTGCATCAAGGCTGTCCTTTATGGCTCTCAATTCTGGGGCAAGAGCATCTTTCACATCTCTGATTATTCTTTCCACATTCAACTTATTTATAACCTCTTACTGATCTTCCCTACTCTGATACCAATTTGACGCAGAGGAAGGACAAAGTTTAGTAAAACTTGATTATTTCAAATCATTCCCTTAAGGACTTAATGGGACACAACAAATGGGACATCTTAGTACACCTTGTCACAATTGATAACTTAGTTTCTAGGGTATTCATAGGAAGGAAACACCAAAGCATTCCCTTACACCTTTCATACAAGTCCTTTCAAGGAGGTTTCAATGTCTACACACCAAAAAGGTTCACACTTGACTGGTCATAGTTTGAGGGCTTCAATGTCTCATGCAAACTACTTGGTACAATTATGTAATTTTGTCATACAAGTGCCAATATTGATAACCAACCCATTTACCAGGTCTGTAGAACCTTCTAAGACCCCTTCCCAACAAAGAATATGCACAAACAACACTTTTAGACTTGGATTTGTTCAACATTCAATTGCTGCACTAATACTGTCAAACATAGTCCTAATAGGGCAATCATCACATTTTGTCAAATAATTATCAAGAAAGCTCAAAAACTCCTTGAATAGGTCTGCAAGTCCTTCATACACATCCTCCACACCTTCCCCAATCACAAAACACACAAATATTGCATTGATGACATACAAACTACTCTTCACAACCATCAAACTCTGATACATACCAAATATCAGATCTACTATCTACAAGAAGCACGTGCAAAATTCAAGATGGGCCCCTGCAAACCTGGAACATGATAAAACACATAAAAATAGACCTTTCCACATATTGTGGTAGTTTTCCATCGGTGGAAGGTCAAGTTACATCTTATTTTCCCCTCTCAGGTTACCCTAAGTAGGGTTTGATAGTTTTTAGAGAAAATGCAATAAATTTTAAAATACTCAATTAAATTCAATGCCACAAAGACCAAAAAAAGAGAATTCATATGCCAATACTATCCAATCAATTTCAGAGCCTCACATAGATTTTACAAGTCGTATCAAATGAAAGAATAGGCTGCAACATTAAGAAAACACAGAAAAAGTTTGCTTCTATTCAACAAAACTTCAAAAACCAGTTTTCAAACTCTCCAATTGACTTTGGAAGGTGTATTTTTTTATTTACAATTGATCCCAATGATTAGTAATAGTTTCTTGTTTGCATGTAACTAGTTCTTTTTTTTTTACAACTTTTCAAAGTTGCATGACAACTTTTTACAACATTTGGCAAATTTTTACACTTTTAAATCAAATACCCTATTAACACTCCAAAATGATCCCAATGATTCCAAATGTTTGTAAATGACCTTATGAGACTCCAAAACACTCTAAAAAACCTAAAACTCAAAAATAAAAAAAGTAAGCTAAATGAGGCTCCTGATGCCCCTGTACCAGTTTTACCTGGATCCCATACCTTGTATTCATTACCAACCATACTCATGCACACACCGTCATGGATTTTGTTAAAACTTATAGAATCCACACTATCTTTGTTCCTTTCAATGGTGTCTTCATAAGTTTCATATACACTTTACTCCAATCCTGAAAACTCATCAACACTTGTTGATTCATGATGTGTAGCATGCTAAAAACTGCCTTCACTACTTTTTTTATCTACCATATCATGGCTGACATCTACACCCGTGTGTGAATATTGTTGCTCAAAATTCAAGAATTTATTTTTTTGATGTGGATTCCAATCTCTATCAACATCCTGAGTCTTTCCAATATGAGGAATACTAAAATCATTACACATTATTTCACATCTATGAAGTTTCTCAATCCCTTCAACTAATTTCTCAGTCTCCATTATCCTTGTATCACTTTCTTGTTCATCAGAAGTAGCTGCAATAGAAATGGAATTTTCAACTTTGTATAATGAAATACGAGTCATACTTAACTACAAAGAAAGATCATCAACTTCTCTTTCTTTTTATTTTTCATACTTCATAGCTACATCCCTGTCCATAAGCAATTGTAAATAATTTGTTTTCATTATTTCCAAAGCCTTTTTGATAGAGTATAAGGGAGTATGAGCGACTCCACTTACAACTCCTTTTTTCCTCTCCTCAATTTGAGCTTCCCAAATGAGTTCTTGAATGACATTATGTGTATGATCAAAATGTGATAGGGCCACAACAATAATATCTTTGAAAACTTTCATCTTTTCCTTCAAATCACATGACTTATTGGGCACATGATCAACCTCAACTTCATGTAGTAAATTTTCTGATTTTTCTTCTATATCATAGCTCTTAATCTCAACTACATCCTCAAAGGCATAATTTATAATTTGGAGTTTGAATAGCACTATGTTCAGAAGGAATTTTTTCCTCGGTTTTAATTTCTTTTTCATCCACTTGTTCCTCATTAACCCAAAAAGGTTTCAACCTTCCCTCACACTGTTCAAAAAATTTACTAACCAACTCATGAGCAACTACTGAGACATCTTGTTCTTTCTTCAAAATAGCTATCAACATAGACACAAGGGGCTGAAAATTAGTTTCATCAACGATTAATTCCATAATGGTTTGCATGTAAGAGAAAACAACTTCTCCATGATCCTTACTGATAGATGTTATGAAATAATGGAACATCTGAAGAATAAGATCATTACATTCTAAATCAATCAATATATAACAAGATTTTAATTTTTCCATCACTTATAACATCTTAACCTTTCTACCAAAGGAAGGACCCCAGTGATCAGATAATCCATGAAAGCTATCAACAATCAATTGTATAACCTCCTTCATTATATCATCTTCATAGGGAACCTCAGGAGTTGTGATCCTCATAAACTCACTAAGATAATAGGTGACTATAAGTCTCACATCTTCGTCATGATGTCTCATAAATATTGGCTTACCTAGAGAATTCATTGCTAGAGTCAAAGCTAGTTGCAATGACTAAGAAGGTGACTTATCTACCATGCATAAACACCTTTCTAATTCCTCCAAAGTGCTAAAAAGAACCCTTTTTGATTGAGGTAGGTGTTCAAGTTTCTTACCTGCAAGATAAAGTTTCTTACCCAATTATTTGTCACTGGATGAAGCCATGATTTAACAACTCAAACACACATCTTAGAATTTACCCAACAGGCTACAAAATTGTTTTGAGCTCTGATACCATAGTAAGAAGCTACCCAGATTGGACTATCATTTTTTTTTTCAATTTCACCCAAGTATGTAGAGAGAAATTTTATCAAATAGTTTGATTGCTTCTATTTTGAGTGTGTTTATGGTTTGTTCCCAAGAAATATGAATATATTTATACATAGCATTCAACATGCCCATCAAAACACTCTAAACTTAAACTAATATTTACTATTGAACTGATCAACCAATACCTTAATTTTTTAGAAAACATAAAGGTATAATTTTAAAGCTAACCTCATAACTTGTCTACAAAACTAAGTAATCAATAATTAGTTTGCAGAGATGATAAATAATATTGCAGAGACATGTGAATTGTAATATACATTGCAATTGATAACCTGATGGAAACCGTTAATGAGTTCCTAGAGAAAATATTATTCACAACCAAAATCTTAATACTCCTTTTGAACTTTAGGTAGAGCCTCCTTTTAAAGAATGGGAATCGGGAACAATAAACAATAGTCAATAAAAGGTGATAAAATGAAAAACAACATATATGGGAACTCATGCAGTAGATGTATATAATCGGCTCAATATTCAAAATTTGACTTACAAAGGGCCCTAAACAATTCTTTAGCGAGATTCACATTATTTGCTAAGTTGGCTCTTCATTTGGCAATTGAGGCACAAGAATGATTGACGGGTTTGAGATTAAAAAATGCTCTAGAAACCTTGCCATGATTTTTTATGTAGCGCTATTTTTCTTTGTCTTGGATGGTCACTATTTGTTTTCAATTAGCTATAGTCATCTTGACTGCTTAGACCATTCCAATTTTCTGGAGTAGTTAATGGTTCAGAGCATCTTGGCTAAAGCTAGCAATATCAGCCCTTTGAAAAATTTAACTCGCAACATATCAAATTTCCACAATACATATTCCCGATGAAACATTAAAGCTCTAGCTCATTTAATTTCAATTAACGACTCGAACCCCACAGGAAATACAAGCACGTTAGTTCCAAGTATTATGATATTTTAAAGTGCCATTGAAGATTTAAGGGCCAATATCTTCATGTCTCTTCTGTAATCCCCAATATAATCCCATCAGTCCAAACTCATAATTAAATGCCTTATTCCAAGTTGTGACTAATTTTCAAAATTCTGTTGGATTTCAACCAACATCCAAGATAATACTGCAACAATGATTTTTTTTGGGATTATTTTTTATTCGATATTCATTCTTCCCGTATGTGTTGCTTATGAGGAGTTTTGAAACAACATCATGTTCTTGATTCTTTTGAACAATCATATAACCTTCCAGGATGTATTTCCCTTGAATCCCTCAATAAACCCTATGTCAAGCTGGAACATAAACATTCTCTTATACTGAGGATTTAGATAGTTTCACTGATTTCTTCCACAACAATATGATTTTGAGTCTTCGGAAAGTTGATTCTTCATATTTTATCTGTATATTATGCTAACAAAATACATGTACTCTGTTTCACCGTTATAAATCTGATAAATTTGAATGACACTCTAATTATTTAGAAAAAACATAGCCACACATATTAATTCAAAAGCATCATTCAAAAATTATATATTCCGTATGCAAATTCATATTTCAACGTCTTCATATTCTACTCAAATCCCTTGTTTCTATTTTTTGTTAAAATCAACACAAAGCAACTTTAATTAACATTAAAATACTGTGTAAATTCTGAAACTTCCGAATTAAATCAAATCTCAAATTTATCTTTCAAAGATCCCTCAAATTTATCAAACTTTAATCGTTTTGCATCCAACGAGAAAACTGAATGTCTTCTCTAGCTATCAGCCAAGGTAGATATTTCACTGCTGAAGCCAATCTTCTTCCAGAGGTCTCCCCACCTCATAAAGGCTGTGAACTACATTCACCAACAAGAACCTGTTCAAAAATCCAAAATTGAACTTGCTTGCACAAATGCTCCAGAAATCTTTTATTCATTTCCCTCTGTAATTCCTGTGTGTGACTTCTTGAATTCTCATTCTTTTTCCCTTTAATTTTAATTCCTTTGAGAATTCACTTTTAAAAGTAACTTAATTAATTTATTTAGCTTTTCATAACTTAGGTTACTTTTGCATTATTAATTTAAGTTGCCCTTTTTATTTTATTTCTCTTTTGGCAACTTAAATTAATATGTTTTTTAACTTTATGCTAGCATGTAAAAATTGGGACATTACATTGGACTTATTTAACATGGTTCTTTCCATTTCTTGGAAAATTCTATTTTTTCTTTCCATTACTCCATTTTTCAATGGAGTCCTTACATTAGAGATGTCTCCTTATATCATGCTATTCATATAATTCTTCAAATTTATTTGAAGTGAACTATCCTCCTCTATTTGATCTTAGGAATTTAATTTTTAGACTAGTTTCATTCTCAACTAAGGCTTTGAATACCTTAAACTTCTCAAAAGCTTTATATTTCTCTTTCAAAAATGTAACCCAAGTCATTCTTGAATAGTCATCAATTAAAAACATAAAGAAAATCTCACCTTGCATACCTTTTATTTTGGTTGGCCCACATAGGTTTTGATTATACATGAAAACTAGGTTTTGAAGGGACCCGAAACCCTTTACAACTTAAGATACAAAATGCTGCTTAGAAAATAGGAAAAAAAAGATATCAGCAGCAGACCATAACCAAAATAAAAAACCAGACAAAGTGCTACACGAGAGATAAAACAGTAAACCATCAACAACACCCAACAACATCAAAACATCAAAACAACAGACAAAGAGAATAGAGCACTATTTCATACTGCTAATTAAGGTGTTGGCCACCTCAAGCTCCTGGCTCCTGTGTAGATCATGTTAGAGTGAAGGTTTTAACTTAATCATGTTGATTAAGTTACCTTTATTCCCTTCTTAAGATTTCACTTTAGTTTGCATAAAGTGACATTTAATAATTATATTAATTATTAAATGTTTTCCTTTTAGGGCTTCTTTTAGGGTTTTTCCTATTAGGGTTTCTTTAGGGTTTGCTTGATCTCCTTTTATAAGGATTGATCTCATTGTATATTTCACACATTGAATTCCCTTTTGTTCTGATAATATAATTTCTCCATTTTTTAGAGCATCAAACCCTTGTTTGTTTTCTCCATCCATTCTCTTCCTTGTGACAGGTATCCATTTGCATGCAGGTGATCTTGGAGTCTAAAGTTGGTTTTGACAACTCCTACATGGTATTAGAGCTTTCCTGTTGCATGCCTGTTCTTGTTTGAAGAATTTGGAGCTATTTGGAGCTACAAGGTTGGATCAGGCATTCATAGTTTTGGGGTTTGCATTTTTTGATCCAGGTATTCACCTGCAATTTCAAATAATTTTGAGTCCAAACAAACCTCGCCATTGCATCTGCAGTGGTCCAAAACCCCTAAATCAACTGTTCATTCATCCATTTTGGACAAAGTTGATTTGAAGGGAAAAATTTTTTACCCGTACGGCTGTCCGCCTACCTGGTCAAATATTTTTAATCGGAATTTAATTTTCCATAGTTTTTCATTGTAATTTTTTTGATTTTTTATTAAAAAAAATTAAAAAATTAAAAAAATTAAAAAAGGAGCAGTTTAAAGGCTTGCTTGGGCCTTGCGGGTACCCTCTGCAGGCAAGGATGGTACCCAAGGGTACTGCCGCCTGTTATTATGGCAGGCGGTGGCCCCTTGGGCGCTACCCCCCTACTGTGGTTGGTACTGCATGGGTACCGCCCTACCACTTTGGCAGGCGGTGGCCCCATGCGGACCCCACCCCTATTTTTTTTACAATAAAAAAATCCGTTTTTTTATGATTTGTTTTAAAAAAAATCAACAATTTTTTTATTATTAAAAAAAACTTTTTTTTCTTTTAATGAGCCTAGTTGTGAAAATGTGGTGATGGTCGTTTGGCCGTCAAATTTAAGCTATTATTTTTGCTGCGATGGCCGTATGACCGTCAAATTTAATGCAGCACTGACTTTTTTCCCCTTTGGAGCTATTTTCTTCCAGAGGTTGTAACTTGTTCATACAATATCATTTTTTGGCAAATGAGATATCGTCGGAAAGCTGGTTTTGTCATCTTTCTAGTGGTGTGGGTTTTATCACTTAATTTTTCTGGTGGTACATTCTACAACCAGTTGAAGTCAATGGAGCTGCTTTCAGTCCTGAGCTCATAACTTTTGATCTATTTCTCTATTTTTTGCGATCTCAGCGGTGTTGGAACCATATTTCAAAGCTCTTCAGTTCCATCCATGCAATGTTTCCAGATTTCACTCTAGGTATATTTTATTCAGTTTTTTGTGATTTCACACTCTGGTGAATTACCTGGACATACTTGCTCTTAGAAACTTTTCGTTTGCATGGGATGCTTCATTTTTGGCTGTTCTTCATGTATTTCCAATTTTTTTGTCCTTTGTTGGCATTTTGAGCATCATTTGTAAGCAATATTTTATGTAAGCGCACTGAGATAAAGTGCCACACTATTGTACATGCATTTTTGGGGATTTTGCACATAAGGTTGTGCCATATTTTGTACTTGCACTATTTTATAAAGTGCCATGGGGGGTTGTGTAGTGCCTTTGTTTTTCCATCACACCTTTTTTTGGTGAGTGTCCCTCCACGACGACAGTGGATCCATATGATTCCAGCCTCATGCATGTGTGCTTTGTTTTGCACACCACTTTTTCAGTTGTAGGTGCTTTCTTGTGCACTTTCAGATGTTGTTTCTTCTCCTTCATGCAGTACAGGGTGTTAAACACCATTTCAGTGGATCTGTCAGGCTCTCCCCATTCAACATTATGGGGAGGTGTTATACTTTTCATGCTAATGCTTCCTTGGTTTTGCCTTGGAAGGAATCTTCCATTCTTAGTTGTTCAGTGTTTTTCAGACTATTGGTACTTGTGCCATTTGTATCTTCGTTCCAGGTGTTTGCTTTTGTTTGCCATCTGATTCGAGTAGTGTCATTTGGGGCACTCATGCAGATTGATGTCTTCTTGATCCTGATCATCCTATCTTCAAAGGAGGTTCTTCAACACCATAGCAGTCATCTTTCGACAGTTGTTTGCAACTTCTTCTACTTCAATGATCTTCTTGGCTTTCTGCATCTCTTTTTAGAGTAGAGTTTTTTCCCATGAGGTTTTCTCTATTTCTCCACTTTACAGAGATTTGGTTGTATTTAGGTACCTGATCTGGCCTAGTTGCCAGGACCCATCTTTGCCTTCTTGCATTGTAGTTACCTTTGCTTTTTTGCACATGTTTGTAGCTGCACTTTTGCTCATCTTAAGGGGGGTGTTAGAGTAAAGGTTTTAACTTAATCATGTTGATTAAGTTACCTTTATTCCCTTCTTAAGATTTCACTTTAGTTTGCATAAAGTGACATTTAATAATTATATTAATTATAAATGTTTTCCTTTTAGGGCTTCTTTTAGGGTTTTTCCTATTAGGGTTTCTTTAGGGTTTGCTTGATATCCTTTTATAAGGATTGATCTCATTGTATATTTCCCACATTGAATTCCCTTTTTTTATGATACTATAATTTCTCCATTTTTCAGAGCATCAAACCCTTGTTTGTTTTCTCCATCCATTCTCTTCCTTGTGATAGGTATCCATTTGCATGCAGGTGATCTTGGAGTCTAAAGTTGGTTTTGACAACTCCTACAAATCAATCATGTTCAGTAGCTCCTTATTCTTAGCTTCAAAGGAATTTTTCAAATCAACAGACCCTTTAGCAGTAGGGCCTTTATTATCATCTTTTACACATTTTTTTCCTTTGCCCTTGGCTAAATACTCCTTCTCCATTAATTCAAAAAAGTACAATTGGTCCTCCCTTAGTTCACTAATCTTTCGAAATAGGACTTCCAAGGAATCCACACTATTTTTAACATAAATATGACACACATGTAAAATCTTCTTAATGTCTGCATTCGTGCCCAAACCTTGGCTTCTAACCCAACCAAATATTCTTCACATAGAGATTTGAAATCATGGAAAGAACCCTCTAGGTCCACAATTCTGTCAATCGGAATGTCCAACACTGAGCTTTTCAACACATTCTTCAAGTTCTCCTTCAAACCCCTTATTTAAATGTTAACTTTATTAAACTCCAAAAGATTCCACTTAGCCAATTTAAAAGTTCTAGTGGTCCCAGCCTTGGCCATGTTCAACAACTCAAACATTGAGGTAGAGCCATCATTTAGATGAGAAAATTCCTTAGAAAGGGGATTTACCTTTAGAGGCTTCAACTTTACACTCTTCTTCTCAACATCTTCCTCATCTTGACCTTTATTTTATTCTTGAAGGTATTTATTGGTCATGTTATGAGCTAGCGAGTCATCAATTTCCACCGCCTTTTCGCTAGAAGCCTTTTACTCATAAATCACCTTGGCATCATTTACTAGAACTTTCGAGGCCTGGTTTTTCAGCTTGGCAATGCGTTTGGATGACCTGTTCAAATTATCCTTGGCCTCTATAGTAGCACATTCTCTTGAAAACCATCCTCATTACCTCCACCTTCGACTTCTACCTGGCCAACAACCAAATCCACCTTCCTGGGAGATAAATCATCCGATCCAACCTCCGTGTCCTCACTTTCAGAAAGAACAAGGTTCTTAGCAGCTTGATTGCTTTTAAGGCTACCATTCTTCCTCTTTTTTGAGGAGGTAGCCTCAAGGGATGGAGATCTATCATCATCCTCTTCTTCCCACTCCTCTTATTGAACAATGCTAGTACCCAAGCCAGATGAACCATAACCTTCACTCAGAATCTTCTCCTTGAATTTAATAGCAGGGGCAAGGAGAAGAGACCTAACATGCTCCATGATTAAAAGAATGAGACCCTCATGGAGGACTGGAGCCCTCCTATTTTTTAAATGTGCATAAAAAAAAATCTCCATGGAAGACAACAAAAAAAATGGGACGGAAATAAACAACCCATGTTTGAAGTGATTTAAAAGAGTGAAATGGTGACCTAGTATAGTAGTGAACCTACCTTCCAATGTCACATAGTGCATAATCACTTCCAAAACCTTTGCCCATATCTTCTTGAGTGACTTGCGCTCATAGCCCTAACTTTCCATCTTAATCAAATTCTTCTGCTTGTCATCTTTGAAGAATTGGGCCATCGCTTCCTCATTGCTCTTCTTGTCCTTGTAAAACTTACAACCAACCATCAACATCCTAGTCACAATAGCAATCAACTTTGCATTTACATCCAATTCTAGACCCTTTGTTTGAATCTTACGAGTATGCTAGCAGGAAAAAAATTCTGCCAAGGCATTTGGGTCATGCCCATGCAATATTTCAAGAAACGACATGAAATTCTCGTGCCAGAGAATCTTCCATAGCTTCTTTTTCTTCCTCAGTCCCACATAGGATAAGTTCTCATGAAATTCCAATGCAATCTTTTTCTTCCTTAGTATGGATAAGTTGAAAGGTTTTAGATGTTGAATACTCAATTGTCTTGAAACTAACACTTGTTTGATTTCCACATTGGCATTGCTTACAAAAATTATTTGAAGGCTTTGAAATGTTTGGCATGTCTCTCACTACTTGCTTATTGCTGATTTTTACAAGATTGTCAAAGTTTATGTGTCCCATCATTTTGTGCATGTTATCAATCAAATATGCACCCAATGATAAATTTGCAGAAATCTAACTATTTGTTGACACATGGAAACCTTATTCAGATGTGGGTGATCTGAATAAAGAAGGAATCTCCAGAGTGAGCTAGTTCTCTGAATGATAAACCTATTCTAAAAGATTTTGTGGAAAAGAGTTAGAAGGATGAACTTTGAATTAACTTATGACTTAAGGAATTAATGTTGACTTAAATGATGACTTTGGTTTTCTCAGAAATAGTTTTCAAAAAATAAACAATACTTCACAACTTCTCATGAACACTTAATACATCATTGCTTTGCATGAAGATTCAGATTTTGAACACAACATGCAACTTATATTTATGATCTTTCTGCATCAAAATTGAAACTTTAGGACATAACAAGGATCCTTAAACAAAAATCACATTATTACATCAGATTAAATCTGCAAGAGACACAAAATTGGGAAATAGGAAAGTTGTTTCTATTAGCTGAAGGAGTAACAAAGTCTGAGCACAAATTTTTGAGTTACATGACTCTTTGTTTCAGCATTAGAGAAAGAATCAATAATCTGGATTGAGAAAATCTTTAAGTTTTTCTTCAAGATATATCATTAAAACCCTAATCCGAGCTCAAGAAAAAAGCTCAAGGAAAGGCATCTAAAACTGCTCCAAAAGGAGGCATAAAAGTGGAAAAAACACACTTTTTACATGTGCATGCCATAAGACCTCTAAAAATAGGTAAAATCTACTTTTAAAACAAATAAAACACTTCCTCTCCTCTCCATGCAACTCAAATCCGACCAAAAGAAAAGTCAAACTCATCTTTGCATGCAAACTGCTAAAAATAGCGAGAAGAATAAAACAATTTATAATCATTGCTTTATCTTCTGCTTTACACACATGCAACTTTTACAACTTTCTTTATTTTTTACAATCAAAGATTGAAAATATTTGCAAAAATATAACCCTTATATCTCCATTACAATATTTGATTTTCCTCATAAAAAAACATAAAAATAACAAGTAATCTCCATCATTGCATCTAATTAATTTCTTTAAAATCAATTTGTAAACATAAATGCCCAAGGTCTGAATTTTAATTTAAAGAAATATCCCTCCAAGACCTGATTGATTTCTATAAAATCAATTGAAATAAAATTCCTAAGGCATATATTGATCAACATTTAAATTTTAATTGATTATCAAAATCAATTAAAAAATACCAAGACACTTAACCACTCACTATTTTCTTGTCTAAGGCATAGATATGGTATTGCACAAATTCCTAAAGTCTTAAGCCATGAATTTTTTTTTGAACAAGCCTAAAGACTTAGGCATATGGAAATACATAACTCAAAGGCTCGACCTAGTGGAAAAAACCCCAGCCACATAAAGTATTAAAATCAAACTTAATACTTCTAAAGTTATGTAAAAATTCCTACATGGGTCAAATTAGGGCATTTCAGATGATAGACAAAACTTGAAAGAAACCCTAAATTCACTTCATTCTCCACTTGCAACCTTTGGAAGAAGGCTCTGCTTGGAAGAAGCACCACCACCATTGTAAGCTAGATTTTTTTAGCCTTGAAACTTTCAGACTTTCAGATTTTGCCTCCCAAAATGGTCGACTTTTCTCCTACAATTCATGGTAAGTCGACTTCTTGAACTTTTTATGCTTTATCCACTGTGCTTTGAAGGTAAATATGCCATTAAGGCTGTGGCTTCTTTGGGCTATTTGTCTTATTTTTAACTTCATTTCACTCTATGCTTGTTTCCATTCATGTTGGCCACCTTTGAGTGGGTTCGAGCTTTGTGTTTGTGAGCTCTCATGAGGCTTGGACGCTGCCTCTCTATTCCTCCGTTTTCATGACAAGGTAAGCTACAATCTCTTCATTATTATTTTGTATTTTCCCTCAATAGAAAGCTTTTAAAAGCTAAAAATGTAAGGCTATGATTTTTGTTTTATGAATAAAATGTAGACACAATACATGTCGCGCCATGTGTGATTGATCTTAACTTCATGAAGAAAACTCTTTGCATTTCTCCTGCTTTGTTTTCAGACTTTGACTTCTAAATAGTAAACTTGAAATGGGTTTTTATATTCTCAGTGATTTTGTAACTGAAACTCCTCCTCTTGGCCGCGCCATACATGCATAAAATGGGTGTCTTTTGCTTTGAAATCTCTACTTTATGTCAAGCATAGTTAAGAATGCTCTTGGAAAAGATTCTTGCTCCGTTTCTCTATAAATTCCTTCATGAATGGGCTCGACCCCTAATGCACTATATGTATATTTTGCATTTCTTATGAAACCCTCACATGGGTGAGCTGGAAATGGTGAGAAATCTACATTTTTATACAAATCCCTTCATGGGTATTCAATATTTTGAATAAATCTGCATTTTAAAATAAAACCCTCACATGGGTATTCAAAAAATAGTGAGGAAACTTCATTTTGTTCAAAACCCCCATGTGGGTTCACAAAATATTGAAAGAAATGTGCTCATTTATGTAATTTAAGTGAAAACCAAACATGGGTATACTATGAACAATGGTAAATATGTATTTGAACTAAAACCCCCATGTGGGTATTTTAAAATAAGAGTAAAACTGTATTTGAATTAAACCCTCATTTTGAGTTAAAATCATCAAATGGGTATTTGGTAATAATGCAAGAAAACCCTCTAAAACCTGAACATCTCCTCACTTTTATAATTTTGGAAACCTTTATTCTAAAGGCCAACTCCATGCCTTTGATAAACATCATTTGGCTTTCAGCCACTGTAGTATTATTTTTGATCATATTTGATGCATATTCCCATTCATTTGATGTGCTTCAGTTTTTATGTTTCAGAGTAACACTGAATCATGTAATAGGAATTTATTCATGACTACAACATTAATCAATACTGAAATACACCACATTTCAATCTCAATACTTGGATTCTCAGTCAACAGTGTTACCGCATAGGAATAGCAGACTTTGAGACATAAACAAATGAATGATGTTCTGTATGCTTCTTCACAACTTACTTCTGTTCCAAACTGAATGCAACAACACCATTTTTGTAGGTTAATTTGGTGTTTACTACCACTTTTCCATTTGTTTGAAAATATTATGGTATTGGCTTCCTTCATTTACTATCACCATGTTATTTCTGAATAAGTTAACAAATAATAAAACACCCCTGATAGGGAATGACACTAACTGCTCTGTTGTTGTTCTAGAATTTGGATGAAACATTACTCTCCTTTTGTTATATCATTCCTTTAGCAACATTCAAACAACATGAAAAAATAAACAATGATTAGTGAGAAGTATTTGATGGTCTCTGTTTCACTCACCACTATGAATAACCTTGATTGTATGATTACTTTTGTGCTTCTCACCTTTATGTCACAACTTGAATTCTTTTAGAAAACAATATGCATTCTTAGCTCAAACACTTCATAAGATAAAACAATAATTTTTCCCATGTTTTTTATTACTCATTAGTGATCCATTGATAAGGCATTATGTATGCCTATTCACTATCACCATCACAAGATAAAACACTTGCTGCTCCAAAATAGAATAATATGAAACAACATAAAAGAATGTGAACAGACCTAGGGCAACATAAATCAATTAATATGATAGCAATAATTAAACCTTCCAGAATGCAAATGATGGATTTTAGCTGAAACAAGTCTGTTAAGTTTATTATCCATTTGTAATTTTCATTTCATTGCTTCGATCTGACTATTATGAATTCATGATAAAATTGACTGCTTGATGACTAAAAATTTGTTTAACTTCATTATGTATAGCTCATATGAGCTTGATAATGTATTTATTACTTGGCCCCCTTGTAAGTTTAAGGGGCAGCATGCCGAGCTCTACCCTTGTGGGAGACCGTTTTATCCCACATGATTTTGTGTTTTCAGATATGATCCACAACATGAATTTTCCTATACCTGCATAGGAAACAAACAATGTTAGCAAAAAAAATATATATCATGATGTTTACACTTTCATCTTTGATTTCTGTATTCTTCTTGATTGTTTCAGTGTATTGTCAGCAACATTCTCCATTACTATTGGTGGTTCATGTAGGTGTGTTGATAGTCGAAGCTCTAACAACTCTGTTTTACTCTTACAGGTCGATCAGAGCTTGAGGACGAAGGACGGTGCACCACTTCTACATCGGCCACAAGCACAAGCAATGATGACTATGTTCATAATTATGTGTTTTTCATTTCTTGTATCTTCAATAGTGTAGATGTTTCTTATAATGCATTGCAACAGTTAACTCTACAACTTGTATGGATTCCTTAATTTCTCTTTCTGCTTTCAATTCTGAAAAGAAAATGCATCTCAATGCAAATTTGTATAATCATTTGCATTCTTACAATCAAATGAAATTTGTAAGGTAACAATGTCATTGAAATAAAATGAAAGCAATGAATGCTTAATCATTTGTATATTTAGCTTTGTACTTCATTTGTTCTACAAGCATTAAGGAATACTTCTGATACTCTGTTCTCTCAAACAATGCATAATTGATACTTCATAAGAATAGTGCAAACAACACTTAATGTATAAACAAAAAATAACTGAACTTCCACTTTAAGATATAAAAAAATTTAATCAGCTCCACCAATTGAGCTATAGTGAAAATTGGTAACATTTTGGCAATTTCCGCTAAACGTTTGCCTGCTAAGCATTAGATTAGTTGCCTGAAACACTCCATTGGGTGCAAAGTCAAATCTGCCCCTTCATGAAACTCAAAAAATTGAACAACAATACTCCAAACAACAACAAAACAAAACAAAATTGAAAGCAAACTAACAGGCCCTGATGGCCAACTAAAACATGTGCAACAACGCTTAGGGAAATGAGGAAAACTGAAAAGAAAATGTGCGTAAAGCACTTATTTGTAGCATTGCTCTACTTATTTACAAAAATAGAACTTATCTCAGAGGAAATGCTTGAGGTGGATCCCATTAACTGGGATAGACGACACCTCTTCAGTCAACTTAGAAAGTTGGAAAGTGTTGTGTTCCTTGCACTCTGTGATCACATAAGGCCTGTCCCAAATTGCATCAAATTTGGAATGTCGTCCAAGTTTATTCTTAAATTTATTCCACTTAAAGTCCAGATCACCAATGATGATTTCTCGTGGCCTTTCCCTTTTATCAAAAGAACTCTTGATCTGAGGTTGATGTATTTCAAGCTATCTTAATGCTTCCTTTCTGGTTTCTTCGAGCTCTACTAGCTATGCAAATCTCACTTCAAGAGGTTGTTCATTCAACAATTCTGGCTCCTTAACAAAACTCAAAGTAGGTAATTCAATAGAAACATGTAGCTTAGCTTCTTTTCCATAAGAAAGTACATAAGGAGAACAACCAGTGGCCCTTTTAGGAGTCACCCTATCAACCCCCAAGGAGCTAACTTAAGCTTTTCATGCCATGTTCGTTGATTATCCTCAATTGTCTTCTTGATTATCTGGATCAAATTCTTATTTGTAGATTCTGCCTGCCCATTACCCTACGAATAATAGTTAGAAGATGTATTCAGATAAATGTTATTTCTAACTGACCAATCCGAAATCCTTAAATCAATAAAAGCCAAACCAGTGTTAGAAATTATTGAATCTGGGGTACCAAATCTTAACACTTAGTCTTGATAGAAATTAAGCACAAAAGTCTTGTTTGCTTCCTTCAAAGCAACAACTTCGATCCACTTAGTAAAGTAATCCATTACAGTAAGGATCCACTTATGACCCGCACTTGAAGGCGGGTTGATAGGCCCAATGAAGTCCAAACCCCACTTGGCAAAGGGCTGCTCAACTTGAATTGGATGCAGGGGCAGTGCTGCAAGCCTCTGTTTTCAAAAAAACAAAGCACACTTTTCACATTTACGGACCCAAGCAATAGCATCCTTAAACAGATCCGACCAATAATAACCATCCCACATGATTTTCAGGGTTGTTGTTCTTGCAACAAAGTGGCCTCCTGAAGGCCCATCATGAAATTCTCCTAACAACTTGTCAACTTGATCAGGCTCAATGCATCTTAATAAAACACCTTGAAAATCTCTCCTATAAAGAATGCCATCAATAATTGCAAAATGAATGGACTGTAATTTTTAATACCTCCTTTTTGCTCTTTCTAAACCTTTAGGGAACTCACCAGTCTGCAAATAATGTATCATTTGTTGTACCCAGGTAGCAGTAGGAACTGAAACAACAACCACATCATCATTATTTAGCACTGTATCAACGTTTTCAACTTCCTTTAAGTTAATGTCTATTGTGTTTTTGGCAATTTTTTCACACAAACCTTTTCCTCTAACAAGTTTGGTTATTTTAATATCAATATCAAACTCCATCAAACTCCATCACCTTGGTTATCCAACCAACACGCTTATCATTAATTTCACGGTTAAGTAAGAAGTTCTTAACAGTTGAATGAGCAACTAATAAATGAATTTTATTATTTGATAACATATGTTTGAATTTTTTGAGGCTTCTCACAACAAAAAAAAAAATGCTTCTCAATAAAAGAGTACTTCACCTCATAATCATGCAATACCTGGCTGAAAAATGCTACAGGTTGTTCCAAGCCTTCATTATGATGATAAGCACAACATAGCTGAAATAGTATCTACCCCTCCAAAGGAATAAAGAATGAAATATCTATAATAATTTGGATTAATGAGAGTAAGAGCAGTTGCAAGGGCTTCTTTTATCAGCTCAAATCTCCTCTTACCTTCCTTAGTCCAATTGAAAGGCATATTTTTCTTAAGCATGGCAGTGAGAGGTTGCAACAAAACTACAATATTAGGTATGAATCTTCTCACAAAATTAATTCTTCTAAGAAATATTTGTAAGCCTTTCTTGTGAGCTGGTAATGGTAATTCAAGAATAGTAGAAAATCTTTCAAAATATATAGAAATACCTTGTTTCGAAATGATGTGTCTAAGGAGTTTACCTTCGTGCACAGAAAAATACACTTTTTTGGATTGAGAGATACTCCAAACTCCCGACACCTTTGAAAAATCTGTTTTAAATGCTCAAAATGTTCGTTAGCATTTTTGGAAAAAATAGTAATATCATCTAAATATACTAGAACAATTTTTTTCATGAGGCCGTGAAAGGCCATGTCCATCGCTCGCTGAAAATTTGCTCCAATGTTGGATAAGCCGAAAGGCATCTTTTTATAGGCCATGGTGCCCCATTTAATTGTAAATTTTGTTTTGTAATGTTCCTCCTGTTTGACCAGAATCTGGTTATAACTTGAATACCCATCCAGCAAAGAAAATCTGTTAGAACCAGAAACTACTTGTAAAATCTGCTCCATGGAAGGGAGTGGATAGTGATCCTTCAAGGACGCTTTATTTAAATCTCGGAAATCAACACAAAATCTAATTCCCCCACTTTTCTTCCTAACTAGAACTAAGTTAGACACCCAAGAAGTATGCTTGATAGGAAAGATAATGCCACTCTCAACTGATTTATTCAGCTCAACCTTCATAAGGTGCTCTAATTTTGGGTTAAGGGGTCTCTGCTTTTGCCTTATAGGTTTTGCATCAGGTTCTAATTCAATAGTATGCTAGGATAGTTCTAGATCAGAACCTTCTAGATCCTTGTATTCTCAAGCAAAAACGTCACTAAAATCTTGACATAACAAAATAAAAGATTGGTGTTCCTCCTTATTACATACCTTTCCCAGCTTGGGAAGCTTACCTTTGAAAATCTCAATTGCTTCATAGTGCTCCTCCTTGACACTCATGCTACATTTATCTTTTCGTACCTAGTCATCTGAGTTGAAAACATATTCCAAGGTCACCAACCCCCTTGGCAGCTTGTTTGTCTTCAGCTGCACAATCTGATTATCATACTGTTGTTGCCACTTTGGCTGATTTTCATCAACGAACTCAACTTCAACAATTAAGAAACTTACAATCTACTCATCGCTGTAAAAAACCTTCCAACTCACATTATTATCAGGTACAAAAGGTCTAACTACAATCTTAACATATTGACGTGCCTCTACTTTGTGAATCTCATTCGAGATATCAAATTGGGCTCCTATGGTAGTGAGCCTACCTACATGCTTATTTTCATTTCTAGGCATTGAAAGAATATTAAAAGCATCAAAATATTCAATCAAATCCCATACACGATGCTTATATTTCTTAAGTGAATCATTTTTAGCAGCATTCAAATTTCTAACTTGATTCACTATCAATTATGAATCACCATAAACACACAAACATTTAATACCTCTCTTTCGGGCCCATTCCAGGCCATGTACCAATGCTTCATATTCAACTTTATTATTT
The DNA here is from genome assembly GCA_007115665.2 of Sequoiadendron giganteum. NCBI lineage: Eukaryota > Viridiplantae > Streptophyta > Pinopsida > Cupressales > Cupressaceae > Sequoiadendron > Sequoiadendron giganteum. Next base: position 179,156,886 of record CM021100.1, read on the forward strand.
GTATAGCTGAATGCAAACCTGAAAGATGAATAATATTTGTTTCCTTCTCGTGAAATCAACATGGCTCCACCACCAACACCTATACTGCTCCTTGATCCATCAAAATAAAGCTTCCAAAGCTTATTTTCCTCTTCTGTAGGTTGTTCTACCTCTTTAAACAGGTTAGACATATCAAAATCAGGTTCATGAATCATATAAACCCCTAATCCTATCTCATTTGTGTGCTAGAAAGGATCAAGCTCGTGATCTTCAGCTATCCATTCATCTAAATTTATATTCTCAATAGGGGTGTCACAGTCCAAGGTCATGGTTTGCTCCTCTAGTACAGGGGTGGCATAGAGATTAGCATTTATAGGGATCGATACATATGGTTCAATATGGTCTTTGGCTAAAGGTTTAGATTTTATGGTCACTTTTGTACCATATCTTGTTCTAAAGAATAGATGAGACCAATCAAAAGACAAGAAACCCCCCAGTTTGGCTGTAAAATCCCTTGAGAGGCAAATAGAAAAGTGGGTGGCAGATCAATAACATGTATATCCTGATGTATTGCAAAATTTGGTGACGCATGCAAAGTAAAGGCTAAATTCTTAACTATACCAACAGTTTTAATAGCAAACCCATCCAATTGGACTACACCCCTTTGAGAGTTGGGCTCATAAACAAGACCTAGCTTATCAGCTAAGCTCTTTGGCATAACAGAGCTAATTGCACCAGAATCAATCATATAGTTATGCACAATTTTGTCTCCAATAATCAAACTTAAATAAAATGGAGGAGGCTTTACCTCCTTCATTTTTTGCTCATTATTAGCCTCCAAACTGTTTGCAAGAATGACTTTACTGTTTCCGTGATTATTATCAGAAATAGAAAGCTCTGCTAAAGCCTCCTGCAACAAACTCTTCTGACTTGGAATATGCAATGCATCCATAACTGACATATTGACAATAGATTTCTTAAGATGTTCAACCATGTTGAAAGAAACAAGAGTTACCTTTTGCTGAATTTTAATGACAACAACATCACTTCCTTTCTGCAAAGACTGTGATTGCGTCCTTGATTGTTCCTTACCGAGAATTTCTTGGCCTTTCTACAAAATCTGCGCCTTAGGTTGTGCTGCAACATTAGTGCTTGATGCATAAACAAGTTGTTTTTCTTTTGTAGACTGCTGCTATGAATTTCTAGCTTGCTACCCCAAATCCATGGCTCATTTTTTCAATCTAGTGTTGGCTGAAACCAAAAAATCTTGCTGATTTTGAATGTTCATGCCACAAAACTTAGAACTCTTCCAGTTTGGAAAAGCAACCTTTAAGCTTTCTTGTTGTTCCATATTTTGACTTGGAACACTTTTTGAACCTACATAACTATTTTGAACCATTAAGGCCTGATTTCTCATGTCGTTAGCACATGCTGACTGGATATGAGGCTGATTGCATGGATAGCACTAGTCACAATCTTGGGCAATGTTTTTTTGCGGTACAAGTTCCTTTGACGAACTGGTAGCATTTGGGTTGTAGGGCTGAAACAGTCTAAGATTATTATTTTTTCTTTGGCCTTGGTAGTCATTTTGAAAAGCTGGCTTATTATGCTGGTTTTGTTGGTACGAGGCTTGATATGGCTTATGTTCTTGGCCGAATTTATTTTTTATGCTTACTAGATCATTCCCAAAGGTCTTCAGTATGATTTTTATCTCTTGAAACTCTTGGTTTTGGGCTGGAGCAACAATTTCTTGGGCTGCGGTTTGATAACCTATTGCTGGGACACCAAGAATAAAAGCTAAGGGTGGTAAAGATACATGCGTAGGCATTTAAATATCTAGAAACAAAGTCATAGGAGGCCTAGGGGAAATTTATCTAGCTTGAATAAGATAGTTCTCAGCTCTAATGGTGATATCAAAAGCATTAGGGAGTGTGTGCCCACCCATAGATTGGGTCATAACAAATTTTTTGCTATTTAAAGCCTTTAAGAAAAACAAGAAGGCATGAGCTGGTAAAGGTTTTACCATTGTAGGGATTATGTCCTAGGTTCTCTCAAATCAGTAGTTGAAATAAGCCAAGTGCTCATGCAAAGCTCTTTTAATTGTGCTCAGCTACTCCAATAAAGATGCATGGTCTAATTTATCAGCAAAATACTGATACAGACTATCGCCTAATGCATCCCATGTTGCGATATAATTTTTTGCGAGGCCTCTGAACCATTGCAATTCTTTTCCTTTGAGTGACACAACCAAGAGTCTCAATGCTACATTCTCTTGAGTAAAGTTGTGGACTGAGCATAGAGTGGACACATCTTGAATTTGTTCAATGGCGGTAGTTTGGTCTTCTCCAATAAAGAAAGGCAGGCTTATGAAAGTTGCTGCTAGAATATCATCATAGTGTGCAATGTTCAACAGGCTGCCCCCGTTAAAGGGTGCAAAAGCATGTTGTCTCGCCATTGGTGGTGCTTGTGATATAGGAACAATATTTCTTGGTGATAAGACTATAGAATAAAGAATTGGAGGTGTTGATGCTGACCTCCTTGGTGTGTCAAAAAACCTTCTTGCTATTCTACCTCTCCTTGGTGGTAGGGACAACTGCAGGTACTCGAATGGTACAAAACTTGACCTTGTTTGAATCTTTCTCATGCATAGGCTATGCTAAGTCTACATGCAAAATTAGAACCGGAGTCGCTAGGTATATTGACAAAGGCCTCCAAAAGGTTGAATAAATTGTTGCATACACCAAACAACAACTTTAAAAGATTAAAAACTTCTCTAAAATTGATTCTCAGAGTCCCACTGGGCATGCAAATTTTTTTTATTAATCAGATATGCACCCAATGTTAAATTTACAGAAATCTAACTATCTGTTGACACATGGAAACCTTCTTCAGATGTGGGTGATTTGAACGAAGAAGGAATCTCTAGAGTGAGGTGGTTCTCCGAATGATAAACCTATTCTAAAAGATTTCCCGTGGAAAAGAGTTAGAAGGATGAAATTTGAATTAACTTATGACTTAAGGACTTAATGTTGACTTAAATGATGACTCTAGTTTTCTCACAAATAGTTTTCAGAAAACAAACAATACTTCACAACATCTCATGAACACTTAATACATCATTGCTTTGCATGAAGATTCGGATTTTGAACACAACATGCAACCTATATTTATGATCTTTCTGCATGAAAATTGCAACTTTAGGACATAACAAGGATCCTTAAACATAAATGACACTATTACATTAGACTAAATTTGCAAGAGACACAAAATTGGGAAATAGGAAAGTTGTTTCTATTAACTGAAGGAGTAACAAAGTCTGAGCACAAATTTTTGAGTGACAAGACTCTCTGTTTCAGCATGAGAACAATAATCAATAATCTGGATTGAGAAAAACTCTAAGTTTTTCTTCAAGATATATCACCAAAACCCTAATCTGAGCTCAAGAAAAAGCTCAAGGAAAGGCATCTAAAATTGCTAAAAAAGGTGGCATAAAAGTGGAAAAAACACACTTTTTGCATGTGCATCCCATAAGGCCTCTAAAAATAGGTAAAATCTTCTTTTAAAGCAAATAAAACACTTCCTCTCCTCTCCATGCAGCTCAAATCTGACCAAAAGAAAAGTCAAACTCATCTTTGCATGCAAACTGCTAAAAATAGCCAGAATAATAAAACAATTTATAACCATTGCTTTATCTTCTACTTTACACACATGCAACTTTTACAACTTGCTTTATTTTTTACAATCAAAGATTGAAAATCTTTGCAAAAATATAACCCTTATATCTCCATTACAATATTTGAGTTTTCTCATAAAAATTCATAAAAATAACAAGTAATCTCCATCATTACATTTAATTGATTTCTTTAAAATCAATCTGAAAACATAAATGCCCAAGGTCTGAATTTTAATTTAAAGAAATATCCCTCGAAGACCTGATTGATTTCTATAAAATGAATTGAAATAAAATGCCTAAGAAATATATTGATCAACATTTAAATTTTAATTGATTATCAAAATCAATTAAAAAACACCAAGACACTTAACCACTCACTATTTTTTTGTCTAAGGCATAGATATGGTATTGCACAAATTCCTAAAGTCTTAAGCCATGAAATGTTTTTTCAAACAAGCCTAAAGACTTAGGCATATGAAAATACATAACTCAAAGGCTCGACCTAGTGGAAAAAACCCCAGCCACATAAAGTATTAAAAGAAAACTTAATACTTCTAAAGTTATGTAAAAATCCCTCTATGGGTCGCATTAGGGCATTTGAAATGATAGACAAAAATTGAAAGAAACCCTAAATTCAATTCATCCTCCACTTGCAACCTTTGGAAGAAGGCTCTACTTGGAAGAAGCGCCACCACCATTGTAAGCTAGAATTTTTTAGCCTTGAAACTTTCAGACTTTCAGATTTTGCCTCCCAAAATGGTCGAATTTTCTCATGCAATTCATGGTAAGTCGGCTTCTTGACATTTTTGTGCTTTATCCACTGTGCTTTGAAGGTAAATATTTCGTTAAGGCCGCGGATTCTCTGGGCTATTTGTCTGATTTTTAACTTCATTTCACTCTATGCTTGTTTCCATTCATGCTGGCCGCCTTTGAGTGGGTTTGAGCTTTGTGTTTGTGAGCTCTCATGAGGCTTGGCCGCAACCACTCTATTCCTCCATTGTCATGACAAGGTAAGCTACACTCTCTTCATTATTCTTCTGTATTTTCCCTCAATAGAAAGCTTTTAAAAGCTAAAAATGTAAGGCTATGATTGTTGTTTTATGAACAAAATGCAGACACAATACAGACCATGCCATGTGTGATTGATCTTAACTTCATGAAGAAAAGTCTCTACATTTCTCCTGCTTTGTTTTCAGACTTTGACTTCTAAATACTAAACTTGAAATGGGTTTTTATATTCTCAGTGATTTTGTATTTGAAACTCCTCCTCTTGGTCGCGCCATACATGCATAAAATGGGTGTTTTTTGCTTTGAAATCTGCACTTTATGTCAAACATAGTTAAGAATGGTCTTGGAAAATATTCTTGCTCCGTTTCTCTATAAATTCCTTCATGGATGGGCTTGACCCATAATGCACTGTATGTATATTTTGAATTTCTTATGAAACCCTCACATGGGTGAGCTGGAAATGGTGAGAAATCTGCATTTTTATAAAAATCCCTTCATGGGTATTCAATATTTTGAATAAATCTGCATTTTTATAAAAATCGCTTCATGGGTATTCAATATTTTGAATAAATCTGCATTTTAAAATAAAACCCTCACATGGGTATTCAATATTTTGAATAAATTTGCATTTTAAAATAAAACCCTCACATGGGTATTCAAAAAATAGTGAGGAAACTTTATTTTGTTCAAAATCCCCATGTGGGTTCACAAAATTTTGAAAGAAATGTGCTCATTTATGTACTTTAAGTGAAAACCCAACATGAGTATGCTATGAACAATGGTAAATCTGTATTTGAACTAAAACCCCCATGTGGGTATTTTAAAATAAGAGTAAAGTTGTATTTGAATTAAACCCTCATTTTGAGTTAAAATCATCAAATGGGTATTTGGTAATAATGGAAGAAAACCCTCTGAAACTTGAACATCTCCTCACTTTTATACTTTTGTAAACCTTTATTCTGAAGGCCAACTCCATGCCTTCGATAAAAATCATTTCGATTTCAGTCACTGTAGTATTATTTTTTTATCATATTTGATGCATATTCCCATTCATTTGACGTGCTTCAATTTTCATGTTTCAGAGTAAGACTATATCATGTAAAATGAATTTCTTCATGACTACATCATTAATCAATACTGAAATACACCACATTTAAAGCTCAATACTTGGATTCTCAGTCAACAATGTTACCTCATAGGAATAGCAGACTTTGAGACAAAAAAAAATGAATGATGTTCTGTATGCTTCTTCACAACTTACCGTTGTTCCAAACTGAATGCAACAACATCATTTTTGTAGGTTACTTTGGTGTTTACTACCACTTTTCCATTTGTTTGAAACTCTTATGGTATTGGCTTCCTTCATTTACTGTCACCATGTTATTTCTGAATAAGTTCACAAATAATAAAACACCCTTGACAAGAAACAACACTAACTGTGCTATTGTTGTTCTAGAATTTGGATGAAATATTACTCTCCTTTTGTTATATCATTTCCTATAGAAAAATTCAAACAACATGAAACAAACAAACAATGATTAGTGGTAGTATCTGATGGTCTCTGTTTCACTCACCACTATAAATAACCTTGATTGTATGATTACTTTTGTGCTTCTCACCTTTATGTCACAACTTGAATGATTTCAGAAAACAATATGCATTCTCAGCTCAAAAACTTCATAAGATAAAGCAATACTTTTCCCCATGTTTTTATTACTCATTAGTGATCCATTGATAAGGCATTATGTATGCCTGTTCACTATCACCATCATGAGATAAAACACTTGCTAATCCAAAATAGAATAATATGAAACAACATAAAAGAATGTGAACAGACCTGGGGCAGTACAAATAAATTAATATGGCAACAATAATTAAACCTTCTAGAATGCAAATGATGGATTTCAGCTGAAACAAGTTTGTTAAGTTTATTATCCATTTGTAATTTTCATTTCATTGCTTCGATCTGATTTTTATGAATGCATGATAAAATTGACTGCTTGATGACTAAAAATATGTTTTACTTCATTATGTATAGCTCAGATGAGCTTGATAATGTATTTCTTACTTGGCCCCCTTGTAAGTTTAAGGGGAAACATGCCAAGCTCTACCCTTCTGGGAGTCCGTTTTACCCCACATGATTTTGTGTCTTCAGATATGATCCACTACATGATTTTTTCTATACCTGCACAGGAAACAAACAATGTTAGCAAAAAATATATATATCATGATGTTTACACTTTCAACTTTGATTTCTATATTTTTCTTGATTGTTTCAGTGTATTGTCAGAAAAATTCTCCATTACTGTTGGTGGTTCATGTAGGTGTGTTCATAGTCGAAGCTCTAACAACTCTCTTTTCCTCTTATAGGTCGATCGGAGCTCAAAGATGAAGGACAGTGCACCACTTCTGCATCAGCCACAAGCACAGACAATGATGACCATGTTCATACTTATGTATTTTTTATTTCTTTCATCTTCAGTAGTTTAGAATGTTTCTTATAATGCATTGCAACAGTTAACTCCATGGCTTGTGTGGATTCCTTAATTTCTCTTTCTGCTTTCAATTCTAAAACGAAAATGCATCTCAATGCAAATTCGTATAATCATTTGCATTATTGTAATCAAATAAAATATATAAGGTAACAATGTCATTGAAATAAAATGAAAGTAATGAATGCTTAATCATTTGTATATTCAGCTTTGTACTTCATTTGTTCTACATGCATTAAGGAATACTTGCGAAACTCTATTCTCTCAAACAATGCATAACTAATACTTGATAAGAATAGTGCAAACAACACTTAATGCTTTAACACAAAATAACTGAACTTCCACTTTAAGATATAACAAAATTTAATCAGCTCCACCAATTGAGGTGTAGTGAAAATTGGTAACTGTGCCATAACCAAATCTCATTTTCTTGCCCCATATAACACTTTTCACCTTTGATTTCACTAAGGATGTAAAGGTTATTGGCTATCCTACTGACATTTGCAATCAATTTTCCCTCCTTGTTGATTTCACATCTTGGGCGTGCGCACCAAGATGGGGACCAAAAAGCAAGAACTTTATAATGCACTCGTGTTATGCTCTTGTTTTACCATAAAAACCAAAAATCACATTTTATTCTCATTTTTCTATGAAATCCAACACCCTTGCATCCTTTCAAGCATGCTTGCATTATTATAAACCTTATTTTTCATCTAAATCTTTTCCAAATCATCACCAATATACTGTGAAGACACCAGGGAGGTCAAATAAGTCAATATTTTTAGTTTTTAAGTGTCAAATTTAGATTAAATAGGTAGATTGAATTAATTTTTTAATTAAAATTTGTTTAATTTTTTAGGATTTGGTAATTCACCCCCAAATGTTCAAAATCCTAATTTACCTCTTCATGAAGACCCTCCTGAAGATTAACCACAATAAAAACCTCCTACAATTCCTTGTCATCCTCTAAGAACACAACAAAATATATTAGGGAAAATAGAAAATAATAGAAAAAAACTTGAGGAGTTAATTACAAGGTTGAAAGATCTTGTAGGAACAAACTCCCATATGACCACTCTTGTTGAATCATTGCAATCCATTGTCTCTCATTTGGAATTTGTGAGTGGGAAAATAAATAGTTGATTTGACAAGAGGGAACAACACATAATTCTACACAAACAAATTATCATATGAACAAATTATTTTGTTTTTTAAATATGACTTGTGTGCACTCTTCATCATCCCACAAACCAATCAAACCTTATACAGTGCATGCAAGAGGTTCCCTATCCATTAGTGCCACCACCAAGGGAGAACAAATATTTTTTGGGATAGGTGATGGATGGTTTTTGACCATCCTCTATGTAATAACTATGAGGCACCATAATACTTTTTGAGGATATCCTATTGTGAGTTTATCCTCAATTAGATCCAAAATTACTTTGACATGTGGGAGTTCTAGGGTATAGGTGGGGGCTCTACATAGGACAAAGTGGGGGCACAATGTGACCCAAACTAGGCACCAAGACCACTAGCTAGATCAAAGTTAGACAATGTGATTATCCTTTCTATTTTGAAGGAGGGTGTTGAGGTGGAGACCTTAGAATCCATTAGCTTGTTCACTTGGACCCTTATAGAAAATACTAGGCCTCTAGTACAAGGCTATGCTAGTGAGTCTTGTAGGCGTCGAGTTCCACCTCATGTATGTTGATCTTGTGGGTCTCTCCATATTTATAAACCTAAGGATAGTCAAGATACATGTGCCCAAAATATATTTGCAGTGGATCAATTGGTCATGAGAGAAGCTTTGTTGTGTGAAACATTCAACTTTGATAGTTAGGTAAATTTTTAACAAGTTCATTTAATTCAATTTATTAAGATTTATTTTTAAATGTAAGATCAGGGTAAGTGCAAGAAGTTGGGTCCACGAAGAGGGGAAGTTTCGGCAAAAAAAAAAAAATCTCGTAGAAAACGCATACACGTTATTAAAAACGCGTACGCGTTATGCATTGGGTACCTGAGCCTAAAAAAACGCGTATGCACTATAAAACGCGTACGCGTTATATAACGCATATGCGTTTTATAACCCATAGAAGCCATATTTGTTTAAAAAAATTGCTTTTTAGAAACGCGTACGCATTTTGAAAAGCAAAACAGGTACCCATTTTTAAATTTTATTTTATTTTTTTTTAATAATTTTAAACGGGTACCCGTTTTAAAATGTGTACCCGTTTCTAAAAAGCATTTTTAAAAAAAAAATTAAATAAATAAATAACGCATATGCGTTTTGTAACGCGTATGCATTTTTTAAAAGTTGTTTCCCAACCCGCCTGCAGCCTTGGTTTTAGGCTCGGGAAAGGCTTGGCAATCCGAGCCTTAGCCTTTGACCTGCAACTAAAAAACTAAGGCAAATTGAAGAAGAATGTTCAACTTTGACAATATGGCTGATGAATTTTTTTTCTGAATCAATCTATAAAATTAAAACCCATTACAGAAAACGATGTCTAGTTTTTAAATATATAATTTTTATTAAGATTGAATTATATTTTCTATTTTTTAATTAATTTCAAAGCAAACTAGTCCTTAAATTTGAAATATCGGACTTTTTTTGTTTTTTAATAACTTTTTTTTTGTTAGGTTTTTTGTAAAAAAAATTATATGACATCAATCTTCAAACAATTCTTTACACAATGAAAAAAAAAAGTTTCAAAAAATGTTTAGTTTAGGTCAAATTATGTTGTCCGTACACGTTGATTTTTAAAAACAACAATTAAAGCCAGTAAAAATTTTATAAAAAAAAAAATATTCAATAAAAAATTACAAAAAAAAATCCTCATCAATATTCATGTTGTTAGCTCTCTTTCTCCAAAAGGAATTAGCAAAATACTTTTATTTGAGTCAAAAAGTGTTGTCCGTACACGTGCATGGTATGGTAAAAAAATAGGGACTTTTAAAAAGTGATTTTTATAGATCCTTATCAAAATTTAACTTCTACAATCTGGGTATTTGAATAATTTACATATTTATAAACTAGATTCAAATTTCTAAATTTCAAATTAATGAATTTTTTAAAAATTCAATGTGTAAGTGCCTCAAATTTTCAGTCCAAGTGTGACAAATTCTGAAAAACAGCAAAAACACTTCCACTTTTTGAGCTTTTTGTGGACCCAACTTCTTGCATCAGCCCATCAATTTAATTAGTAGAATGGTTATCATGAAATTTTAGGGTCATAGTGTTCACCCTACTTGCAGTGGTCCTCCACCCGCCTATTACATGATGGTCTCAAGTGTAAAGATATGTAACTATAGCATCATAAATTGTCACTCTTGAGGTTTAGCTCCCCCTTATGTGCCTAGACCTAATTGTGCATTTAGTTTTCTTGTTTTATAATAATCTTCAAAAAATCAAAAGTTGAATTGGGATAAATAAATTAATGTTTATTTATCAATACTTAAGGCCCCAAAATAGGTATGGACTAAGGTGCTAGCACCCCCGTCTAGCCTATTTTAGTTCTAATTCAAATATGTCAGTGTCGACATTTAAACATTTAGAAATTCAAAATCATTTGTCAACTATCGGTAATTAATTTGTGAGAAATTAAAGAATTGCATATAAATGCAAGTATTTTTAATCATTTGAAATCCTATCATTTTAGAGAAGGAAATTGAGATAATAATTGAGCATCCTAAAAATTAGTTAAGGGTAGAATTAGAAAAATTATTGAAACATTATTTCAGTCAAGCATAATGTTAGCAATGCATCATGTTTCATGTGAGTTTGTCTATGTTTCATGTCCATTTTTTTGTGAGTAATAAAACTTGCAAGAATTAAAATCAAGCATACGACTCTCCTTGAAGGTGATGAGTACAATGACTTCAATCCATCAAGGAATACAGATCTGAGTGTTAAGTTGCAGCAATTATCAATTTGTCACTTGTTTATCATTTAGCCTTTGCTTGACCAAGGGTAAGCTTTCTTTTATACCATCATAGCCATTATGGAGGTAGAAATACCAAAATGGGGATTGAATTAGGCAAGCCCCTATATGACACAACCCTTTCCCCTCTTTCTTATGTATGGGTTATAGATTTAAAGAAAATTTTGGAGAGGATTGAAGACCTAATTAATCAATCAAGTATTCAAGTCCTACAAGTCAACAAATTAGGGAAAGTAAAATTTATAAATGATAAATGAAGTCTCAAAGTTGAGTTTAGAGGAGGAGAACCTACAAATAGGGATCAATAAGATCTGAATTATGATTCTAAGTGTCTACACTTCTAGGTTTAGGGAGCCAATGCACCTGTCCAACCACTTCAAGCTCAAGATTATATGTTAGGTTCCTCTTTTTTTGTACTCATTTTTTATGAACTCCATTTTTAGCTTTTAGTTCTATGTATTCCTGAAATCATAATGTAGTTTATTGTATTTTCATACTTAACCTAGGTGCATCTTTACATTATCAAATTATATCAATCAATAATAAATTAATCATCATCAAACCACACAAGAAATGATTGAAACCTTGATACACCATTTTGGCTCTTCCATTGAGGTTAGTAGTCAAGTGGGTGTTTGAGATTAATATTAGTCATTTTTATTGTGATATAGGAAGAAGTGTGATTTAGACTATACATCCCTTTTTCCCACATCAACTATTAAATAATTATAAATATTACATGTGAATAGTTGAACCTTATATGAATGGTATTCTTATAACTCAAATTTGGATTTTGAATATGTTAATGTTGGGCCTTTGACATCAACACTCGGTAGTCAAGGTGCTTGCCAAACTTTTACTCAAGTAACCTTGTCTATTTTTATTCATTAATACTATTGCAAAATAATGTTAAGTAGTTTTGATAATTAAATAATGTTGTTTCATTTTCATATGATACAAACAAATACTCCTCTTGATATTCATACTACAATGGAGCATGGTGTTGCTGCAACAATAGAAATTTCGATGCCTTTGACAAAGGTATGAGGAAGATTAGTAAATTACACATTATATTTATTGTTTTATATATCTATTATTAAAAATAAAATTATATTCATTTATATTTTAATTAATATCTTGATGGTTGCCATAGGGCTTCACAACTCTAGATTGTGAGCGTGCCCCTATTGTGGATGAACATAATGATTATTTGTATGTGGTAAGTGATTATTATATTATATGTCATTCTATAATTCAATTTTTATATATTAATATTTATACTTTTTATTGTATTAGGTGTAGATCCAAGAAATTTTATTGATTTGACACCTAATGAAGTGTGAATATGTAAGAAACCTTTAGCCTTGTTTGAAAAGAAATTAGATTATAAGATAAAGGTTTTGAGATATGACAATAGAGGGGAATACTATTATAAGGAATTTGATGAGTTTTGTAAGCATACAAGAATAGTTGGAAAAAAGACTAATCCATACACTCCTCAAAAAATGAGTTGGTAGAAAGATGAATTGAATAATTATGCAAAGAGATAGATGATAAGTGGTTCATAGTTGGATACATGCTTCTAGGAAAAAATTATGTATATCTTGTGACTTTTTTAATAGTTCTTGTAAGGATCTTGATTTGACACCTTATGAAGTATGAATATGCAAGAAACTTTTAGCTTTTTTTGTAAAGAAATTAGATTGCAAGATAAAGGTTTTGAGATATGACAATAGAGGGGAATTCTACTATAAGGAATTTGATGAGTTTTGTAAGCATATAATAATTGTTAGAAGAAAGACTACTTTGAACACTCCTAAAAAATTGGGTGGTAGAAAGATGAACTAAATTATTATGCAAAGAGATAGAAGTATTTTAAGTGGTTCATAGTTGGATACATGATTTTGGGCAAAAGCTATGAGTATTTATTGTTGTTAAATAGTTCTCCTTGTAAGGATTTTGATTTAGCACCTTATGAAGTGTTAATATGTAAGAAACCTTTAGCCTTGTTTGAAAATAAAGTAGATTGTAAGATAAATATTTTGAGATATGAAAATAGAGGGGAGTATTGCTATTTAAGGAATTTGATGAATTTTGTAAGCATGCAATACTTGTTAGAAGAAAGACTATTTTGTATAATCCTAAAAAATAGGGTGGTCAAAAGATGAATTGAATAATTATGCAAAGAGATAGAAGTATATTAAGTGGTTCATAATTGGATACATTATTTTGGGAAAAAATATGCGAGTATTTCTTGTTACTTGTTAAATAGTTTTCCTTGTAAGGATCTTGATTCAACACCTTATGAAGTGTGAATATGTAAGAAACCTTTAGCCTTGTTTGAAAGGAAATTAGATTTTAAGACAAAGGTTTTGAGATATGAAAATAGAGGGGAATACTATTATAAGGAATTTGATTTCTATAAGCATGCAAGAATTGTTAGAAGAAAGAATAATTTGTACACTCCTCAAAAAATGAGGTGGTAGAAAGATGAACTAAATAATTATGCAAAGAGATAGAAGTATGTTAGGTGGTTCATAGTTGGATACATGCTTTTGGGAAAATGTTGTGTGTTTCTTATTACTTGTTAAATAGTTCTCCTTGTAAGGATCTTGATTTGACACCTTATGAAGCGTGAATATGTAAGAAACTTTTAACCTTGTTTGAAAATAAATTAGATTGTAAGATAAAGGTTTTGATATGTGACAATAGAGGGGAATACTATTATAAGGAATTTGATGAGTTTTGTAAGCATACAAAAATTGTTAGAAAAAATATTACTCTATACAATCCTCAAAATATGGGGTGGTATAAAGATGAACTAAATAATTATGCAAAGATATAAAAGTATGTTAAGTGGTTCATAGTTGGATACATGATTTTGGGAAAAAGCTATGAGTATTTATTGTTACCTATTAAATAGTTCTCCTTGTAAGGATCTTGATTTGACACCTTATAAAGTGTGAACATGTAAGAAACCTTTAGCCTTGTTTGAAAATAAATTAGATTGTAAGATAAAGGTTTTGAGATATGACAATAGATGGGAATATTGTTATAATGAATTTGATGAGTTCTCTAAGCATGCAAGAATTGTTAGAAAAAAGACTACTTTTTGCACTCGTAAAAAAATGGGGTGGTAGAAGGATGAACCAAATAATTATGCAAAGAGATAGAAGTATGTTAAGTGTTTCATAGTTGGATACATGATTTTGGGAAAAAGATGTGAGTATTTCTTGTTACTTGTTAAATAGTTATCCTTGTAAGGATCTTGATTTGACACCTTATGAAGTGTGAATATATGTAAGAAACCTTTAGCATTGTTTGAGAGGAAACTAGATTGTAAGATAAAGGTTTTGAGATATGAAAATAGAGGGGAATATTGTTATAAGGAATTTGATGAGTTCTATAAGCATGCAAGAATTGTTAGAAGAAAGACTAATTTGTACACTCCTCAAAAAATGGGGTGGTAGAAACATGAATTAAATAATTATACAAAGAGATAGACACATGTTAAGTGGTTCATAGTTGGATACATGCTTTTGGGAAAATGCAATGTGTATTTATTATTGCTTGTTAAATAGTTCTCCTTGTAAGGATCTTGATTTGACACCTTATGAAGTGTGAATATGTAAGAAATTTTTAGCCTTGCTTAAAAATAAATTAGATTGTAAGATAAAGGTTTTTCTATATGACAATAGAGGGGAATACTGTTATAAGGAATTTGATGAGTTTTGTAAGCATGCAAGAATTGCTAGAAAAAAGACTACTCTTTGCAGTCCTCAAAATATGGGGTGGTAGAAAGATGAGCTAAATAATTATGCAAAGATATACAAGTATGGTAAGTGGTTCATAACTAGATACATGATTTTGGGCAAAACTCGAGTATTTCTTGTTACTCATTAAATAGTTCTCCTTGTAAGGATCTTGATTTGACACCTTAAGTGTGAATATGTAAGAAAAATTTAGCCTTGTTTGAAAAGAAATTAGATTATAAGATAAATGTTTTGAGATATGCCAATAGATGGGATTACTGTTATAAGAAATTTGATGAGTTTTGTAAGCATGCAAGAATTGTTATAAGAAAAGACTGCTCTATACACTCCTAAAACAATGTGGTGGTAGAAAGATGAACTAAATAATTATGCAAAGAGGTAGAAGTATGTTAAGTGGTTCATAGTTGTACGTACATGATTTTGAGAAAAAATAGATGGGATTACTGTTATAAGCAACTTGATGAGTTTTGTAAGCATGCAAGAATTGTTATAAGAAAAGACTGCTCTATACACTCCTAAAACAATGTGGTGGTAGAAAGATGAACTAAATAATTATGCAAAGAGGTAGAAGTATGTTAAGTGGTTCATAGTTGTACGTACATGATTTTGAGAAAAAATAGATGGGATTACTGTTATAAGCAACTTGATGAGTTTTGTAAGCATGCAAGAATTGTTATAAGAAAAGACTGCTCTATACACTCCTAAAACAATGTGGTGGTAGAAAGATGAACTAAATAATTATGCAAAGAGGTAGAAGTATGTTAAGTGGTTCATAGTTGTATGTACATGATTTTGAGAAAAAGCTATGAATATTTCTTGTTACTTGTTAAATAGATCTACTTGTAAGGATCTTGATTTGACACCTTATGAAGTGTGAATATCTAAGAAACCTTTATCCTTGTTTGAAAATAAATTAGATATTAAGATATGACAATAGATGGGAATATTGTTATAACCGGAATTTGATGAGTTTTGCAATCATGAAAGAATTATTAAAAAAAAGACTAATCGGTACACTCCTCAAAATATGGGTTGGTAGAAACATGAATTAAATAATTATGCAAAGGGATAGAAGTATGTTAAGTGGTTCATAGTTGGATACATGATCTTGGGCAAAAGATGTGAGTATTTCTTGATATTTGTTAAATAGTTCTCCTTGTAAGGATCTTGATTTGACACCGTATGAAGTGTGAATATTTAAGAAACCTATTGTCCCACATTAAAGGGTTTTTGGTTGTGAGGATTATGCTCATGCGCCTAAAGAAAAGCAATCTAAGGTCAATCCAATATATGAAAGGTCTATTTTAATTAGATATGATGATAATATTAAGGTTTATAAAATTTGGAATCCACTAACCACTTAAAAATTATCTACTCTAGAGATGTGATTTTTTAGGAAACTTAAAGGTATTTATAACTTCAAATAGACAAAATGATGTAGGAGCATCCCTGGTTGTAAAGAAATCATGTATCAACCAAAATCATTTCTTTTCTTGTAGTTTAGTCTATAGTTGTCTCAATAGTTTCTTTTGTGTTTTACCACATTATCATTTCCCAGCTCACAGAGCAAGATATTGGTTCTACACAAGGTCATCTTCAACATATCCATATTTTAGGTGATTGGCATTTGAACATTTGCAGAAATTTATCTATTAGAAGTTCATTGTCAATTCTCTCTTAGAGCATTAAGGGCCTATCTGGTTTAGGATTGTTGTGTGAACCATTTCTAGAATGTGTAGGGCTTAATGGAACATAATTCTTGAGGCATTTTAGGTATAGGGGAACTTTCTTGGAGATCCACAATACATTTCCATCTCTCGATGGGTTGTCTTCTCATGTTCTTGGCCAACTTACATGTTTGATCTTGTATTGAGGTTTGCAAGCCCTTGAGGCTGACATGGATCATAATTGGAGCTAGAGATTCATATTTAAGATCATTTGTAATCCATTAGAAATAAATTTAAGTAGTAATAGATAGGAAGTAGATTTGAAGGTCATAATAAGGCTTGGTGCTAAATTGTAATATCTTGTAATTCCCTTGCGGTAGGTGTTGATATGTGGTGACTGATCATGCAAATATTGTACACTCGTAATGTATCCTTGTTGTGGTTTAGGGGCGGTAGCCCTTGACAGTGGGGGTTTAGGGGTGCAACCCTCAATTTTTTTTCTCGTTAACTCGTCAAGGTTTTCCTCCTAACACGTAAAATGAAAAATGACTTTGTAAAACTCTAATTCTAGAAGCTTCCAAAAGCTTGTTATAAATTAAGGTGACAAGGTCCCCTTCCATCCAGCCTTTTCTCCCTCTTTCAGTATTGGTTGAAGCTTTACAACAGATTGTTGTGGATATGAATCCAGGTTGAAACTCCTGCCATGATCATATGGCACATATGGCACATTTGGAAGGAATGGAATGCGAGTATTTTTAAGGACAAAATTGAACTAGATATCAACACAGACTAATCAAAATGGAAGGTGGCTAAATGGTCTTTTGCCCCTTATGGGTGACTAAAGCTCAACTTTAACGATGCCTTTAGGGGGAATCTAGGGGGAAGATATTACAATCATAGACTACTCTTAAGGAGTCCATTTGTCTGCCTCTAACTGGTGTACAACCAGTGTAAGAAGTAGTCATTCAGTCTTCTCGAATGTCATTCACCTTTATAGAATATGTACTAATAATATTGGGCAAATCCTTTGATTCCTCATATTAGGTATTTTGGAATTGTGAGGTTGATCTATTAAATGATTGGATATGAATTATGCAACTCTCTTTGTTTCTCTCTAGATTTGTTTAATTGTATATTCTCCCATGGCATTGAGGTACATGTGGATCTGGTCAATCCACATCAAGAATTTATGTGCCTTGGAAGCTAGATTTATTGTTCAAAATGAATACGAGAACCTATGCTAGGACAAGTCCATCAATCTACTTGATGGATCCAACGACAAAGCTGAATTCACAACCCTCCTAGAAGGGCTTAGATTTTGTGTGAAAGAAGAGCTCAACCCTATTGATGTCGAGGCAGATTTTCTAGATTTTTTAATTATTGTCCATGCTGGGACATCCAAGAAAGCTCAGAGTTGGAGATTCTTGATGTGGATTGACCAGATCCACACGTACCTCAATGCCATAGGAGAATATACAATTAAACGCATAATTCGTATCCAATCAAGAAATAGATCAACCTCACAATTCCAAAATACCTAATATGAGGAATCAAAGGATTTGCGAAATATTATTAGTACATATTCTATAAAGGTGAATGACATTCGAGAAGACTGAATGACTGCTTCCAATTCCAAAATACCTAATATGAGGAATCAAAGGATTTGCCCAATATTATTAGTACATGTTCTATAAAGGCGAATGACATTCGAGAAGACTTAATGACTGCTTCTTGCACTGGTTGTACCACTTAGAGGCATACAAATGGACTCCTTAGATTAGTCTATGATTGCAATAAGAAAGATTGTCTGGATAGACGTGGGATCCTAGATTGCATTGGCGTAGACAAATAGTACATCAACTTAGGAATGCCTACCTCTCCTGAGTTCCTCGAGGACATCGTTAACCAGTGCACAGGATGGGAAGGCAATTATTTATTTAAAGGCTGTTAGAGAATTCAAAAACCAAATATGGCTGCCCACATTTTTCTCCCCAGTTGTATATGCCCTTTCTAATAGGATGGCTTGCCAGCCCAGCTTCAAAGATTCTTTAAGATCGAGATGACAATCAGAGATGTGATTGGTGTACTAAAACCAGATGCAGGTCATATTCACGATGGTGTTCTCATTGAAATCTTCCTGTCTGTACCATAGTACTCACAATGGGTAGGAAAATGTGGGAAAAAATATTTTCCAACAATTTCCTCAAGATGGATTTGGTTCGAGAAGCTATTTCTGATATCTTGGCTTTCAACAAGGCACCAAAAAACTGGGCTTACCTACGACACCATTGACATAAAGGAGGTATGAGGAAATAAGGATCTTGTAGAGGTGATTGTCTTGTTCCATGAATGAATTATTAAGAACAATACAGAGAAGTTTTCCACGTTCATCAGCTGATTTCTTGGGCTCAAATCGAGAGAAGGGATGAGCTAGCCTGCGGTTTACTATTGTCGATTCACTATAAACCACAGTACATAGATGTTTATGATATGCCATTGCATATATATAGTATTTTTCCTCATATATATCTGTATAGATTTATAAGTAGTTTATAAGTTATCGTATACCTCTATTACATACATATTTATAAACATATATAGGCCCATCATCTACACTATACATTTAAATAGTACATATAGATATAATTTATCTACATAGATGTTTATGATATGCCTTTGCATATACAAATCAAATATATAAAACATATGCATCTTAAATGATATATCATAATATCTTTTGCATATAAATCATATATCATATTAATAAATTCTGCATATAAATCATATATCACATTAATAAATTCTCTTCCTAATTTTATGCATGCATCTTATGCTTATGTCGTATTCATATTTTAAAAGAGATAAGTTTATTTAAGTATATTTAAGTATATGCATGCATGTATTGATATATAAGATGAATATGCTTATTTAAATCTGTTTTTACATGGTATTATCAAAGATATATATATCTCTTAAACATATTATACAATATTACATATTTGACATACTATGCATATGCATATATATTTTATTTAAATGACGTAGATTTATAATTAATTTTATATTTATTTCTTACAATTTGTTTTAGTTTTTAATTATAAAATTTGAATTGTGTGTAGCCTCCCCACATCCCCCACTTCCCAATCTCTTTTTAACTAGTCTTAGTCAACAAACAATCAATTTTCTCTTATAGTTCTCTATCATCTTAATAATGGATCACGAAGTGTGATATGAAATGATGAAAAATAATTCTTACACAATTAAATTCAGATATAACATGTACTAATCATTATGGACTATGGAAACTTGACGACTTTAATAGAATTGTAATTAATTTTTTGATTTTTTTAATGATTTATTTATGCCTATTTATTCATTTGTATTTTTCAAGTCCTTCAATATATGCTCTTTTCTCATGTTGTAAGGTAGTCTTGGAAATAAATAACCATGTGCCTTTTTTATGTTCTCTTTTGTAGGGGCTGAGAAACTTGGATTTTTGATCATCAAGAGCTAACCAAAACTTGTATTCAAATGGGCTATATAAATTCCAAGGAAGAGCTATCATTTTTGGTTAAGAGGTTGTGTGTTTTAAGTGCACCATGAAGTGAGGTGGTTCCATCCCACCAATACCCAAGCCTTAGACAACATTTTTGTATTATAGATGTAGGCCTTATGTACCACATGGTATATCAAGGAATCTCCTAGCTAATATTTATTTAAACTTAAAATAGGAAGTCATTAGTCACTTGTACGTGTGATACTTTATAAATAGTTAGCCCCAAGTTGCTCACCACATACTTTAGAGATGAGATAGTGGGTTATGGGTATATTTTTAATCCTCCATAGTTGGTGCTTTGAAATATTGGGTCAACACTATTTACAAATAAGATTATATATGGGTGAGCTTACAGGGAAAACACTCCACTTGACTAGTATAGGTTCTTTTTGTAAATATTTTTTTTATTGTAGAAATTATGGATGCTCAATAACCCTATGAAGTTGCTGACTTCAAAGGACCTTAACCAAGAAGAATATCATCCACAAAAGAAAGTGTTGCAACTTAGGCATGCAAATTGAGATTCTATTATGAGATATAAAATAATGTACAAATGCCTTGTATAAATAGGCAAGAGTGAAATGTAGTATGGATTATGATGTTGACATGTGTCTTGATCTAACAACACGTGAAAACTAACTAACTACCTAGGAAATGATGAACTAATAACATAAGTTCTAGATGATATTTCTAGAAGAATCTTATTTCCTAAATGCATGTGAAGGGGGATGACCCCATTATAACTAATTGCCCAGTGAATGCAAACTAGGAATTAATTAAATAATATGCATAAATAAACTTATGCACTTGTTTCATTAAATATTAATTACACTAACACCCCCTATAAGTGCAACTTAGGGAGGAAATGCAATGATGATAAAATGATGGGTCCTGGCTACATGGCCATTTTAGGTATGCATGAACAAATGAAAATGAATGCAAATAATCTCCCACAAATGGAGCAAAGGGGAAAACCTAGTGGGAAGAAAACCCCTCTCCAAAAAGGAGATGAAATGCATAAAAGATCAAATGATGGAAGAGTGATGTTTGGAGGTCTCAACATCAAATAACCCCAAGAACTACAACAATCAAAATATATAAAACAAGATCAAAATTGGAGACTATATAAGATCCCCATAAAGAATGGTGGTCCCCTGAAGAAGATCCTCAAGACCTATGGAGAAATGAAGAGCCAAATCAGCAAGACTTGACACAAAACCATCTCGATACCACAAATCTGAAGAGGTGAATGCATCTTGCAATGCTGAAAAAAATCTCAATTATGAAGAAGCAAGATCTATGAAGGTGGTTCCATACTAAGAAGACCCAAGTCCAATTAGCCACCACAACCATGGTGAGAATTACTACCCACCGTAGAGTTAGGAGAATCAAGAACATGTGGATTATCATTATCCCAAAAGTGGGAGAAGGTATATGCCCGTGACTAATGATCAACTACTCCAATAGCAATGAGCTCATCGAATTCATTTTGAATGAGTGTTGACTCACATGTGAACTCAACCATGTTGCCTCCCTATGTAAGTTGATAGACTAAAAGGTGATTATGTGTCATCTCAGGAATATATGCTGCATCATGAACATGCCGTGTACCCAAAGTGACATCACATAAACCAACTACATGAACCATAGTGAAATTAGCAATAAACATCCTGCCAAACTCTGGTGCTCTAAGTGAACCCTGAATGATGTACTAATCAAAAGAGCTAGTAACATGCCGAGATGCTCCTAAATCAATGATCCATCCATCCAATCTATTAATAAAATTAGTGATCAATCTATGTCCTTTCTCCTATATTTTAGTTGTGGCAATGCCAACTATACTAGTATGAGATGACTCCTCATGAGTGGAAGGTGAAGAGTGTCATTTAGTGGAAGTAGAAAGAAGAGTGATATTATGATCCTAAAGTATCTAACTCAATTCATGTATTTCCTTCTTAAAACACACCTCCTCATGATGTCCTAGCCCATTTTAAAAGGTTTACTTAGGCCTCTCCTTCTTTGGCTTATCTTCCTTTGGATGTGAGGCATCACTAGACCTTGCCTTGGATGCTCAATAACACCAACATGTATCAATATTAATTACACCAACATGTATCACCAACTAATATGCAAGTGTAATTAAATATTAATAACATCAACATGTATCACCAACTAAAAATTCAAAACCTAAAATCAATGTTGATTTTTTTTTAATTTAACCTATATATTTTTCAAACTCATCCATGAATAAACTCTGCATTGAAAGTTCCCCTCTCTATATCTTTATCCTCAAAAGTAGATAAATTTTCTAAGTCTCACACTTTCATTTCCACATAATTGATCCCCTTACTTTTCTTTTGACTCCCCATGTAGTATCCCATTCTTCTTACTTCTCTTCATCAACAATTCAATGTTTTTAATTTTTTCATGTTCTCATTTATTTTTATTTTCACATCCTTGGCCACATAATCACTTTCCTAAATGCATTTCCATCCTATTATTCCCTCGACCTTGTCGTGGTTTTTTATGTACTACTTAACTTTGACTCATTTTCTTAGTACCTACCCCCATGATTCAAACACTCATATTAATTTCCATACTAGCCCCCTTGGTAATATTTTTTGACACTTTCATCTTGAACTATCTCTAATTTACCCCCCTTCTAATTAGCACACACTTCCGTCTATGAGCTTATCACAAGATTATAAGGGTTGTTCCACTCTCCCTCCTTCCCTTAATTTCTCATTTTCTTATAGTTCCAAATCTCATCTAGACTAGTATTCCAAGTTACCTCCCATACATCATCTTCCCTTCTAATTTCTCTTCTCTTAGAAATATTTTGTAATTAGATTGAAAGGGAAACTAGATGATATCTCACACTACCCTTAATTATAGAATATAAAATACCTTTTTTTTGAAATAATGAAGAAGGTTGTCATTAATGATTTTTCATTGATGTCAAAATTGTATTAAGGATGATTGTAGAAGAGACATTTACAAGAGGGTTTGATCCGCACATAGAAATAGTTAAGTATTTTTGCTAAGTGTCTACACTTGTAGATTCATTGTTCAGTAATTTGGTATGCATTAGTTTTCCCTTAGAGATTTACTTTTATGTTTCTAATATGTTGTTTATGGTTTTCATTAGTATCTTCATTCATAATTTCACCTAGTTTGGATAGATGGTTTGTAAGTTGCAAGTAACCAAAGATCGACATATAAGGTTTAGACAGTTTTTTGTGTAATGGCTATGACTTATCCAATTTGCACTCCTCCACAAATTTTGGATAGACCTTGCAGTTTTGGGAAAGTGTTAAAGTGTCAAAGCATTGTGTTTTCTAGATAGTGTGACATTTTGAGGTCCATGTGTCCTATGATGATGAAAAATTGGAGTATTTTGTTTCTAGGTCTTATGCCTAGTCGACCTAATAAATGCAAAGGGTTTCAAAGATTAAATATATCCTATGGATGTAAGAAGGAGCTATTATAGGTCCATGCCAACCTATATTACGCTTTACATGTGTTGTTTTGGGTGCAAAGGTATTTTGATTTGAATTAGATACCGAGAAGGCACATTTTATATGTTTTAGGGCTACATATAATTCAGATGACCTAATTGATGTTTGTGATGAGTTTGATCTATATATACAAGGTTGTTATGAGATTGTAGATATTAATTTTTTAATGTGTACATGATCCAAATACAAGTAGTGATAAAAAATATGCAAAGTTAAGTGAATAAGTTGTGAATGTTGAGATCATAATTGTTTGAATATTAAGCATAGCATAGTAGAGCATTGATCCATATCAGTGTGAAGTTTGCAATTTTTCTTCATTGGAACTATATTCCTACATATTGTAGATACTTTTGTAGCTGTTCAAAATAGGTTGTGAGCCACCCATTTCTCTTCTATGGTTTCTTTGTGGGCAATGAGTCCACTTGGACAGTGAGTCCACCTGCAATGAGCATTTTTGTAATATACTATAATCGATTATAATATATTGAGCTAACCCTCATCATAGTTTTTCCCATTTTGGGTTTTACACATAAAAATATTGGCGTTCATGTGTTATGTGATGTTGTGGGTATTTTCATGCTTTGATAATTGAATGGATAATGTTTGAATGGTTTAATAGAATATTGATTCACCGCCCCTCTCAGTATTTTGAGTGTTCAAGAATTGGTATTAGAGCTTGGATCCTTGGAAGGAGCTTGACCGCTTTGGGAAGATCCTGGAGATTGAACACATGGCTAATAAATAAATTCCTATTCCTCTGAAAGAGATTCCTGCTATTCAATACATAGAATAAGATTACATGCTTGACAAAGATAGAGAACTCAAAGTTTCTCTTGAAGATCTTGAAAAAGTTGAAGGTGAAAATAGAGATCTAAAGGAAAATGTTAAAGAAGCAAATGGATGCATCAAATAATTGAGAGAGAAGATCAAGAAGTTCAAAGAAATGCATAACAAGGTCAATGAAAAATTGAGGAAAGCAAATGAAGACATTACTAGACTGAAAGTGCAAGTTAAAGAAAAGAAAAGAGATGAGGAATGTCTGAGTGTAATGATAAAAGAAAATCTGGTGAATGCATGAGGCTTGAACAAGAAGTGGTAAATCTAAGATCAGATCTAGAGAAAGCAATAAGTCGTGAAGATAAATTCAAGATAAGTCCTACAATGCTTGATGAGTTGATTGTAGGTTAGAAAGCATCCAAAGACAAAGGTGGTTTGGGAATTGAAAAAGTTGAAAGATGAAAAGTAGATCATACACCTAATGCAAAGAAGATCAATGAACCAGAGAATACTGAAGATAAGAAGAACAATGACAAGATATGGAATTAAAGAAAAGATGCTAGAAGACTGCTGGTCAAATAACCAATTGCTCAAAGATACTATTTTTTAAATGTTTTTTGCTATTTTTATAATAAATATGGACATAGAGCAATGGAATGTAGAACCAAAATGAATCAAAATGCTTCATCCTTTATTGGTCAATGCTTTACATGCAAGAAATTTAGACACAAAGAAAATGAATGCAAAAGTCAAATGATGAATGCATATAACAATGGAAAAATGATTCAACCTTTCAATGGTTATTGTTATACATGTTATGGATTTGGACACAAGGCTAATCAATACAAATCTAGGATGAATGGAAGGAATTTTGTTCAAAAGAATGTTGTATGTCACAATTGCAATAGACCTAGACATATTGCTAAGTTTTGTAGAAGCAGAACACAAGGAAGGATAATCCAGTAAAGAGAAATGAACTAGTTAAAAATGTTGATTTGATTGAAGTAAAGAAGGAAATGGAAAAGATCTGGAGAAAGAAAGAGGAGACTAATAACAAGGAAGAATCTATACCACCCTTCAGTGTAAATGTTTCCTTTGGGAATTGAACCTAAGCATAGGCTTAGGGGGAGCAAAAATTGATAAAAAACAACCCCCAAATGATATAAGGTATCATGGCTTGGCATGAAGGTATGTGAGAGAGGTGGATAGTGTTGATCTTTTAGAGAAGACACCAAAATAAAATATGTAATTACAAATATTTGTGAAGCGATTTAGGGTTTACTATTGCATAAAGAAGGGTTTCATCAACTTTATTGTTTGGTGCATTAAATGCAAATTAGGGAAGATGGAAGGGTTATAAGTATCTACACAGTCGATTTAATTCACTTTTAAGAATTCAGAGCAAGCAGAGTGAGTTGGAGTGAAACCAAGAGATCAAAGGTGATTTGTGAAGCAAAGCATCAAAACCCTAGTTCCGACTAAGCAAGAAAAAGGTATTTACCATTGTCTGTGTGCCATAAAGTTGAAGTAGAGTTTGTTTTTTGAGAAATTGAATTCAATAGAGATGGATACACCTACTATAGTGAATGCTACTAAGAGGACCCGACCAAAGTTTAAGAGATGCCCCATGAAAGTGTTTGATAATGACCCGCTCGAAGATTTTCGAGCATTCCATATAAGGTTCTACCTACAAAGGATATTAGGTCTTATATCCATGGGAAAATGGAGGAATATGACCACATGAAATTTACCAACCTGTGGAAAAACCAATTAATTAGAGAGAATTTCCAAATTAATCTAGAGTATGAAAACCTAGTGATGAAGAAATTGGGCATATGACAATGGTTTTAAAATTTCTATTATGATGATAAGTTTGTAAGAATGGAATTGAGTAGATTGCATGATAAGTTTATGTGGACCCACATGCCCGGTTTAATAACTAAGGAAGTTATAGGGAGGTTACTAGACTTCGTGCCTTCGAACCTGTACTAGTATTGAAGTTTGTTAAGAATGAAGTACTGATGGAATTGATTGGAGCCACATTTGACAGAAGAGCTTTAACAGTGAAACCTATCTAAAACCTTGCAATGAGATATGCAACCGTGGTCATAGGTTATAAGATATACTTCAAAAATAGAGAGAATTCAATGTCAGCCACCATAATTAACATAACCTAGATGAGATGATGGAGAAAGGAAAGGATTATGACTTATGTGTGTTTCTCAGGCAACAATTTTTTGAGAACTTGAAGAAAACCAAAGAGAAGAAATACTCCTTAAAGTTTGGTTCCATGGTTGTTTGTTTGCTATTTTACTTTTTGAAGGAGCTTTCAGGAGCAAACAATGTTATGCCCAGGTTAAGAACAAAATGGTAGCCCATCAAATCTTGGACTATCTACACAAAATTGGTGACATGAAAGCACAAGGTGAATCAATTACTACATTATTTAAAGTGTTTTAGAAGAGAATGCATAAAAAGGAGAGGATCCCTAAGTCAATGGTGGATAAATATTAGAATGATATCAAATTTTTTGTTACATCTGATGATTGCATTACTAAAGTTGTGGAATCTAGAACTATCTAGATTCTGCCACTTGGTTATGAAACTAATGAAGAAGAAGTTAAAGGATATGTTGATATATTGTTTCAAAGAGCCCTAAAGATACTAATCAAGAAAGATATGGCACATATGAAGAGAAATATATGGAAGTGCACATGGAGCTAAAGAGGCCATAAATAAAGAAGGTGGAAAAGATGGTGAATGAGTATGCCAAGAGCAAGGGGTTTATAGAAGAGAAAGTGTGGGAGGAAAGAGTAAGAGAAAAGGGAGAGACAAGCACAATAGGTGGGTCCACTGTACCTAGAAGATCTAGAAGAACAACTTCCACCACTCCTTGTATCCAAATGCCCTCTGGAACAACATCTACTACTAGCATAACTAAGAGGAAGGAGACTAGTGCTCTGATGAAGGAGGAATCTCAGCTGGAGTCAGCCACAAGTCTTGAGAAGAGAATGAAAGCTACTCTGATAGCCCCCACTACTACCACTATACCAAAAAGAATAAAAGAGAAATATGTAAGAGAGAAAAACTTGAGTATACTATCTAAAGAAGAAGAAGAGGATGAAGGACCTCAATTTCTCCTGAAAAGAAGAAGCACTAACATAAAGAAACAAAGGATAGATATAGTTGATACCTCTGAAGAAGAGGAAATTGATAAGGAAAAGAAAGCTTTTGGAATTTACACATGCATAAGAAGATGAAAGAGAAGAAGAAAATAGAAACAAATGATCCAGAGAAGAAAAAGAAGAAGAATATAACTCCATAAAGATTTCATAGTCCAATGAAGTTGGACACATTATTTAATCGTATTATGCATCATTAAATGTTGGAAGAAACAACGACTTTATACCAAGATGAAAATGAGGTGGAAAAAGCCACCATAATTGAAGAAATAATCAAATACATTATCATCATAGAAGAAAATATGAAGAACATAAAGAAGAAGGTTCCAAACGATGTGGAACATTTTGATGGATAGGAGAAAAGAGGAAATAGAGAAAGAGGATAAGATACTTGATCAGATGCTTTGGAGGTAATTGGTTTCTCCTTATTTGATGTTGATAAGGATACATTGGTCCAAGTCTATAATAAAGAACTTAGAACTAAATAGAGGGTTACAAATCTTATGGGAAGAGAGCAAGACCAGCTTGAGAAGATGCAAAGGAAAACATAAGAAAAGATCATTGATATTGCTC
Organism: Sequoiadendron giganteum; assembly: GCA_007115665.2. NCBI lineage: Eukaryota > Viridiplantae > Streptophyta > Pinopsida > Cupressales > Cupressaceae > Sequoiadendron > Sequoiadendron giganteum. Next base: position 179,185,022 of record CM021100.1, read on the forward strand.
AGAATTATGACATGATTCCCATTGCTACCACCTAAAAAGAACAAGATCCAAAAATTGAAGCTCGACAAGAGCAAGTAGAAGACATTGGAGTTATTGATGCAAAGGAAAATATAGATTATAATACTCCTCCAGATATAGAAGAACTAGTATAAGAAAATGTTGAGGATGAGAAGGTTGTAGAAGGAGAAATAGGAACCAGACAGGAAACTACAAAGGATAACACCTCTATTCCTTTGGTGACACATGATACAACAAAAGACAAGTCTACTTTCTCACAATTAAATAATGATCAAGGAAATTTAGAGACATCTACCCCTTAGGAAGACACAAAATAGGCTACCAATGAAGGTGATATACATGATGTAGATAAAGAACAAGAATAGGGGAATGAAGGAAATATGGGAAGAGAATATGATGGTGAGAAGGAAGAATATGAAGACAAAAATGTGAATGAAGAGAATGAGTGAGGAGAGAAGGATAAGGAAAAAGGAGAAGAGGAGAAAAAGGAAGATGAAGACAAAGATAAGGCCTCTAGAGAAGAAGAGAAGGCAGCAGAAGAAGAGAACACTAATTCCAAAAAGAATGAAGAAATTGAGAAAATTGTGGAATTAAACCTAAGCCTTCCAATGAATCTTCCTTCGGTAATCCCTTGAAAGGTCTCTTATCTAAGAAATTAAGGTTCAAACTGGTAGCTTCATCATAGTTATTGCAATTTCCCATGGAGCAGGGCAGTGTAGACTTAGATAAAATATCTCCTACACATAAGTTGTTGGAAGGTGATGTGTTTCATGCATTTGTAAGAAAATAAATCATTAAAATACACCAAAAGAGTGGTGAGTTTATGGATGAAGCTATTCAAGCCTTAGAGGAGATAACACCCAGGAAAAATGTTGATACATCCTTATCTGAAACAAATTATTGATTGACTCCTCCAAGGAATATGCCTTTGGTTTAAAGGGACAAGTTGAAATAGAGGTTGAGATGAGGCTTGCAAAAAGGAAGTTTCTAGAGATCACAAAGAAGTGTGCATCTACACACAATAGATTTGAAGAGTGTTTGAAGGATGTGCAAGCACACAAAGAAGAGGAAAAAACTTTGTTTTTGTATTGCATGAAGTGGCTAGATGCCACATAAAGCATAAAAGTTGAAATGGACTTGACTAAGTCACAGATAAGCAATGCATCAAGTGCCTATGATCCAACATAGGATAGAGATGATCAGACTTGGTCTTCCATAGTAGATTTGCATGATATATTCTTTACCCTATAGACCCAAAAGGAAGATATAACCAACTAGTTTTGGAAGTTAAGGGACTTGGTCAAAACAAAGCATATACCTGTCTCAAGTTCCCTTGCCAGTACTAATAAAATTTCAAAGTTGAATCTTACTCCCAGTACTTCGGAAGAAGAAGAGGAAACATTAGTGGAGCTTGAGTCTCAGTATATAACACTTTCAACAACAAAGAAAATCTAGGAAGAAGGTAAATCTACTTGGAAAGCCATTCTACAAAAGCTTCAAGGGTCAACATCTTCAGGTTGACCATTTCTACTCTTATACATTTTTCAAAATTTTCAAGTAATTATGTAGATGGATTATAATTTTTTGGTTAACTTCCTAAGGGGGAGTTAGTACATTCATTGAGTTATTTCAATTTGTATAATGTCTGAGGGGGAGCATACAGAGTGTTGGTACTAGTACACCATTTTCCATTGATTTCAAAGGGGGAGAGATGCTTGGAGAGAATTTAGTGTTGTTTTGAAACATGTTGTCATCAATGACAAAGTGGGAGATTGTTGAAAGAATGGAGAAGGTTGTCATTGATGTCAACATTGTATTAAGGATGATTTTAGAAGAGACATTTTCAATATGGCGTTATCTGCACACATAAATAACTAAGCATTTTTGCTAAGTGTCTACACCGAAAAATTCAGTGGACAAAGCCCTTTGATAATTTGGTCCACATTCGTTCACCCTTAGATATTTACTTCTATGGTTATAATATGCTTTTTATGGTTGTTAGTATTATCTTCATTCATAATTTCACCTTGTTTGGATAGATGGTTTGTAAGTTTCAAGTAACATAAGATCGATATATAAGGTTTAGATAGTTTTCTATGTAATGGACCTATGACTTATCCATTCCGCACTCCTCCGTGGATTTTTGTTAGACCTTGTGGTTTTGGGAAAATGTTAGCAGGTGTCAAAGTATTGTGTTTTCTAGATGGCATGACATTTTGAGGTCCACGTGTCCTATGATGATGAATAGTTGGAGTATTTTGTTTTTAGGTCCTATGCCTAGCCAACCTAATGTATGTAAAGGGTTGTGGAGATTAAATATGTGCTACAAATGTAAGAGGGAGCTATTATAGGTCCATTCCAACCTATTTTATGCTTTGCATGCGTTATTTTGGGCACGAAGGAATTTTGATTTGAATTAGATGTCAACAAGGCATGTTTTGTATGTTTTAGGGGTACATCTAATTAGGCCGACCTAATTGATGTTTGCGATGAGTTTGATATATATACAAGCTTGTTTTGAGATTGTAGATATCAATTTTTGAATATGTACATGATCCAAATACAATTAGTGATGCAAAAAAATGTAGAGTTGAGCGAATAAGTTGTGAATGTTGAGATTAGGATTGTGCAAATGCAGAGCATAGCAGAGAATTGATCCAGATAGTATGAAGTTTGTAATTGTGCTTCATTGGAAATGTATTATTGGATATTGTAGATGATGTTGTAACAGTTAAAAATAGGCTATGGGCCACTCCTTTCCCTTCTATCTTTTCTCTGTGGGTAGTGAGTCCACCTATAGTGATCATTTTTGTAATATATTATAATTGATTATAATATATTGTGAGCTAACGCTCATCATAGTTTTGCCATTTTGGGTTTTCCATATAAAAATATTGGTGTTCATGTGTTATGTGATTTTGTGGATGTTTTCATGCTTTATTTCCTTATTGAAGTTGAATATGTTTTTGTAATTGGATGGCTAATATTTGAATGGTTTAATAGAATATTGATTCACCCTCTCTCAGTATTTTGAGTGTTCAACAATTTCTCAAATGATCTTTTTTAAAGCCATAGATTATAATTTGAGTTAAATTGGAATGTACATGTGTATGTGTGTATTGTTAAATACGACAATTGAGAGGGGGGGTGAATTAGTTGTCACAAATTTTAACCTTTAATTCAATCACTGAAACTAATACTTAAAACTGCTTAAATGATTGATCATCAAATACCAATACAAAAAGGCTCACTGCCTGAGATAAGTCTCACTACTTGAAATAAGGACTCACTGTCCACATGGCTACAACTCAGAGATACAAAATTTATGGCTCACTTCCAAAATATTGAAATGATGAAATACACCTTCAATGTGTAGAGTTCAATTCCACTGAAGCTCAAAATATGAAGTACTACCTTACACAGTTAATTGCTCAACAAAATTGTACTAATCACAACTGATAAAGAATTTAGGCTTAGATCATTACATGCATCTTAATCCTTTTAACACTCACACTTACTCCACATTTCACATCAACTTCATATATTCATTTCCACTCTTCTCGCTCATGTGTATATCACTCTTACATCCTTCTTCCATTCCTCAAAACATCTTATATATATACAAGTATATCTTAATCATCAATTGGGTCGACACCATATATGACTTAAGCATTTCATCCACATAGTGCATTATACCAAGTTGGCTATCATCCATAAAGTATAAGTAGTCTTCATAAATATATTGCATATGCTGAGTCGGCCTAGATCTTCAAATATCATAATCATAGCTTGTCTCACGGTAGAAACCGGACCTAAAAACCAACACACCAGACCAACCAACACACCAAATGATATATGACAATCATCTTTGATAGGGAATAGCTTCCAGTAACTATCTCATACATTCAGTACTGTGTTGACATTAATGACAACCTGTTGACATTAATGACAACCTGTTGACATTAATGACAACCATTTTATGCAATCCAATTTCCAACATGTATAGGTGAATTAAAACATGATTTATGATGGGGAATAAAAGGAATAGATCAAGGTTGTTTAATATAAGAAGATTGGATGAAGAGAGAAATAAAAAAAGAAGATATGAGAGGAGTTTGATTTAGAAACATCTAGTCACGAATAACCCATTTAAATTATTGATGACCAAGTTGAAAAACATATTTATGAAGAAATACAAGAATAAATTGTTACAAATGCAAAGAATATGAATGAAGAGGAAACTAGTGATGCAATTTTTTATGGTATAAAACATCTAATGGAGATAGATGAGGATTTTTTTTCAAAGATATTTAACTTGAAGATGTATTATCTAAAATAACATTAAAGTTACAATATCAAAGAATTTGGCATAATTCTTTTGAAAATAAATATCTCTAATTAGAAGAGAATAATTATGTGTGAAATTATTTAGGTTAAGATAAATGACCCTTTTTTGGAGTTACTATGGGTTGCTAATAAGAAGAAACTATTTGATTTATTAAAACAAAGAATAATTAAAAAAATACAAAAAACACTATACTCTATTCAAACCAAGAGTCGAATGATTGATTTAAGTGTTGCATGTAGAGCATCGATGAATACAATTTCTAGTAAAACATTATCACATAAAATAAAAGTTCAAGCAGCTGCATGATTACTGCATGCATCTTGGAGAATCATTCAAAGATATATTGAGTATGAACATATGAGATGAAAGCATTAAAAACAATTGGATAAATATTTGTAGGTTTTTTAGAAAGATAAAATTTTAGAATATGAAAAGAAACAAATAATTGAATATTAGATCAACCAATCCCATGTTTCTTCCAATAGGAGGGACACTGTACAAGTAATAGGTGAAGACCATCCAAAATATTTTACAGATACAACACAACAAGTAATAGGTGAAGACCATCCAAAATATTTTACAGATACAACACAACAAGTAATAGGTGAAGACCATCCAAAATATTTTACAGATACAACACAAAGTAACTTTTTGAAGCATTCAAGCAATAATTTTTATAGATGAAGATTTGTCAAATAATGTTTGAGATATTATGATCATGTTTCATTTGTCAAAATAAATTATGTGAAAATTGTCACTATCAAAAATATGTTGAATTTTATCTACACCTCTAGTTCTATAGAAAAATTAAATGATAGTAGTCAATTCAAATATAATCATTCCTAGAAGTACAACACAATTTTTGAAGTCTATTGTATGAAAAAATAAGAAAATTTAGATGAATTCAATGTGTAGTGTATAAAAAATATATGTATGAATTATAAAAAATTGAAAAACTTTTACTATTTGAAATATTAATGATTTAATGCAAGTTATTTGGAATATATTTAATATAAAAAATAATAAGAAATTAAGGAGTTGAATCCAAAAAATATATTATCAAAGAGAGTGAATTGACCTACAATGACCCGATGAATAAATCTTCTAATATTATATATTTTCATATCCAACACTATCATGGTGCAAGATGATAAGATAAATAATTTTGTCAGTCAAAGAATTGATTTTAGGTGGGTTGCATCCTCTCTATTGTGAATTTTTTTAGAGCTATACATTTAGTTATC
>CM021100.1:179190731-179279307 GCA_007115665.2 Sequoiadendron giganteum
AAAATGTCTATTCCTTTTCATGAAAAATTTAAAACATTTACTCCAATTGCCTGACAGAATTTTGTAAAGGTTATCATATCTATTTCATGAAACGTTTCTTTAAGTTTATGGGTCATCTTGAAAGCTAAGAGTCTCTTCTATTCCTTACCTAGAATCATGGGTAACTACTATTTAGTGCATGATTACTTGTTGTTTGGGGTTTCAGTTACTTCATTTTCGCAGTAGATTCATTGTCTACTTTTCTTATGAAATATGTATTACTTTAATACTACTTGGGTAAGCACTGCATGTGCAGGCCGCTTGTGGAGAAAAGTTTTAGTTACACCTTTTTGTTGGAACTTCTATTCAATTCTTGTCAGAAAGAAACAATCTATTTCTGTGGGACTTGGTATATTCTAAAACTGTTGTTTGATAGTATTGACTGCAACCTGAAAACAAATTTGTACAAATCCTTCACTCATGATCTATGCAACATCTAGAACTATTGCTTGACAGTAGTATTGTAACCTAAAAACTAACCTTGTATAATTCCTTGGAAGTGGAAAATGAGCAACAGTTGTAATACTTCCTAAATGTAATGATGATTTCTATAAAAAGACAAAAACATAGAGATTAGGGCTCTATTATGACAAAAAAAAAAAAATTGAAATAGGGGTATTACTATTAAGAAATGTGAGAGTGTATTATGGAGTTTTATGCTGAAAATTTGGAAAACACAGTGTGTTGTCTGTTTTGTATTTTGAATTATGAAAGATTGAAAAACAAAGAGTGGGAAAAAGAAAAGATATATCACTGTAATATATTTTGATGAGAAGTTGTATTGTGACTGTAATAATATTTTCCTCAAGTTGTCTTAAGGCTTGATAATGGGTGGAACACTGAAGAGTCATTCTTGACTTTTGAGCGTTCTACACATTGTTTATCAAGAGGCACTTGACATAAATCAAGAGAAACAGAGAGATCCTCTATATCATTGTATGTTCTATTGAAAAAAAAAAAAGGGGTTGGTGCTCCTTGAGATTGGTGTCTCTAAACATAGGGGTTGGTGCTCCTTGAGTCGATGCTCAGAAATCAGCCATTGAGGCATTGTCAAAATAATTTTTGAAATTAAGCCAGTAAGGCAGTTTAGGAGTGGTTTTTCTACCCCAGGATGGTTTTCCAGTTGGCAATTTTTGTGTCTCTCATTTGTGTGATTTATGTCTATCTTGCATAATCCTTTCTTTCTGTCATTTATGTTATTGTGCTCATTCAGTTGGTCAATACTTTGATACTTTAAGGCTGTTTAAAAAGTTTTATGTCAATTTTCTCAAGTTTGTCATGCAAATTTAGATTGTGCAAATTTGATGTAAAATTTCTTTTATAAAGTGAATTAACTTTTGCATTTTGGGCTCATTATATGAATGCTCAAAAGATTGTCAAATGCAAGTCAAGGTTGTAATTATGTAGTTTTATAGTTCTGTTGATAATACACAACAATATTGTTCATAAAGATTTAATTTCAAACAATATCAGATGATGCTTTTCATATGGGTTGTAAATGTCAGTCAAGTTTCATATCAATATGATCTGAAGTGTTAATGTTCACATTGAGTTAATTTAGTATGTGTTTCTTTATACATTCAATGTTAAAAGTTAAAATTAGTCCACTCTGATTCACTCCCCCCTCTTAGAGTGAATCCACTTCCAACAGATGGATCCTAGCTACTAGCCATGTTAGGTACTCATGTACAATGCAATATCTCATAGAACAAAGAAAAGGAGAAAACCTAGTGGGAATAAAACTCCTCTCCAAAAAAAGATAATAAAAATATACAATGAATGTCCACCATAGGAGATACAAAAGAGACTATGTATCCCCCCAAGAAATGATACTCAAATTATCCATGTGACCTTCTATTGGAAAGAATATTTGGATGCTCTTTGTGAAGCATCTTTAAACTCTAATGCAACAAGTGATGTTGGAGGAGATGAACTAGCCATAAGTGTTTTGCCTTAGAAGATTATGAACTTGATGAAAAATCTATGATGGATTTAGGAACCCCTTGCTACTCAAGTATATGTGTTATATAGCGACTCATTTTCTCCATGCATTTATCTTTATTAAATGTCCAAGTTTCTTGCAAAAAGAACACTTCACTTTTTCTATCTTGGTGTTTCACTAATTTAAGTATCAATTTGATTGTTGGATTTTTCATCATCCATGATTTCCTTGTCCTTATGTTTTTGACCTTTTTTTTGAATCCTTTTGTTTCCATTTCCTACTATGAGGGCTTATGGATTATATGACTTTAAAGTTCCCATTTGTATTAACTTTTTTTTCTCTCTTATCAAATATGCAATGAAAGCATTTAAGGATGAAATTTTTCACTTGTCTCTAAGAGATCTTTTAGTTCTATAATAGGTTGAGACATAGACAAAATATTTAGGACTTAACTTTGAAAGAATGGAAAGGATGGGTTGATATTTTTTCTTTTCTATGCCACATTATAGTAATTGCAACCTCAGTGATTTGAATTTTATACAATAGTTCTCTAAAGTGTCAATCTCTTGAATTCAAATTGATGAGTTCATTTTTTAGCTCGTGACATCTTAGTTCTTCAACCTTCCCAAAATATTTGTCTAATGCTATCAAAACTTCATTAGGAGTTTTCAAGGCCTCTATATATAATAGAAGTTCTAGAGACAGGTTAAGGTGCAATAATTTGATGACTTGATCACACTTATTAAAACATTTTTCCTTATATTTCATAACATTGGGTTATATTTTTGTTCCCATAGTTACCTTGTATAACCCTTGACTCTTTATTAGAAGAGAAATGGCCAGTTTCCATTCATGATAATTGAAGGGTGTAAGTGGATTAATGGGTTTATTAGACTCCATGCTTAGTATATTTGTTATAGAATTTGATGTGTAGAAAAAAATGTTGAAAGGGAAATGTGGAAGTGTTCTAAGACATGACTCAAGCAAGTTCTCAAAGGAAAAACTCAAGACATCCACCCTTGATTAAATGTTTGATCCCCCTAGATTTAACTCTTTAAATGTTTTATTGTATAATTTTTTTAATGAAATGGAAAATGACATTATAATTTAGTGTAAAAATATTTTAAATGAAGTGGGAAAAATATTCACTTTCACAAAAGCAATACACAATTGTGAGTATATAATAAAAAAATATACTAATTTTTATTTTTGCCTATTTGCACTTAGAAACTTAAATATTGCATTTTTATAGAAGGATAAGCTCATTTAAAACTATGACATGTCATAAAGGAATGCACTCCCTTTACAGGAAAGCTTTTCAAAATAAAAAATTGTGCCTAGGTTGACCATGTCTTCAAAGGCCATTGAGTTGCATGTTTGGGGAGAAAGCTACAAAGTTTGGAGATTAACCCAACTAGTGGTGTTAAGGCATGGAGAAGGACACATAAGACATTAAAATTATTATGCACTTGGTTCTGATCTTTCCAATTTGCAGTTAGATTTGCGAAAAACATGAGATGTGGGATCAAACAATGAAAAACAACACATCCATGCCAGAGGGTTGCAATAATGATTTTCTATTCCTCAACTAGAAAATACTTATAGAATAAAAATATCTCTTGAGTTACAATGAAGGAGAGTGCTTTATAATAGAAAAAACTAAACAAGAAAGGGATTAGATCATATCAAGTGTTGTCATCCTATGTGATGAGACATATGATCTAATAATAGCTCACTCCAATTAACATAAAAAATCACTCCTAAGTTTATTTTAAGTGCATGAAGATAAATTGGACTAACAATCAATTAAAGATTAATTAATTATTATCTAATGCGTGATTACTCTAACACCCTGGAACTTAAATGAAAAATTAGGGAGTAGCTAAAAACCCTAAAAAACAAATACATAAAAAATAAATGATGCATGAATGGGTCTCGACAAATATGGCATGATTAGATACCCAAGTACAAATAATATAATCTATCATAATTGGAGAAAAGGAGAAAAACTCATGGGAAAAACTTCTCTCCAAAAGAGAGAAAAGTGAATGAAGGACTAAGAAGCCTCTAAAACAATGCCCAAAAAATAATAGGAACATGAAGAACATCGTTGAATCATGAAGAAGTTGTAGACAACTATTGAATGATGACTACTATAGTGCTAAAATGAAGAACCTCCTCTGAAATAGATGATCAAGATAAAGAATAAAGAATCTACATGAGTTTCCCCAACAACACTACTCAAATAAGATGGAAAATAAAGGAAAACATTTAGTAGTCGAAGATACGAATAGCACATGAATTTGCATAAGTGACCCCAATGACACTAATCAACCATGCAAGATGCAAGTAAAAAGTATAGGTATAATAGTCTAAAGAACATTGATTCAAAAGTGATAAGCAAATGTCACCCCCAAACTAGGAATCCAAAGTTTCCATATGGTAAATGCTCCATCTCACTGAAATGCATGGGTAACTAGTCACTGCATCCAACTAGTACATAAGAACAAATACTAAATACATAGCTCACTCCAAAAGAAAAAACCAAGGAAGAATTAGAACCAACAGTAGACACCCCCTAGAATGCGAAAAATGGAGAGCCAAGAGAGGTCCATTGAAACTATGTGTAACCAAGAAGTGCATGAAGGAGAACCAAGAACATATGAATGTGGACATGAAAGTCCCTGCAATTGAAAAAAGGGTGTGCAAAAAAAGGCACACTTGTATAAGGTAATAATCACTAGGATTCAATGTTGTTGTGGAAGAGACACTCACTTGACAAAGTGATGCAGAGAAAGACTCACTCACAACAAACTTGACACATTCCAAACAATGGTCTGATGCAAATGGTGTAAATGTGCATTCTTGCTCACCTTATACAACTTGCTCCTATAGCCTGACACCCCAAAATGAGTAAATCCTAGGCACATGATTATTTTGACATCTCACAACACATTTCAATGATCTACTGCCCATACATGATCAAACAATGCAAGTGATCCATTAAACACATAGGTAACTAGGTTTTATGATAGATTTTATGCAATTTTTGAACACATAGACCCTCAAAACTCCTCCAAATTTTCAATTTATGAGTTTTAATTTTGCAGAGATGTGGTTAGTCATGGGAAAAATATTTCCACCAAGTTTCATGATTTTTCAACAATGGAAACTTTGCCCATGATTTATTCTTGCTTTTTGGAAACCTTAGGTAGGGTTTGGACCTGTCAATACAAAAATGGCTCTAAATTTTGCAAAACTTAATGAAATTAATTTAAAAAACCAAAATTTCTATATTTCATAGCTTCATCATCCCCATGCCTACCCTCGATCGTACCGGGTCATACAAAACCGTACCAAGCAATTTTCTTACTGTTTCACAGTAAAAATCTGTACATGGCAATCACTAATTTGATCATAACTTTTGCAAAACACAATGAAATTAACTCAAAAAAAAGAATTAGAAATATAAAAAAATTCTCCAACTTTTACAATAACTTGTAGGGCCATACTATATAGTACAAGTCCATGCAAACCAATTTACAGTCTGTTACACATAGAAAATGCAAAGGAAAATGTGTGAAATTAAAGTATTTTCATTCCAAAACATTCTCCAACCTTATCCAACCCTAGTGCTCATGTTTATATGTAATATTTATGCCATTAAATTCATTCCTCTCATTCAAAACTGATTCCTAACTTCCCAAACCAAAAATGCAACTTTTTGACAACTTTGACATGACAACTTTTTTCTCCTAATCACCAAAATGACTCAAAAGGATACCAAATGGCCTAGAATGGTCCAAATAGACCTTGTTGACCCAAAACAAGTGCAAACAACCCAAAATTAAAATTTTCACAAAATGACAAAAAAGTGCATCAAAGGATGCCCCTGCATCACAAAGGTGTGATTGAAAAACAAAAGGCCTACACAAGCCCCCCATAAAAATTTATAACATAGTGCAAGTACATTAGGAGAAACAAGATTGTGAAATCCCTAAAATCAAGTACAATAGTGTAAATTTATCTTAATGCATTTTAAAAAGAGAAATTTCATGCAAAAGATACCTAAAATACCCAAATAGGGCATAAATATGGAAATACAAGTAAAAAACCTACAAAAAGTCATCCCATGTAAACAAAATTTTTCTAGGAGCCAAAACATCCAAGTAATTCATTAGAATGTGAAAACACAAAAAATGTATAAATTTATCGAGAGAAATATCTGGGAAAAGTGTATAGATAGTTGTGAAGAGCTCTAAAAGGCCTTTCCAACATTGTTGGAATTGTGAAAAATAGAGAAACTGGTCAAAATTTGTGAGCTTGAGAGTGAAAATAATAGATAACTTTGACAAGTGATAAAATGTACTAATAGAAAAATCCAAGGAAAAGACCAACACCATTACATAGTTCCTGTAACTAGACTTTTGACAATATCTTGTTTTCTTGATTTCAATACTCAAGCAAAAAGTTATTGCTATTTTCCCAATCTTGCTAAAAATTGTAAAAAGGGATTTTTTTTTAGCCCCCATGAGTTGGTGTTTTAAATAGTGCAAATTTTGGCTTTGCATTCCTCCACAATTGTAGATATGGTTATGTGGATTAGAAGTTAAGTTTAGTGAGCTATGAAGGTGCTATATCCAAAGCTTCAAGTCTTTAGTCCTTTTGCAAAGAATGTTTGAAGTGATAGAGTTCAGGACTATGCTGTTTGGTGATTGGTTTCATATCTTTTGGCTTGTACCAAATTTTTGCTACTTGAAGTTGTGAAATGGCTATATCAAAGCACTCTTGAAGATCATGTGATGTTTTTTGTTGCTTTGCAAGGTGTTGTCTAGTTTCTTTGAAACAAGATATGGTCCAAAATGAAGGTGTTTCTAGGTTATGCTTTTACCTAGTTGATTGAGATACGTTGAAGGTGTGTGCCACAAGTTCAAGGTTGCACAAAGTCTATGGAGTGTTTGAAGATGTTGTATGGTTCATGCCAACTCATCTAAGAGAAGCACAAGTAATGCTTGATCATCCATGTGTACCACCAATGTTGTGATGGTTGACATGTTACAAGTTTCACTAATTCTTGTTTATGACTAATTGAATTTGTAATTTGAGAAACGTGCGAATGGTGTTCATTGAAAATAAAAGTTGTGAAGAAATTTTAGGACTAGGTTAAGCATGTATTGGAATATGCAAGGTTTTTTCCTCTTCTTGGTGTTGCATGAAGTCCATTTTGGGTCTTTCCCACTACACATTTCATTTTGTTGTTTGATCTTTGGTTGACTTGCAATTGTAATATTATTTGTTGCAGGCTAACATATGTAATATAATAAATGCAATATCTTGTATATATTGTAAACCTAGTTGATCTAGGTCATGGTTTTTGTGAAGAAGGTTGATTGATGTGTAATGCATTATGATAATTATATAAGTGACTGAAAGCGAGTAGAAGTGGGAGATTCTATCCAAATTCAATTTGATCATATCTATGTGACATAAGGGAAGTGAAGAGTGTGCCTAACTATTTGTTGGAGGCAGTGAGCCAAAGGAAAGACTTATTGAAGGCTAAAAGTAGTGAGCTAGTAAGCTACAAAGAAGATATTTAAAGAAGTTGTAAAAGAGTTGTCAAATAAAATTCACAAACATCAAAAGAGAAGGGAAAAAGAAGAATTACAATCATCAAAAGGTTTGAGCCTAATTGTCAGATTTAGGTAGTGGAAGTATTGTCATGTTGTAATATTTTCTGAGTTTGTTCTCAGTTCAAGGAGTATTTTCTTCCTTGGTTTGTAGCCCTAAAAAAAAGTCTACAAGGAGTTTTACATTCCTTGGGAGTGAGCCTAAAACCTTTCTACAAGGAGTAGTAGCTTCCTTGGGTAGTAGCCCTAATACAAAGTTGTAAACTATTATTTATTTGTGAGGCTAGATTAGGATAGTAGCTCCTAGCAGCATTTATCATCGTGGTTTTTCCCTTTTGGGGTTTTCCATGTACATCAAGTATTATGTACAATGTTGTGCATTGTGTTCATCTTTCATATTTTTTTTTGTGTTATAAGGTTTAAGTTTCAAATTTCTCTAGAGGGTTTGAGATTTTAGAGAATATTGATTGACCCCCTCTCAGTATTTCAATGTTTGTTCAAGAACTTCCATAGAAATTTGATGGTTATGAAATCCATAAACAAAAATTGAATACTTAGGACCAATCTTGGATAACACCTTTAGAATAAATTGTAAACCCTCCTTATCATTATTACAATCTTTTAGTTTTGAACTTAGTTTCTTGATCTTGGAGATGTAGTTGTGGATGTGGTAAAAAATTTAAGATTAAGATTCATTAAATCAATTATCAATCTCATATCCCCTAATCCTATCGATTTTATGATACAAATTTTCAAAATTATCCCAATCCTTCTTAGGTATCTTTCATGATTCAATATGAAACTACAAATTAAAAGACACTAATGAACAAATGTGTCCATTTTTTTCTCACAATTGATCTCCCACATTGTCTATGCACTAGCATCAATAGGTTTTATAGAATGGGGGAAATCTAGGTTAGAAAAGACTAAGTGACAACCACAACACAAATCTAAGCTAAAACCTCAATCTAAAACAAGAGAATAAAAACAAAAATAAGGAATAAAATGAAAGCATTCAAATGAAAACACTCATCATATTCTAGTTGAATCACTTCCCCTGTCTCTCCTCAAGATGCCTTTGCAAGTTTTCCCTTAGATTTGGAGTAGAGTTTAAGCAAATACCTGCAAACAATAAAGCACGAAAGTTGGAGATAATGGTTTTTAAGGAAAAAATGGAGGAGAAAGGCTTCTTTTATAGACAACCATTCGAACGGATGGATGAGATTGGGCTTCTAGAAAGATGCCAAGATCAATGGTGGAGGAATGATGCACCAAAAAGTGGTGAGCTAGGGACGACTATGGTGATGAAGACTATGACAAAGACGACTATGACAAAGATGACTGAGATTAATGAGCAAGCGGGGGGATAATGGATGAATTAAAAATTGAAAATCATTAGTTCATGAGAAAGGAATATTCGGCCAAGTGGAGGATGAATAATTCATTCAAATTAGGTATTTGAGAAAAAGAGGAAATGGGCATTTAATTAAAACAATTTGCATAATTATTTTGATTGAATGAGAGGAAATATGAAAAGGGGCATTAAATAATTAAATTGGGTTAATTATTTAATACTTTGACATATGGAGGACAATTAAATAATTTTTCCAATTATTCAACAACTGGAAGAATTTAGAGGAGTGAATAGTTAAATAATTATTAATAATTATTTAACCATAGACGAAAGATGACAAGCAAATAACTAAATAAATAGTAATTTATTTGATTGTTGAGAAATGGGATATTAGCGACACAATTAATTTATTTAATTGATCAAGGGAGAATAAAGGTTAGGAAGAAAATTAATTAAATAATTAAAAATTATTTAATTAATAGAGGAACATGATCAAGAATAATTAAATAATTAAAATTATTTAATTATCAGGAGACGAAGACCAAGAAAAATGACGCTAAAAAACTTAGGATATTTTTCAGTGTCTACAGGTTTAGCAATAAATTATCTTAGACATCATAGATAAAATTTTCTCATTAGATAGTTCCATGTTAATTTTATCCATGAAGCACAATTATATGGAGTTAGGAGTTTAATTTTAGTTTTCCCATTGCAAGAACATATATAAAAGAAAATAAATCAATCAACCACAATTAGATTAACCCCCAAAATTACTTAATCAAATATCTCACCAATATTGTATGATCTAGGCACTTTATAATTAGTGTGATTGCAGGTGCCACTTGCCAAGAATAGTGAATTAGACTTGATCTTAGTGCATACAAATGCCAAATTAGGACACAAAATTAGAGTATAATGTTTTGAATAAAATGAGACCGATTTCATCGCAACATTGTAAATTGAACAAAAAATATGCACTTAAAAAAACTACACCAAAAAATATTATTGTAGGGGCTCGAATGGAGCCCTAGAAATTCCTAAAATGAGAACTACTCAAAAACACCTTTTAGAATCTATAATTTATAGAAAATAGGCACAAAAATTAAAACCATCTAAAACACTATGAAGCTCACAAAATTCTACCCCAAATAAAAAAATGGTCCAAATGAGGAGCTTGAATGATTGAGATACAAGCCTTTAAAGTTGGACTACCAAAATATAAAAACTCAAATAGTGACGGGATAGGTTGGGAGGAAATTATGATGTCATTTATAACATAGTGCTGACATCAATAGTTGTCTTGATAAAATATTCCCCATATCAATGAAATATTATCCTGTCATAGTAAAGTTGTTGCCTGGTTTGTAAAACCACCTGAAATTGGTCAAAATTGTGGATTATTTGATTGAAATTTCCTTTAGGCTTGTGTGACACCACTTGTCAAGCCTCATTGGTGGTTTTGGGTCGTCAAATCTATTTTTTTATGGGGTTGTACCATTTAATGATGATCAAATGTTTTGTAGTGGTCAATATCCACTAGTATATGCCACTACTATTGGTAGTCGCTAGGGGCCAATGGTATGGATGTCTAGGGCTTGTGGTGACATTCCATGTGGTGCCTCCACAAAGGCGGGGCATACCCTGCTAGTTTGTTGACTTTTCAAGGTACAACCCTATAGATTTTTTAAAATTGAAAATTAGAAAAAATATTCCATGATAGCCCAAGGAAAAAATGCTTAATTTTGATGAATTGATGGTCGATCATAAGGTTCTTGGGCCTTCTAGATATGATGGAAAGGTCAAATTTTTCCCAAAATACTCCAAAATTGTAGCTACTTTTTGGATATGAAAGCCACTTCCCAACTTCAAACCCTTGTAAATCTAGCCTTACATGTCCAATTTGGACAAATAAAAAGGCTAAATTGACTTTCTTGGCCACCCTGAACTCAATGGTCTACTCATATTTACATCAAAAAGATCTAAAACAAAATTACAATAAAAATCCATAAAGAGGAACCCCCCAAATCTATTATTTCTTATGATTCTCTAGGTCATCATATGATGCAAGAGAAGATCATACTCAACTTTTCAAGATCCATCAAGATTTACAAGCTATATCTCTCAATAAAGACTAACAAGAATCGATCCCCTAAAATTTGATACCATGTAAGAGTTGGTATAGAATGCTCTATACCACGTACGATTTTACTAAATATGTAACCACCCAAGATCTAGGAGATTCAATGAAAGAACAAGAGAGATCAAATACGAGAAAATAATTTTATTCTATCAAATGATGCAAATAATGAAAATGATAGATTACTTACAATGAATTAGAATACACAGGGAACCCCTTAGTTATATAGACCACGGTGAGACATGATTTCATAACATTATGAGATGTGTTTTAATCTTATGAGTTAAGACATAAAGTGATAAGTATCTTATGTGTAACTTAAGTAAACTTAAGAAAATCATGTGAATAAGACCTAGGTGATGAACTAGTTAGGTAAAACATCTTGTTCAAACCAACAAGAATTGTCTCCTATGTGGGTAAAAGTACAAAGTTGTGTCACACTTTTAGCCAACATATCATCATAAGTGAATTTAAGTATTTCTAATTAAAAATGTATTTGGGTCAAACATATGATCTTGTAAGATTCATTATAGCTAAGTTAGATATATCCACAACTTTTCCAACTAAAATTGTTGGCTAAATACATATGTAGCACCACTTGGAGGCCAATTTACCAAAAAAAAAATTATTTGAAAAATTTGATGTTTTAACAATTTCTACTCATGTAAATAACATTTTTAAAAAAATATAAAAATACCCTTTTGTAGATCCATAAGTCTAGTTTTCAAAAAATATATATTTTAATATTTAAATTATTATTTATATTTTTCTTTTAATTTTTACTAAAAGTAGGTTATCAACACAAAATATTAGGTTTATTACCATGACAAGGAAAAATAGTAAAACTTATTTAAAAAATTGAAAAAAATATGATGCACTAGATAAAAGAATATATATCAAGAGGGTATATTTTTTTTTCTATTTTGAATAAATAGATAATATGAAAGTTGGCATCCAATGGAACAACTATGTTTTAATGTGCGCACATTCTAATATTTATTTAAAAAATGTATATTTATCAAAATTAGAAAAAAAAAATTCATGTGCACTAAAGTTTCAAGTTATAAATACACAAAAAAATTGAAGGATAAAAAATAAAAATTACTATATAAAGGTTGATGTCTCATGTGACTTCATTTTTTCAACATTTTTTAGCAACT
Source organism: Sequoiadendron giganteum (assembly GCA_007115665.2). Lineage (NCBI taxonomy): Eukaryota > Viridiplantae > Streptophyta > Pinopsida > Cupressales > Cupressaceae > Sequoiadendron > Sequoiadendron giganteum. Next base: position 179,202,991 of record CM021100.1, read on the forward strand.
AAATTATAGTGTCACTTTATAAAAAAACTATATTCAAATAATTTTTATTTTTATTTTAAAATACAAGCATAAAATATACTAATAAATATATATTTTATTAGTTTACATCATTTCAAAATTCAAAACATATATGCCACTTTTTACTGATTCAAGTTTAAAACTTAGATCAGTGTTGGTTGTTTGCTTTAAAAATTGGGACACAACTTTGTGCTTTTACCCATGTGCAGTACATAACTCATAATATTTTAAATTTCCTATGTATGTTGATTGTTAAATATTTCTAAATGACCTTGTTACTGATTTAAAAAGGAAGTATCAAATTTCCTATTATAATGATCAACATGACTTAGTTGGCATGATCTATGTCATGATATTGCTATCAAAATTCAATCGTGTAGTTTTCGAGTCAAACTGATTGACCCATGATTCATGAGTAGTGGTTCACAAGAACCCATATCTCATGATAATGAATGGTCCACTTAGCACTCATTGCATCTAGGTGATGCTCACAGAGGTGAAGCATTGGTTCGTCCCGAGAGGTCACCCATCCTAGTACTGCTCCAGCTCAAGCGCGCTTAACCACAAATTTTCCCCCAAGGTTAAGCTCACTTAGTTTGCTACCCAATTTTCAAAACCTTCAGCAAGTGTTATGCCTTATGAAACATTCATAACCTCCTACTTATCAATGATCTATGTTTCTTATTTTTCTTAGTTTTGTTCCTCTAGCTTAGAGTTGAAAATTGATTCTAATGAGTTAGAACGAGTGCACAATGAGGTAGTCTTTGAAAAAAAAAAATGAAGGCTTTGAATTTAATGTAAAATTGGTTGATGAGGTTAATGTTTATGGTACATCTTATCCAATAGATTATGAGTGCTTTGAATTTTTAGTCTAGATTGATTAACTCATGATAGAGCATAATTATGATTTTGATAAAAAGTACTACAATAGAGTTGGGTATGATATACATGACAAATACAATGTGTACATTCCACATGGTAAAATATTAGTTTGTGTGTGTGTGTCTTCTACATCTTAAACATCTTATAGGATCTTGATATGTCCCACTTTATGTCCTTAAACAAAAGCCACTATTGGAGTGTTCCAAAATTTTCTAAAAGTTCCTTAGGGTTTTAGCCTTTCTATTTTTCCAAGGTCTTTTATCTTATAATTCCTTTCTAAAACCCTAGCCTATATTTTTCATGGCCCCTTATGTGCATTATTGTTATAATCTTCTATTTTAACACTAATTAGCTTTTTTCAGTTTATTCACTCAATTTTACAGCTTAATCTATCCACTAGTGTCACAATCCTATTGGATTCTTGCTTTATTTAACTAATGTTTTCTCACACTTAATTTATTCCTTAAGGTTGCCTAGTTATGGTCATGCTTTTACTTTAGGTCCTTGTTGGCACTCCATATGCCAAATTCTAATGGAATCATGAGGGCCCTTCACATCATAGTTTTTATTGAAAGTCTTATTTTAAAATTACAAGTTAATGATTTCATGCCATGTGTCCTTGAGTGTTAATTCATATCTTACAATTCATTTAATGTTGTTATTTTCTAATGCTAAGTTGGCATCCCTCAATTGGTCTATTAATGCTTATTTGTACATGTCAAAGAGTAAGCACAAAATGTGTTGTTAGTTTGGATAGTTGGCAACATTACAATACATCATGTGGCTCCATCACATCATGGTTTGAGGTGCGGACCCCACTCTCATATGCATAATGTGTAATGGCCTCATGTATATTTTTTGTAGGTATGCTAAATTGGGGTTCCAACTTGGCAATACCTTTTAAGGTGGCAAACTGGTGGTAGGTTCTTATTGCATTGTACATGACTCCTTTGAATTATAATATTTAGTGTGGACCCCACTTCCACTCTCACAATATGTAATGGCATTTACTACCTTGGTTTCTTGTTGGAAAATATAATGTATGGTGGCAAACATTTGGTAGGTTGTTATTGCATCATGTGACCCCTTCACATTATGACTTTAACTTGAAGTCCTTCATTAAAATGGTGAGCTAGAAGTACCCTAACATTTATCCTTGATAATATGATTGTACATATCAATTCTTTTGGCACTATACTAAATTGATGGTTTATGATTGGATCATAAATACTCATGTGTGAAATTTGTAGGGAAAGTATTGATGTCTTGTTAACTTGCAACAATTGGAAATAGTTGATTACATCACACACTCCATATTATGGTATTGGATGTGGACCCCACTTTCACTCTTGTGATACATGATGGATTTTTTCATCTAAACTAAATATTGATATGGTTTCCATGTTGACAAGTACTTTATGTAGTGGTAGGATAAATGGTAGATTTTCATTGCATCATACTACTCCTTTAGATAATAGTTTTTATTGTGGATCCCACATGCTTATGTGTAATGCTTGATGGAATCAAAGGTAAAGTGATGTTGCATATCATGGCTTAGTTGTTAAAATATGGAAAAATATTGAGATATTATCAAGCCATATGTTCACTTGGCCACTTGTCTATGTAAGGAAGTTAAGGTAGCAGAACAACTTCCTACACTAATCTTGAGAGGAGAAAAATGAAAAACTTTATAGATCTTTAATAGTTACAAAAATTTAAACACAAATATCATGCACACCACAACATAATGATTTACGTGGGGAAATCCCTTTTAGGAGAAAAAACCCACACTCCAAAATTCGACCAATATATTATTCAGAAATCAAAATATTACAATATACTTACAGAGAAAGCTTCTCACAAGAGTATCACCACTAGAGATCAAGAGACAACCCAACCGCTATCAAACTCTCAAAAATACATCCCACCTGCTTATAACAAACTTTTTGGAATCTTCTAGAATTAGGGTTTAGAAGGTCATTTTTCATTTGACGTGTTAACGGAAAAGATTTGATGAGTCGGCAGGAAAAAAAACCTCGATGTGTCAGCGGGAAAAAACCTTGATGTGTCAATGGGAAAAAACCTTGGCATGTCAATGAATATTTTTTCCCCACGTCTTACTACGACTGTATAGTATTTGCATTATCAATCACCACCTATCAACAATAAACTGTATATAATTGCAAGGTTGAGACACATTTTCCCAACAGTCTAACACTCCAACACTCCTATTGGCTAAATTTTATAGCTTGTCTCTTAGTGGTACCAAGTATAAAATAAAAACATAAATTTGGCACTTGGCAAGTATTCAAAGGACATGCTATGTTTGATGTTGTAATGTATGATAACCATCGATATTATTCACTTAATAAGATCAACTATTAACATTAAAAAAAATTAAATAAGTTAATGTTTGTGTCAATAGTCTTTTAGTCTTTATGTTAATATACAATTAGTTATTTCTAGGGTTGTTCAATGGCCCATAACCATTTATGATCCATTAGTTTTATAGTTTCCTCATCAAATTTTCTTCTACTTTGAAGCAATTGATTTAGTATGAAGGGTTGGATTCACATTTAGTGGTGGAAAGGGAATATGACCCATATTCCCATTAATTCAACAATTAAACCTATAATTCCTTATGGTCTTCATGATTTCCGTTCTTGCATGTCTTCGGAGATTTTCCTTAGCATTTTGCATAGGAGGATAGTTTTTTTGGCAATTAATCTAGTAAAATGTTTCACCCATCCACATGGGGTTTATCTATATTATTTTTCTATAAATGAATAGTTTTTATTTGTTGTGAAGGGCTGGAATGTGAGGAAAATAACCTATATACTGTATATCACAGTTGTTTAAGTAAATAAAAAGTTTCAATATTGTCTATTCATTGTACCATGATACATATATATGATAGTTATAATTGAATGAGGGTTTGATTGCATGATTTTCTCTTTTTCTATATTGTTTATTCTTGAAGAAAAATACACTTTCAAGGAAGGTGAAAAATATTTGTTTATACATTTTATATATGACTTGGTATTCTAGTTGGTGCACTTTCAAGGAGAGAGAAATCTTTCCAAAAAAAAAATAGGGTTTGAAATATTTAAAGAGAGGTTAAATTAAGTAGAATTTTGTAGTTAAATGACATTTGTAATGTAGGTTATTGTAAGACAATAACCATCCATCATTATATGGCAATGAAATATATTTTCAACCATAATAAATATTATTTTCAATGCAAAGTGTTGACAATATTTGGCGACTTTGTATTCCCTTGAATAGGCACTAGTCGGTGTATAGAAAACCACCCAACCCACTCACTTATAAAGAAGAAAAATCATCAATGTGTAGTTTACTTTTATTTTATTTTTCTATGTGCGTGTGTGATCATTAAGTGTACGATGAAGGTATGTGAATGTGCAATATTTCAAGAATCCTTTCCTTGCATATGAATAATTTTATCTGCCTTACAATGTGATAAACCTATTGCATTTCATAGAGAATCCAATCGATATTGATAGGGCTACCCCCTAGGTTTTGTAGATCTTAAAGTGTAGGAGAGATTTGGTTATTTCTCATTCATTGATCCAATATCTTAGCAATTTTGAGCATAGAGATTAAAACCTCTTAGTCCAAGTTTTGAAAGTAGGTTGGAGAACTAACAAGGGTTATAGGGCTACACCATGCTCATCTTAATTTTTGTGATATGCATAAAGATTAGTTGTGTATTAAGGAGTTTACTAGGAAATAATTTATTCTCCTTTGGTTAAACGCTTGGATAATAATTCAATGACTTTGGAAATGATCAAAGATATAATGCAAACATGCAATATGTCGCACAATGTTGATGCAATTCTATTTTCGCATGATAATACTCTTGATGCTCTTTCGATGTGTGCAAAATCTTAGATATTCACTTGATGCTAGATAATTCAAATGAATTAGGACCTTAGTCCTTTAATATAACCCCAAAGAGGACAAGTTAAATGTTTTGTGCTCAAGTGGGCACACAATGTCTAGTTGGGAGTGTAAGTAGACCCAAAATCTAAATTTGAATTTTAAAACTTTGAGGTTCATTTCTCGAAATCATGCAACTACCATTAGTTACACAAATTGTAGATCTAAACCTAGGTAGAAAATGAACAAATTGAAGATAGGCACTAATTCCTAACAATAAATATAGATTGAATAAATAATCTTATACTATATACCAACTTTACATAAAAAATAACAAGATCAAAATCATATTATATTACATCACACTACTTATACATTTATAATTGCATAAGAAAATCAAACCAAAATATTGAACAGCAAAGCAATAACCCTTTCCCTTCACTTTATTAATTAATATAAAGTTCACTTTAACTCTAGACCAATTGGCTCACTTTTTAGTTTTTATAACCCAAAACTTTGTGCACCTACCAAAAATTCCTTCTAGATGATTAGATGATTAGACTAAGGTTCAAAGTTCACAAAACAATAAAATAATTTTTTTAATTGGGAATTCAGAAGAAAAATCAAATCACATAATTTGATGCACTGAAGCAGTGCATAGATGCCACTTGTACATAAAAAAGCTTGTAATGTAATCCATTTTATTGCATATCATGACCATACACCTGACCCAGACCTACATGTCCATCATTATTAAGTCTCTGCATACTGTGGAATACTACAAAATTGGTTAACACTCTGCCAGACTGCACTGATTTATCTTCAGTAAGAAAATGGCAATTCATTAGTTGTATGCAACTGAAAACAAATTATGCAGCTCGGCATACTTTGAATGCTGACAGTACTGTTTCCTTTAATCAAACAACCATTCAAATAAGCTCTCATGGCGCTAAAATAGAATTTAGAATTTCCTCAATTCTAACAAAACAATACAAAAAGGTACACATCCCCATGAAAGTTTGAAATTTGTATGGAAAACACCAAAACATATTCAAACTTTCATCAATATTCATTTTTGACTTACCTTGGCCACTGTAAATGTGGACAAAATACATCATAGTTTGAGAACACCCACACCCAAAACAAAATTCAAACTTTTTGCACATGCACAGATGATAACAAATTTTGTGACAACACTCAAAACCAAATGAAATTCAAACTCTCTGCACATGCATTGAACAAAATGTGAACACGTATATGAAGTTGAAGTTCTCCATGTGCCCAGAAAAATATGGCATATATTATAAATAGCAGTTAATAGTATAACCCACATGATAGATTGTATTGGTGAAGTTTCGATGGTGAAGTTTCAATGCAGACAAAGCAAAAAAAACTATTGCATTTATTATAGATAGCAGTTAAAAGTATAACCCACATGATACATTGGATTGGTGAAGTTTCAATGCAGAGAAAGCAAAAAATATTGCCTTTATTATAGATAGAAATAACCCACATGATACATTGGATTGGGAAAGCTTCTGTTGTTATTAATGCAGATTATTACGTTTCCCCAGGGTGAGGAGCATGCTTTCTTAATAGGGACTTATGCTGTGTGCAGGTTCTGTGATAAGTTACAGGCCATTCAGGTCATAAGTTTGGTTTATATGGGCAGTGGGGCAGTGGGGCAGTGGTCAGAGAAGGTGGGTGCAAAGCAGGCAGGTCTGAACTGAATTGAATTGGGTTTTAATGGGCACCTTAGAATAAAGCAGGTTGTGCCATGCCAATATTGTTGGTGGTACTTACTACTAGGAAAAAGTGATATATGTACAATCTGTCACATGGGTGTTGGGCCAGCAAGGTTTAAAGACCAGGCATATTCAATTCGTTCAATGGATGATGTGTTCTTGGGGCTATAATACTCTTCATTTAGATTTGATGAAGATAGAAGATGAAAGGATTTTAAGCCTGGGTTTATCTGCCCCACAGTTAAGTCACATGGAGTTCACATGGTGACATGAAAGTTATCAGGCATGTGGCAGTTACCCAGGGGGGTTTATATTAAATTTCCTTGAGTATATGAAATGTACAACATGGTTTTGCACATGGTGGGAGTATATAGGAGAATGAATAGTGAAAATGTGGACTGAAGTATCGTCTGATGGGTGGGTGCATATTAGATGGTCACTTACATTCTGAAGCACTTAAGGTCATGCTGTGATGATTGGCCTCTAACATAAATGAATGGGCTAGTGTATGTTATGATTAGTTTTGGAATAGACTTTCATAGAGGAGTGTCCACTTTCTCTCTATTTGGAAGATTGTAGAGTGAATGAGACTTTGAATTTTATTTTATTTTGATGAATACATGTGTCAAATATTGAATTTTGAATTTATTTTATTCATCGAATGTTGTTATATATATATGATGGTATAGAGAGTAAATAAAATGATTAAAAAATAATTTTATAAAATAACATTTATAGTAAGATTGTTTAATCTTTTTATAAAAGTGTAATCATGAAGCTTAAATATTTATGTCAATTTTTATTTACTTTTATAATTTTTTTAGAGAATGATTTATTAATTTTACATATCAACAAATGATAATTTTGTGTGAATTAGTCTACTCCTTTCAAGTCCTTACTAATATAATTACACACATTCTTATACACTCATCCCCCTACCTTATCTACACATACACTTGTTTTGATATATTCATCCAAATTATGCATATATTATGTCTATCCATACTCTCATTTTGATATATTCAATCAAGTGATGTATTTATTATATTTATCCATGCATTTGTCCCCATAAATCTATTATCCACCTTGCTTTTACCATTTCCATGTCATGGATCATTGTCATAAGCATAAGGCCAATCCTATAATCATGGATATGAGACTCAAACTTGCAAAATTGAAATACAAATTTTGGCTAAGTATTGTTCATTTCTTTCTTACTTAGAGTTGAATAGACACACAATTGCACAATTTATTGTTATGTCCCATTTAAAGGTATTTTTTAGTTGCATTCATTCCACCTTCCTATCTTATTCAATTATTCACATCAAAGGAACAAGCTAGGAACACTTCCACTGCTACACTAAAACAATAGAGCATCGCATAGTCATCTAAGAGCATTTGCATAACAACATTGTTGTTTTTATCATTAGCACAACTATAAAGTCAATCTTTTTTAGAAAATCATATAATAGAAGTATACAAACAACCAAATCATTTCCACAAGATACAAGATAGACCCATCTTTGCAAAAAAAAGACCTATAGTTTCAACCCCTCATAGATAATGTAGATTATTCACATTTTGAGGCAAAGTTCATATATATAGTTCTACTAGTTTTCAATCTCAAGATATCTACAATTTAGAATCATATATGAACAAAAATATCCATCTCTCTCGAGCATAGAGCTAAGTACTTACTTTAGCATTAATTATGTATTTCCAATGCCCACAATGTGTTGATTATTTGGAATAGACTTTCATGGAGTGTCCACTTTCTCTCTATTTGGAAGATTGTAGAGTGAACAAGACTTTGAATTTTTGAATTTATTTTATTCATCGAATGTTCTTATATGGTGGTCTAGAGAGTAAATAAAATGATTAAAAAATAGTTTTATAAAATTAAATTTATATATTAAGATTGAATATTCTTTTTATAAAATTATAATGACGGAGTTTAAATATTCATGTCAATTTTTATTTAATTTTGTAATTATTTTGAGAGAATGGTTAATTAATTTTGTGTGAATTAGTCTACTTCCCTCATGTCCTTCCTAATATAATTACACACATTATTATACATTTATCCCCTACCTTATCTATACATACACTCATTCTCATATGTTCATCCAAATTATGTATTTACTATGTCTATCCATACTCTTATTTTGATATATTCAATCAAGTTATATATTTATTATATCTATCCATGCACTCATCCCCGTAAATAGATTATCCACCTTGCTTTACCATTTCCATGTCATGGGCGATTTCATAAGCATAGGATCAATCCTATGGTCATGGATATGAGACTCAAGATTACAAAATTGAAATATAAATTTTGGTTGAGTATTGTCCATTTCTTTCCTACTTAGAGTCGAATAAACACACAATTGTATAATTTATTGCTATCTCCTTCTATTTAAAGGTATTTAGTTGCATTCATTCCACCATCCTATCTTATTTGATTATACACATGAAAGGAACAAGCTAGGAACACTTCCATTGCTACACTAAAACAAATCTATCATTGCACGGTCATCTAAGAGCATTTGTATAACAACATTGTTACACTAAAACAAATCTAGCATTGCGCCTCAACTCTTCTTAAGGCCAATTCTCCAATCTTATTCCTTATTGTTATCTTTTTGATGATGGATCACTATGTGTGATTCGAAACGTAAATGCAAAAAGGCATACACAGATAAAACCAAAAGCATTTATACTATATAACAAAATTGTTGTTTTTGTCATTTGCACAAATATAAAGAATCTTTTTTGGGGGGGTTTACCTAGGAGAACATGAAACCTAACAATTCTAGCAAGCTTCTCAACAAATTATAATTTCCACCGGTCCATATAGTAGACAAGATAGAGGCCAATTTAGCAAATCATAGAATAGAAGTGTACAAACAACCAAATCATTTCCACAAGATACAAGATAGACCCATCTTTGCAAAAAAAAAAACTATGGATTCGACCCCTTATAGATAATGTAGATTATTTAAATTTTGAGGCAAATTTCATATATATAGAATTAGTTTTCAATCTCAAGATATCGACAATTTAGAATCATATATGAACAAAAATACCCATCTCTCTTAAGCACAGAGCTAAGTACTTACTTTAACATAGGTAAGTGTAAAAAGATGGGGGACCAAAAAGGGGTCTTAAGTGGCCACTTTTTTCTAAAATCAAGAAAGATTGACCTTGGATGAGAAAATGAAGATAGTTACACTCAAAATATGAAGATGCAACAAAAACAAGAGTCATAGTGTTCCAAATCTACTTTCTAAACTTTTTTTTTCAAATCGGAGAGATTAAAGGGTTTAAAAAGGGGGCAATATAAATTGGCCGTATTTTTTTTTTTTTTAAATAACATAGCATTTGGTGTGGTCCCCTAAAATGTTAAGTTTTTTTTAGTATTTCAAAAATCACTTTGATGAGAAATTAGCTAACACCATGTAGTTTATCCCCAATTTTTTTGGTAATTTTTTAATGAAAATATATGTTTTTACTAATTTTCAAAGTGGACACATTTTTTAAAACAAGAAATTGAACGTGCTACCCCCTAATTTTTTTAAGAATTGATCAAAAATCAAAATTTTTAATATGTGTAGAATGGAGTCTAGTTTCTAAAAATGTAATTTATTTTAAACTTCAATAAACGATTAAACAATAAAGTCAAAAATACCAAATATTGGTTTTCGACAAACAAATGAATACACTAACAAAATAAATTAAAGATGAAAACCTTAACATACTCAAAACGTGAAAAAAATTATGTCATTAGATAGCTAAGAGAGAGCTTAACATTATCATGGTGCTCTTTTGACTTGACATTGAAACACGTGCAAACCTAATGGGGAGCATGCTTGAGATTATGTCATTTTTTTAATAATTTACAAAATCACATCTTTGGACGTTGAAAAGTCATTCCAAGCCTTTGGGTTGGAAGCCTAAGGAAAATCCAAGCCAAAGGCTTGGAAATTTTCAAAGAAAACAAAAGCACAAGCACATTATAACACACTCATGCTATTTGAATGCATTCACAAAATGTGAGAATGTTATTGTTAGTGTAATTAATATTTAATTACACTTGCATAACTTTACTTAGGTTGAGCTAATTTTAGGTCAACATTAGGGTTGCATACTTTGCTTTTATAAAGCAAATCATCTCATTGTAATATTGAATTCCTGGATATATCATTTTGCACATTCGCATGCAAAGCTCTGTTTTTTTATGTTTTCTCTTCTATGGAAGGTGTTTAGGTTTGCATGTCTGATCTAGGGTTTCTAACATGGTATCAGAGCCTTGACATGCAGCCCCTTCTCAAATTCTGGAGAAAACCATTGCAGATTTCATTCGGGGTTCCTCGAGGATTTTATGCCTTGAGTTCATTTATGCAGCGTTTTGGATTAGATCGGGCCTTTCCATTGGATTCAGAGCACTAGAAAAAGTCAGGTTTGGCTTTTATTTTGCAGATTTTGGTCATGATTTGCCAGATCTGTGAAGGTTTCAGTTTTGGTGATTTTTTGGAACCTCTGGAGGTAGCCGTTTTTTTGAAGCATTTTGAGTAGAAACGGAGGTCACCATTGCGTTCACAGCAGCCAAAAACCCTAAGATCGCCTTTCATTTCATTGATTTTGATGAAGTTGGCTCAGAGGGCAAAATTTTTTTGCCAGGGAAGCCGTACGGCCTCCCCGGCACGCATTCCGAGGCAATTTTTCTCATGAAAATCGAGAAAAAAAATCAAACGCTGCGTTGATTTTTGCGCCCGCAGTTTAAATGGTTCTCGCTGCCACTGCGCCACCAGGCGGCCACCCAGCAACCACCGTCGCCGGTGGCTTCCCCACCCAGCTCTGTCGGCCTGAGCGCAGCCCCCGCTGGCTCCACTGCATCAACAATCGACATGGGGGACCGGGCACTATGCGCCCAGCCCCCGGCCGGTCCTCAACTCTCCGTGCGGTCGTATGGGTGACCAGGGGCTCCACCCCAGGCCCTTGTCCGCTAGCCCCTGGTCGCATGCAGGACCAGGGGCCGAAATTTTTGAGCCCCCTGGGCTGCCTGCAGGCCTTATTGGCCTTTCTGGAGCACTTTCACGAAATCAGGTATAACTTTTGCGTACGGTGTCCGTTTTTCACAAACGAGATACCATTGGAAAGCTGATTCCGGTGCCAATCTATTCAACATTTTAGTTTTTTTAGATTTTTCTCCAGATTTATTTTGCAGGTCCTTGAACTCAGATGTTGTTGTTTTCACTCCGGAGGGCATATCTTTTGACTTGGTAATCCTTTTTTCGCCATTCTTGCTGCATTGGAAAGCTGGTTCAGTCCTCTACACAGATCTAAGGTCTATTTTCATTTTTTATTTATGCATGTTAGTCATTCTCTCCTTTTGCAGTCATTGGGGATTGTAATAAATGAACTGATATAAAGTTCCATCGGGGGGGTTTCTTGCATAATAATCTTCATCATGTTTTGATGGCAACTCGCATGGGTTGTAATCTGGGTTCTTAGTTTCTTTTGGCCACATTTTGTCTGAGCTTGACACATATCAGATTCATTTTTGGTTCACACTTTAGATTGAGAGCCTATGGTTAGTGATCTGCATAAGATCCATCTCAGTTTGAGGGCCACTAAATTTGTGGTTATTGTTCCCGAGTCTGTATGGTACTTTTTCCCATGGAATAGTTTCAGTCTTAGTTTGACATCAACATCGAGATTCACAACTTCCAGATTCTGTCATCATCATTTCATCTACTGTTGCTCTATGGATTCCAGGGTTGTTCTAGTTTGGTGTTTTCGAGTGTTCTGTGGCATCGGGTCTGCTGTCACATTATTATGATTCTGATATGGTTTCTTGTAGACAAAAGTATCTTTTCTTGCTTGCCAAATTGCGGTTCCAGTGTTACTCTACAGTGTTCTTCCAGTGCTTCTTTGTAGCAGTCATCTCATTGTAGGGGGGGTTGTCCCATTGAGTTTTCCTTCTCTACCTCATTATTGCATTTGTACATGGGTACCTGATCAGGCCTAGTTGTCGGGACCCATTCATGCTTTCTTGCATTCATCTTAGTTTTAGGTGCATGCTTATTTTAGTCTCCCTAAGTTTCACTTATGGGGGGGTGTTAGTGTAATTAATATTTAATTAAACTTGCATAACTTTACTTAGGTTGAGATAATTTTAGGTCAACATTAGGGTTGCATACTTTGCTTTTATAAAGCAAATCATCTCATTGTAATATTGAATTCCAGAATATATCATTTTGCACATTCGCATGCAAAGCTCTACTTTTTTATGTTTTCTCTTCTATGGAAGGTGTTTAGGTTTGCATGTTTGATCTAGGATTTCTAACAGTTATATTATGCTCGCGTTATGTGATTGCACATAACTTGAGCACATTATAACGTGCTCATGTTATGTTATTGCACATAATGCGAGTGTGTTATAACACATTCACATTATTGTTTGCTTTGGAGATTTCTTTCTCTTTCTCTTATCCTTTGGTGAAATTATATACATGAAATAAACATTTAGGTTATTTATATATGGAAATTTTCTTTCTTATACTTTAAGTTATATTGAACATGTATATAGTTTCAAGATGTTTGAGAATGGTTTTGGATCTCTAGGAGTTATAATGAAAATTCTAGGTTTTGAAAGATCTTATATTTTTCAAACAGTCAAATTTTAGTAATCAACAAGTCAAATTTTAGTAATCAGTAAGTTCCCATCATCTTGCTCTCTCGCTCTCTCTCTATCTCACTCTATATATACCTTGCACTCTCTCTCTCTCTCTCATTCTTTGCTTTCCTTCCTACTTCTCTTTATTTATCACTCCCTCCCTATCTCTCTCCCTACTTCCCTCTCTAACACTCTCTCTCTACCCCCTCTCTACTTCTCTTGATCTCACCTCTCTCTCCTTAACTACCTCCTTCTCTCTCTATTTCTCTATATATCTCATCTCCCTCTCTCTACCTACCTCTCCCTCCCTCTTTGTATCCCAATCTCTACCTCTCTTTGTATCTACTTATTTTTATCTCCACTCTCCATCCCTCCATCCATCTCTCTCTTCAGGTAGGAAGAGGTGAGTAGAGAGAGAGATACAGTGAATAGTAGTTAGAGAGGGAGAGGGAAGGAGGGAGGGAGGGAGGTAGGTAGAGGAGTGGTGTTGAGAAGTAGAGAGAGGATGGAAGGATGGAGAGAGGCATGAGATAGAGAGTAGAGAGGGAAGGATAGAGAGAGAGAGAGAGAGAGAGAGGAGGGAGGGATAGGTAGTAAGGGAGGGAGAGAGGTGAGATAGAAAAAATTAGATAGGGAAGGAGAGAGAGATGTGATAAAGAAATAAATAGAGAGGGAGAGAGAGGGAGGGAGAGAGATAGAGAGAAGTATATAGGGAGAGAGAGAAGGGATGGACGGAGGTGAGATAGACACAACTAGAGAGGGAATGAGAGAAGGGGGAGGAGGGAGGGAGAGATAGATATGATAGGTAAGAGTAGAGATGGAAGGAGAAAGTGGAGAGGGAAGGATGAAGGTGGACATATTGAGAGAGAGGAGAGAGAGAGGGAGAGAGGAGGTGATATATAGAGAAGTGATGATGAAATGACGAAGGTGGAAGATTGAGAGAGGGAGAGAGAGTGGGATAGATGAGATAGATAGAATTAGAGAGGGAAGGTGGGAGAAAGAGTGCGGGATAGGTGAGATAGAAGTAGAGAGGGAAGGTAGGAGAGAGAGGTGATATAGAGAGTAGAGAGGGAGAGAGAGGGGGGAGGAGGAAGGTGGATAGATTGAGAGAGAGGGGGGCAAGATGGAGGGAGAGAGTGATAAAGAGAAGCATATAGGGAAGGATAGAGAAAGAGGGAGAGGGAGGGAAAGGTAGGGAGAAATAGAGAAAGGTGAGAGAGAGAGAAGTAGATAGAGAGGGAGAGAGAGAGAGAGGGTGTGAGAGATAAGGGAGGGATGGAGGGAGAGGTATAAAGGGAGAGATAGGTGAGATAGATAGAACTAGAGAGAGGGGGGCTAGAGGAGGAAGGGAGAGAGAGGTGAGATAAATAAAAATAGAGAGGTAAGGAGAAATAAAGAGAGAGAGAGAGAGGTGATAAAGAGATAAGTATAGAGGGAAGGAGGAAGGTGGAGATATTGAGAGAGAGAGAGGGAAGGAGGGAGTGAGAGGCAGGGAGGAGAAAGAGAGAGATATAGAGAAGTAGAAAGGGAAAGAGAGAGAGAGAGAGGGAGATAGTGACAAGGATGGAGGGAGAGAGGGGGGGAGGGAGAGAGAGAGAGAGGTGAGATAGGAAAAATTATTAGAGGGAAAGAGAGAGATATGGGAATTAGGGAGGGATATAGAGGCAATATAGATAAAAGTAGAGAGGGTAGGAGAAATTGTGAAAGCAAGAGAGAGAGGTGATATAGAGATAAGTAGAAAGGAAAAATGTGGAGAGATTGAGATAGGGGCAGAGAGAGGAGGTGATATAGAGAGAAGTAGAGAGGGTAGGAAGAATGTGGGGATATTGAGAGATATAGGGAGAGAGTGGGATGGATGAGATAGAGATTAGAGAGGGAAGGTGGCAAGGAAGAAGGAGAGAGAGAGAGAGAGAGAGAGAGAGAGAGAGAGAGAGAGAGAGAGAGAGAGAGAGAGAGAGAGAGAGAGAGAGAGAGAGAGAGAGTGATATAGAGAGAAGGGTGGAGATATTAAGAGAGAGAGGGAGTGGTAGGGAGGGAGATAGATATAGAGATATGTAGATAGGGAAGGAGAGAGAGATAAAGGAGGGGGAAGGAGGGAAGGAGAGAAAGGTGAGATTGACATAAGTAGATAAGGAAGGAGAGAGAGGGTTGGGAAGAAGGGAGGGAGAGAGAGAGAGAGAGAGAGGTGAGACAAAGAGAAGTAGAGAAGGAAGGATAAAGTGAGAGATTGAGAGAGAGAAAGAGAGATAGAGAGTGGGGGAGGGAGGGAGTGAGGGAGTGAGGGAGAGGTAGAGAGGGGTAGGTGTTATAGTGATAAGTAGAGAGGGAAGCGGGAAAGGGGATAGATTGAGAGAGGGAGAGAGAAATTGGTAGGGAGGAAGAGAGAGAGGTGAGATAGAGAGAAGTATAAAAGGAAGGAGAGAACAAGAGAGAGAGGTGGGAAGGAGGAAGGAGAGGTGGAGAGGGAACTATAGAGTGAGAGGGAGAGAGAAGGTGGGAGGGATGGAGGGAGGGAGAGAGGGAGGGGGAGGTAGATAGTGATTGGTGAGATAGAGAGAATTAGAGAGGGAAGGTGGGAGGGAAGGAGAGAGAGAGAGGGGGAGGAGAAAGTGGAGAGATTAAAAGAGAGAAGGGGAGAGGGAAGGATGTATGGAGAGTTAGGGAGGGATAGATATAGAGATAATTAGAGATAGAATGGGAATTGAGAGAGAGAGGGAATTGATAGAGGAGGGGGAGAAAGAGAGAAGTAGAGATAGAATGAGGGAGGGAGGGAAATTTAGGGGGGAGAGAGAGAGAGAGAGTGAGGGAGGGAGAGGGGGAGGGGGTGGCAGAGGGAGAGAGATATATATATAAATAGAGAGAGGTGGGGGAGAGGGGGGTGATATAGAAATAATTAGAGGGGAGAGAGATAGATAGAGAGAGGAAAAAAGGGAGGGTAGGAGGAAGAGAGAAAGAGAGGGATAAAGAGATAAGAATGGAGAGGTAGATAGATAGTTCTTGAGCTCAAGGGAGAGAGAGAGAGGTCTAGAGTGTAAGGTATATACAAAGAGTGAGATAGAGAGAGAAAGATGATAGAGCTTGCTAATTATTGAAATTTGACATCCTGATTACTGAAATTTGATTTGTTGATTATTGAATTTTAACTAAGTCTAAAAAATTATAAGATCTTCCAAAAATTAAAATTTGTGTAATAAATCTTGGAAATTTGAAACCATTCTCAAACATCCTGAAACTATATACATGCTTAAAGTATAAGAAGGTAAATATCCATGTAAATGTTCATATATAAATGTTATGTAACTATTTATTTCATGTATATAGTTTCACTAGAAGAGAAAGAGAAAGATAAGAATTTCAAAAGAAAACAATAACACAAGTGTGTTATAACATGTTTGCATTATATCAATACAATCCCATAATGAGAGCGTGTTTCATTATAATGTTCTCACATTTTCTCTTTTATGGGACAAAAAAGTGGAGTGGCCACTTTTTGGTCCCCCATCTTGGTACACATGCCCACATGTAATTATGTATTTCCAATTCCCACAATGTGTTAATTATTTATCTAGGCTAATTTATTTGTATACATATGCACCTTATTATATTAGCGTAGATCAAGTTTATGAAAAGATTATATTTCCCTTACATTTTGGTGAATTCATCTACTCTTACACAATTAGATTTTGTCAAGGATTTCTCACAAATTGTAGGGTTCTCATATCTATAATTTCTTAGTTTCATCATCTTATATATAGATATGATCACCCTTTCATCACTTGCTTCATTAATACATACTTGTTCTAGGATTTGGTGTGCTTATTTGTATATCCAATATTTCACCCATCCTTCCCACCCTTGGATAAAACATTGTTTTTATACAATGAATTATCATGGCCCTCTATCTTTGGCAATTATTCATGCTTCCTTTATCGACTTTGACATGTTTATACAATTTTTGACATGTGATCATTTTATTCTTGATGCATTCATTATATTTTATCATACAAACATGACCACATTATCTATGGAAGCATTATGACATCATATATAATTATTTTCCTCTTTTAGGGATATGATCATTGTTTTTCCCTCCCTTTTGGATACCCTTACTATACTTATCCATTATTCTCATATCTTGTATGCTTCTCATTTGGATAGTGATAGTAGATTGCTAGATTTTAATAATACATTACCTTTGAACACCCTTCATAAAATTTGGGCTAATGATACATATCTTGTGAAGGATACTCATGATATATATAATATACCCCCCATTGTTCTGAATGATGATAATATGTGATGATCCCACACTCGCTACACCTATGCACAATGTTGTTGCACACTATGATGATATTATTTGTAGATGGCATGATAGTTCTACACCTATAAAGTCACTTCTTTAGATAGCACATCCCCTCCCATACATATTGATTATATCTCATTAGCCTCTCATGTAGATGATTCTTCATCACATTTTCCTACATGAAATGATGATATTATGACCATTAGCGAGGAGTTATTACATGATAATTATGATGGTATGTTTTTTTATTTTATGTTAAATTATTATTTCTTTCTAATTATGAGTACTTGGAGGATGATATCTTATTAATGTTGGTGTAAAATTACCTTCATTTACAAGTTTTATTCTACCCTTGTAGTTTAATCACTTTCTTAGGTGGTGAGTTGGTTAGAGAGGTACTTATCTCTCTTATTTATATACTCATCCCTTGATCAATGGTAGACATCAATTTGACCTAAACTCTTGAGTATTTGGTTGATTTGTAATAATATTTTTTCTTCTCAATTTCCTTGGCTTTATTTGCATATGGTATTAGAGATTTCAAGGTTAGAATGCTGGTTTGAATTCGTAAAACTCTATTTTTAATGTCTTTGTGAGTGTTTGTGGCTTCATGGGTTTTTTCTTTGGCATCATGGAAGCTTTGACTGTGGCTTTATGGAGGTCTTCTTTGGCATCATGAAAGCTACTGAGATATTTTACACCACAAAGTAGGTCTATTTGGATCTATATTGAAGGCAAATTTAACCTTTTCAAAGAGATTTATTGATGCCTGACTCTAATTCATTTCAAGGAGACATGTCTGGTTTGAATGCACAATCTTGGTCACATTGGATTTTTAGCCCTTGGTTCTGTTCAACCTAAGGGGGTTTAAACTTGACTTCCATTTCATAAAAAAAAAATCCTTTAATTTGTGAAACTTTTCCAAAGGTAATTTTTGTAAAAAAGTTTAGTGTGAATTTTTTAAGCAAATTTGGAAAAATTTAAAATGGATGTAACTTTTGATTGACAACTCAAAATTGAGTGTCATTTTGTTTGAAATTGATTAATTATTTATTCTTGATCCATTGGGAATGATTTCACACTAAAATTATAAAGTTTAATTTTATATTCCAATTGGACTTGCCTACACACTAAAACTATAAAGTGTCAAAATTATGGGGGGATTATACAAGTATTTTGTAATCATGACCTAAGATAAAGTTTCATTGTGGGTGGGTCCATCATGTCTTTCTATTTTTACTTCCATCCTTTTATTTTCAAGATAACTTTAGAGAATTATTTATCTTGGAAACAAGGGATAAAAGAATCATTGTCTTGATCAAGATCTACGTTCCCATCTTATTGGAATTTCTCTTGAGCCAAGTGATTGTGCTTGGACCATCATCCAATTTTTGTATGGAGACTTTAGATCTTCATCTAATAGTGATATTTCCCTAGATGATCAATTTATTTGGTTAACATACATTGATACTCCATCTCCTCCATCTACTATTGTATCTACAAATTTTAGTGTCGCTTCTTTGAAAGATTCGAGTAATTCAGTGCAATGGGATATTCATAATATTTTATATACAACTACTTGGGATGAGTACTTGGTAGACATTGTAGGTTAATTTTGTGGGTCCTATATCGCATACTTGGAGGTGTTAGGAAAAGTGGTGTCTCAACCTTGTAGTTAAAGAAGGTTAATATATTGAGCGCAAGGGGTTACAAGGGGGGTACCCCCCTTGTGGGATTCAGAGGGGATGATCCCCCAATCAGGGGGTTCAAAGGCCACATGCCTTGATGTGGGTTTGGAGGTAGCGCCCTTGAAAGTCACATTTTATGTAGATTTTATTATTGTAAATATGGAATATTTATCATTAGGTCTTCGATCTGACGATAGATATTTTCTTGGCTTGTATTTCCCTAGAATGAAACCCTATTTTATGAGGGCATTGTATTATGGTTGTGCATTGTGATGTATTCTAAGAGTCTAATAGTTGTTGTGTTGCCTCTAGATCTTTGGTTGGTGATAATCCTATGAGAAGCTTGCTCTACAAGTATATTGCAATCTTCATGATTTCTAAATAATATATTGCGCAGCTTTTGGAGTGGGCTTTTTCTCCCAAAAGGGTTTTCCCCTCATAAATCACTATGTTGTGATATGCATGATATTTATGTTCATTTCTATTTAAGTCTATGTAACCATTGTAAAGATCTATAAAGTTTTGCGTTATCCTCCTCTCAAGATTAGTGTAGGAAGTTGTTTTGTTACCTTAGCTTCCTTACAGGAGGAAGCTATTGAGGATATTTATATTATTTTTGGTGTTAGCTCCTATAGAATTGTATCATTTTCTTCAAATGTTATGAGGGCATCTTTAAAACCTCTCGTCCTTTCTCTATATCATCATTTTCATAGTTTGGCATTAATATGGAGACATTTGAGCAACATTTGAAGGGATTAGCTAACTCCATTTATGTCCAATAAATTGATACAAAATGGGCATGCATTTGACTCAATGGGCCAATAAATCCCTTATCAAGAAAATTTCAACTTAAGTGTGTTACATTTAATTTTGTCAACCATGGAATCATATTCTTCTTGGATGGTACCCACATTGTATGTGTAGTTAAATATTTCTAAGTTATCATAGAAGTTGTGCTTATAAAACCTGACTGAAGGTAAAATTAAATAAACTAAAACCTATCTTATTAACTCTAATTATTGATAGTTGCTCTAGGTAGATACTCCTGTTGGGATAATAACTAGATGCTTCAACTATGTTGTATTTATTTGTTGATGCAACTATTATTAAATAACTATTGCTAATAAAATGATTACCAATAACAATGTAAATCAAATCAACAAACAAAAGTATTAACAATCTATTCTAACAAATCATGAACAAACAATCTAAACTATGAAGAGTACTGCAATTACCTCAAGTGGCCCTTTCTTGCGTGGCTACAATCTCACAATATCCAATCAAATATTAACTCAATAATTCATCTATTTGATTGAATCTATTTTTTTATTGTATTCTAGATTTGTAAGTCAAATCTACTAGATCTCCAACTCATATAGGATTTTCCATATATACATGATCTAAACAGTCTAATTATTTTGAACTCTAAATAACTTAACAAATGTCAAGTCATCTACAAACATGGGGAGATGACTTATTCCTATCCTAAGTAAAACATGAATACAAAATTGATCATTTAGAGGTGCAAGTATCATAGTCCCATTATAACTCTTCATCACAAAGAAGGTGGTTATAAATGAAAGCATGCATAGTATAGAATAATCCATATTTATGAACCATGATCTACTATTTTCATAAATTCCTTCTTATCTTTGTAGATATCTTCATTGTTGGTGACAAAATTAGTGATAAATACAATTATCTATAAACAAACCACTAGACATTAGTGCACGTCACGCAAATTTCCACATGTAGCACTATAGTCCAAGAGAATTGTATTGATGTTTAAATTGCAAGTTAGTAAAGCTTCATCCATATTAATCATGGAATAAAATATTTGAATATCAAAAATAATATTTTATCATTATTTGTCAAGTCTAATCAGGTTCAATCTATAAGTGTGAAATTGCATAAGTATGTAATTTTTGACACTACAACTAAGATCCTGTGGACCTATTTTCTTAGTTATATATATAAGGAAGTTAAGGTAGAAGAACAACATCTTACACTAATCTTGAGAGGAGGGTAATGCAAAAAATTTCAATTATTTACAAAAGTTGCAAAAATTAAATACAAATCAACATAAATATCATGTACATACCAAAACACAATGATTTATGTGGGGAAAAACCTTTTGGGAGAAAAACCACACACTCCAAAAGTCACCCAATATATTATTAAAAATCATGAAGATTACAATATACTTGCAGAGAAAGCTTCTCACATCAGTATCACCAACTAGAGATTTGGAGGTAGCACACCATCTATCAAACTCTCATAATACATCAAGATGCACAACCTTAATATAATGCCCTCATAAAATAGGGTTGCATTCTAGGGCAAGACATGCCAACAAAATATATGTCGTCAAATATGAGACCTAATTATGAACGGTCCAAATTTACAATAATGATATACATAATGTAGTGTAGGAAATTGTATACCCTTTACAATTTCATAGTTTGTTTGGGTCCCTTAATTAATTGGACTTAATTAAGCTTCTAATTTGCTAAATTATGCATTCCAGAACCTTATTATTCTATTTTTCCAAAAGGGAAACCCAACATTTAATTAATGCAATTAATATTTTAATCACATTGGAGGATGAGTGTCCTGGATTTTTAGACCAAGATTGGGTGAATGGGTCCCCTTCAAGTCCTAGGACCCATTTTTGAATATGTTTTGGTGGTCTTTTAAAGATTCAAATTTTATATGCGCAATTGTTGGCTTTTGGAATCTAACTTTTGGGAAATTAGATAAACACCTATAAAAACATAGTCTTTTTATCAATTCAAAGATAAGAAACATAATCTAGCATTAAGGAAAAAATTCATGTGAGCAAATATCATTGTCAAGAGCATTCAAGATTAGATTTATCAATCATTTTTTGTAGCAATCAAGGTCCTAGTTAAAATCATGTTCACGCTTATGTGTGTTCATATCATCTTGTGAAGGTTAATATGCATTGTTGATCCTCAAAGCAGATCCAAGCATTCAAGTATCCAATAAAACAAGAAAAGCAAGATCAAGTTCCTTGGAGTGATGTGTTTGACTTCAATCCTCTAAGGGAATCCATTGAATATTTGGTGAGTTGTAGCCAACAAATGTTCACTCATCATTTCTTTCTCCATTGTCATTATCTTTATATCAAGGTTTAATTACCAAACATGGGGTTTGACTAAGGAAAACCCCCATTCAAACAAAACATTTTTCCCTCTTTGTATGTGCAAATTATAGGTTGAAGACGGATTGAAGATCTTGAAGAGAAATTTCACATTCTTGCATTTGTTGCATTTATTGTTGTCAAGTCATGAAAATTCCCTTGCAAAATTTATTTCTAGATTTTCGATAGTGGAACCTATGTAAGACAGAAGTTAAGATCCTGCCTCAGAGGACTGCATAAAGAAATTTAGGACCCCTAACCAGAACCCATTTGTCATAGGGAAAACCTATCCTTCAACAGATATCAAAACCTAATTTTGGTGGCTGGTACTTGTGTCCTAACCCTTCTCAAATCTACTTGCAAACTGTGGTTTCAGTTTCTATACTTTTAGGACTTTACATTTCATGTTCTAAGTCTTATAGTTCATTTAGTTTAATCATTGTATATCTTTTCATTTTGGTTTCAGATCTATCCCATTATCCTATTGCCCTGACATACTAAGATCCATATCTGATTGACTCACCTTTGAGGTTGAAAGTCAATCTCTACTCCTTGTGATCTCTTTCCTAATGAAATTCCCCTAGAGAAAGACACCTATTGTGGATCCTTAAAGTCCTATTTATTATTCCTTTTCCCCTCCATTTCACATTAAATGTGGCTTTTGAGGGCATTGCCCTCAAACTCTCATCAGGCATGTGGCCCTCAGATCCCCAACCTCCCCCCTTCTCTCCCCCTTCTCCCCACTACACCCCTACATGCTCAAATATATTAACCTCCTATGATCACAAGGTTGAGACACCATTTTTCGTAACTAGCTAACTAACTAACTAACTATATATACATATATATTATAGTGGAAGGCTTTTAGAGATAGTTGATAATTCTTTTTAGTAGGATTGTAGCATTACCAAAGTTGTCCAATAATTGGATTTAAGAAGTTTGCATATGAATGTATCGAAATTACATAGCCTTAGTGTGACCATTGTTTCCTAATGCTAACTACATAAGAGTTGGGATTAAAATGTGTCCTTGGGATTATAAGGCTTTGACACAGCACATGAATATGTGGCACATAAAAAGAAGATAGCTTCACAACCTTGGTAAAACTAGCATAGTGAATGACATTTCATCTAATTGACCTATGCAAAGTGATCTATAGATGGTTTGGAAAGCCACTTATAAATACATGAACCTCCTTTTTTACATGCTTCCCAACCCCCAATGCCTACCTATATCACATTAATTGTATTATACTCCTTCTCCCTAATATTGAAGCAATATATTGGATCACATTTTAGTTATTTGAAAACCACAAAATGCATGTACATGATGAGGTATTTCTTTAAAGGTGAATCCATCAAGGTGCCTTCATGATTATATCTTATTTATTTACATGTGAATTCTTTTCTGTTGACATGATTATGTATCACCAATTACCACAATGCTTATATGGCCATTAAGGGCCATCTTGGCTCACTTTCTTAGATAATTATACATTATTTAAGATTCATATCCATTACACTCTTTTTCCCTTATTACACTTTCCAACCCAATGGGGGGATATCATTTGGATATGCACTTTCATGATCAAATTTTACATTGTGTACTTGCATTGCCTAGCCATATTCTAAGAGTTACACCAAGGACACTACAAGCCCTCCCCATATTATTGAAATTACATGTTATTCCATGTATCGATATCTTCCTTACCACTAGGGACCTATTCACTTACCTTGACCATTGTATGCTCACATTGTCACATTAGAGGTATATTCCTTTTCTAATAAATAATGTTATAAAATAGGTGTTAATGGCCACTAATGGCCACACCACCATTGCTAATTTATCATTGATGTTGGGGGATACCTTATTCCTAGATGATATATCTAGCCCGTGTACATACCAAAATTACCATTTGACATGTTTTACTTGTTTATTGCATTATGCACATCATTAAAATTATTATTTTACACGATAATTTACATACTTACATGTTTATATTACATTCATATTCTATGTATCATTTTCCCTCTCCTGCAATTCCTTTCATCCTATTGATACAACTAATTTCAAAAGGGGTATATATTGTCATTGTCATTGTCATTTCTATGAATGAGATTTTAAGTGGTGACATGTGCTACATAGAGGCTCATTATTATGACTAAATAGATCATTATCACATGACATGTAAATGCTTCTTGCACTTTATTATCTTGCGATCACTAGGTGAGGCAAGTTCATATCATCTCTTTTGTTACTTATGATCAATTATGATAAAATTAAGCTTTCAATTGTTTTCACTAGTACTTACATAACCAAGGCTACTTGTGGCATTTTTTCACCTATTTCTAGGTTCCCATAGAGCACTCATGGAAAAGGATGGAGTAACATGATGATATTTAGTAGAGTCCAATACTTTATATGGAGCCTAAGGTGTCCTATTATGTTTCAATATTTGTTTAAATGCATGTTTGTGAGTGCTACTTAGTTTGAGATGCATGCTAGTTAGAGGATTCGCATGTACCTCAATGTGTGGGAAAAATATAATGGTTGAATTTACTTACTCATACCAACTCCCATTTAGTTTTGTGACATTTTTGAGAGAATAACTCAATACCTTTATATATCAACAAATAGTACAATCTTGTGTGAAGTCAAGCTCCTTCTTCCATGGCCTTTACTCATCTAATTATATACATTCCTATAAACTCATTTCCCTAACTCGTCTATATACAATCATTCTAATATATTCACCCAAATTATACATTTATTACATTTATCCATGTACTCATCCCCATACATTTGCTATCTCAATTTTAACATTTGCATATCTTAGACCATTTTTGCAAATAGAAATTGACCTTGTGGCCATGAATATGACTCTTGAAACTTTAATATTAAATCTAAAATAAAATTTTGTTAACTGCTACCCATTCCTTTCCCACCTAGAGACAACTAAACATATGCTAGTGTTGTATATTTATATGTCCTTGTATTGAAAGACAACCATTTACATTGATTTGATCCTTTGCTCGCATCCTATCGCTTTCAATCACTTCCATTAAAGAAGCGTGCAAGGAACTCTTCCATAAATGCTCCCCTCCATTTTATTTGGAGTTTATGGAGCAACTTTGGCTATATCTACATTTTTGGATTAAGGCTTCGTAATATTTTTTCCTTTCAAAATTTTGTACCTACAAATAACTTCTACCCAACGTCTTTTCTTAATGCCCAATACTCATTTGATTTTCATGCATCTACCTAATTTAGAATTTTCTCTATTCAAATCTTAAAAAATAAAAATAAAAATTTAATTGTGTTTCCCCATATATATAAGACTTATTAAACCAATCCATTTTGAAAAAGTTTTACAGCAATTTATTACTGAAGCACTGCAAGAACTTTGATTGCTTGTACATAGTATCCTTCACAACTTGCCAATACAAATAGTGCATATCGAGGAATGATATCATTTTGGACCACTCATTACTATGAACAGTGCCCCTTGTATCTTGTTCATTATAAACATAAAGTAGGCATCTATTATGAATGATCCAATTCAACCTCATTGGATTTTAGTGCTTTTGAGATGCCTATGCTAAGATCACTAGGTAAGCAAGATAATATCCCTAGAGCTTGGCTATTCATGGACACTGGCATCAAGGTTGGATGCAATAAGAATTTTTGTTGGAAAGTGTGCAGAGAATGATGCAAAATCTGGATAAATGGATAATGGACGTCCCTCATGGGCTCTAGCCTTTAGCCCCTATCTTAAAAGTATTACCTAGACAGTGGGACTTAGGTAGTGCAATGGGACTTCTCTTCATTTAATTTTCTGCATTGTGGATCCTCAGCAGCTGAGGTTAGCATGTGGTGTACAGAGGTGTAGCCCCTATAAGTAGGAATCTGATTGCCTAGCAGCTGCCAATAACAAGACAGGCTTGTGGGTCTGTATACCTTACATGGACCCCTCTATGTCAGTGTATTATGGTAGATGGAGAACACGTTTGACTTCTGCCCTGATACATGCTTCCAAGCATTGAATAAATCTATATTAGATTGAAGTGGATGTGACCTGGGTTTGGTTGTGGCCACTGTTTTCCAATAGAGTAAGGTTAGAAAAATCCCATTGAAAAGGATGGTAATGTGTCCATCCTGGAACCATAGGAATATAGGGTATTTAGGAACCTTATAAATGCTGGTGTGCAGAAAAATCCCAATGAAAATGACCGTAGGATTGTACAGGAGGATACCAAAGAATGTGTGTACCATATTTATCCCTACGTCCATTGGGATTTGACCTTATTCTCAGTAGATATGTGGGTGTATTATTTTGGCTTTTAATGGTTTTATTATTGTAGCAGGGAGCAAAAAATTGTGGGTCTATAGGTTGTCATCCAGTGATATCATTACAATATAGCCAGCTTATGTGGAGGGAACATCTGTCAGATGCATGCCCAGTTGCCCAGAGAAAGTTATATGGTTGGTGACTGATTTCTAACAGGTACCATTACTCGTAAAAGAGCTGTATAATTTTTTACTATTTTGTAATAAATTAAACATTACAGACAATAAATATGATTGGAATTACAGCAGAATAGAGTTATAACAACAAAGCTTATCCAGTCCAGTGAATGCATGGGAGGTATATATGAGGTCATACATTAAGTTAACTGTTGATTGGACGGCTGGATGCATGATGCTGCTGCTCAACATTAAGTTAACTGCTGATTGAATGGTTAGATGCATGATGTATGATCCCATGCATATGTCTGATGCATTCACAGGACTGGATAACTGCTTCCCATAAAAATGCTACCTAAATAAGCATTGTCATAGACACTGATAATCCATAAACATAATTAGAAAGTGATCATCCAATTTTAACACTGCTATAGACAAGGATAATGCATAAGCATAATTAGAAACTGATCATCCAATTTTGGGACACCTGCCTCTTAAGTGAAAAAGGGAAAAACAAAGGAATTTTCACATCATGTTCCTATAATATACATATAGGTACTTCAATTCTGAGAGTACCTTAAAATTACTATTATTAAAATATGACAGGACTGTTGAAGGGTGCAGTAATCATTTTATAACCACCGTTTGATCGCATGCAGCTGGCAGTTAGTTTTATAATATAATAATGTAATAATTAGATTCTTTTATAAATTTTTGTAGTAAAATAATTTTGTAGTTAAATTATTTTCAGAGTTATTTAAGGGGTATGTTGTGTCATCTTTTTAATATAGTTTTAAAAAAAAAATGAGTTGTCATTCCTTGATTTCTTCTCTTATAATGGTATTTATTTTGTTTAAAAAAATATAAAAAATATAAATAAAAATATTTTTTAATTAAAATTTTATTTGATAATTTATTAAGATTTTAGTATGATTTTTCAGTTAAATTTATTGATTTATATTTTATTAGTAGTATTGTTTATGAATATTAATGGTTTATTTAATATTTATTGTATTTATCTATATATTTATTTTGATAAAAATCATCTTATAAAAAAATATGATAAATAAAATAAAATTTTATGTGAAATTTTATTAATATTTTAGTATAGTTTTGAGTCAAACTTATTGGTTTATATTTTATGAGCACTAGTTCATAAGAATCTATTTTTTTATGAGTATGAATGGGTCACTTAATACACATTGCATTTACTTAGATATTTAGTTTATAAAAAAAATATGATAAATAAAATAATATTTTTTTAAATAAATTTTTTTGTAACATTTTATTAAGATTTTAGTATATAATTTTTTAGTCAAACTTATTGATTTATACTTTATGAGTAGTAGTTCATAAGAATCTCTCTTATGATTATGAATGGTCCACTTATACACATTGCATTTACCTAAGTATTTATTTTGTTAACAAAACAATTTATAAAAAAATATGATAAATAAAATAATATTTTCTAAATAAAAATATAGTTTTTGAGTCAAACTTATTTATTTATATCTTATGAGTAGTAGTTCAAAAGAATCCATCTCTTATGAGTATGAATGGTCCACTTAACACACATTGCATTTACCTAGGTAATGTTCACATAAAGTTAATAAAAAAACTATTCAATTGAATCTTATAAAATATCACATAATTTGATACATTGGAAGAGAGTGAATAGAGAAAGAGAGAAAAATTTTTGGAGTTTCTGCCAAACCCTAGTGGCCCATTGGCTTTGTAGTGTGATCTACAATCATCAATGAGGATATCAAAGGGTGGCTTTCAATTAGGTTTAAAGCCTAGGACAACTAGTATGAAGAGATTGACAAGAGAGTGTGGTTTCCTTGAAGCCAAATTGATTGTGAACCCAAAAGGAAATTTGCACTAGACTAATGGACTCGGTGGTGTCAACTACTCTATTCCACAATCAGTATTCTAACCCAAGTGATATGGCACATTCCCCCAGCAACTCTACTCTATGACATACCCCAACCTCAGATAAATATATCAATGAAAAGGAAGGTAAATGTATATCCCTCTTGTTGCTTGATGAATAATAGATATAAATTTTTTGGATTGCAAATCCAAAACAATAATTTTATTTTTTCATAAGGGAATACCCTCATAACAAGAGTTTTTCAAATGGACTAGAAACAACTAGGAAGTTAAGGGTTGGAACATAGAATCTTTTAGGATATTAGGGAGGGAATATGTTTCTTTCACCTTTGTTGGCTTTGACCACACCAGAATAGCCTTACATTATGGCTCTTGGATTATTTGTGGGAAAATATGTTATGTTCAAGCATGGGATCTGGACTTCCACCTAGAAGGTATTACCAAATCTAAATACCCCATGTTGGTCAAATACCCCCTCCTTAACCTAGCTTTCCTACCCTTTCTTCAAGATATTGCCTCATAGTTAAGCAAAGTGTTATGATGCAAAAAACAATAGATAAGTGGGTTAGTTTGCATATCCAACCAAGGGTATGTGTTGAAATGGATCTAACTTTTCCTCTGCCAAACTCCATCAAACATGTTAGCCCAAGCTTTGAAATAGATCTAAAAACTAACTATCTTAACAAATTGAATGCCAAAAATTATTGTTGCCAAGAATGCCACCTTATTTTGGATTTCCCTATTCACAAACCTTATCCCCAACTACTTCCACATCACATCTTGACACCTCATAGTCACCAAGTGACCCTCCAACCAATTATGTGTATCCTCAACATTCAAGTATCCCTTCCAAATCCTCCTTTTTAATTCTTTTTCCCCCCTTGGTAACCCTCCTATTATCATCATCCCCTCACAATTCCTCATCTTCCCAAGGCAATGTGACCTTCAAGGATGACCTCAAAGTTCCTAAGAGAAAAAAATATAATATGCCACCCCTAGCCAAATTCTACACTCTCCAAATTCTTCTCATCCTCTCCCCTTGGTTCAATTTAATCTCGCTCCACATCCTAGAAAGGCCTGATTCTATCCCCAACTCCAATTTTCTTCTTGATAATGTTGAAGATGTTTGTAATTTATTGCACATGAAAGAAGACCCACTCTCTGATTCCCCTTAACCAAGTGTTGCATACATTTATGGAATATCAAACGTTTAACTCTCCCCACCTAAAAAACAAATGTAAACAAGTTCATTCAAAGTAATCAGCTTGATGTCCTCATGCTTCAAGAAGTTGAAACTAGTGATCTATTAAATTAAAGGCCACTTTTTCATTCATTTGGAAAGAGGCTTGGTTCCAAACCACCAACCACATTGAACACTCTACTGATTGTAGTTAGTTCAACACCTTTAATGTGTCCCAAAAGGAATTTGAAGCTTGTACATTGACCATAAATGCTCTTGGGGGTTTTAATCCTATCTTAGGAAAAGATGGGTTTCAAAAGTCTCATTAGCTCACTTGGAAAAATTATTGTGAAAGCTCCTTACCAAAAATGAGTCGTCTTAACTTCACATCATGGAGGGGTTTCATATTAACACTTTGCCTTCTTGGAAAACCTAGTTGTCCCTCCTAACACTATGATTTGTCCACTAGCTAGAAGGGACACTTTCCATATTTGCATTATTTAATTTGTTCTATATCTCTTCTTGTTGTAGAGTTTTTAATGATGAATGTCATGAATACACTCTCTATGTCACAACTTGATACTACTCTATCTTTTTATTTCAATATTAACAAAGGGAGGTCTGCTTGTTGAATTTTCTATTGACTATTGTTGTTGTTTTGCAACCCAATAATTAGTGGTTGTATTTGGTCTTTGTTGTTGTTGTGCAACTATGTAATTATAATTTTTGTTATTGTTGGGAAACTATATTATTTGTGGCTTTTGTTGTTGCTATATAGCTATGTTATTTTTGTTATTGCTATGAAACTCTTGATGTAATTATTTGTCATTGACCTTATTTTTTCCAATAAAAAAATACTTTGACATATTCCCAAAAATGGGTCTTACTTGAATATTATTTTTTATTCTTAATTTATAACAAACATTTAGACTTCGAATAATTATTTTACTATATATAGTGATGTCTACTATATTTCTATAAAGGAAAATTAACCTCCTTAAGTTTAATCGAAGTTAATATAGTAAGATGTATACACACAGGCATAAATTAACCTAGATTAAGCAATGAGTGTTGAGGGTATGATAAATTTGAACTAAGGCTTATTTTAGGATATAGTAAATATGAAGTGACTAAGGTTTACTTAGCATGATGACCAAAGATGAGTGATTTTGATGAAGATTCATGTTCAAATATGAACTATCTTGGGCTTGGAAATGAAGACTCCCTCTTTATGCTTCACTTAGACTCTATACAAGATTTGTGCACTATTTTAGGTAAAGTTAATGTCTTTAGATAACTTCCATAATTGTAGATATGTCTTTTGTCACACAAATTTTACTCATGTGGTTTTGTACTCCTAATATCTAATTAGATTAATTTGCAGGTCTATTTTCTTTACTATCTAAACTAATAGTTTATAAACATCTTTAGAAGGTAACTAGAATCGCTAGGGGACAAGTTCTCCTCAATCAACCTATACAAAATGACCAACTTTATGATCATGCCATTGATTGAAAATATCAAGCTTTAGTCACATGTCAAATGCTCCTAGAATAAATATTGTAGATTCTAATTTTTGAGTTAACCTTGGTTTGAAATGATTCTAATGAAATTTCTACTCAAGATTAGAAGGGATATAATTCCTTTGAATACCAAGATAGAGAAAAAATTCATGCAAATGTATGTTTAGTTGGCTCATTGTGATCATTGTGGTAAGGATTAACATGCATAATCTTCATGTTAGAGTTTTCATGTAGAAAACAACCTAAACAAAATGGATAAAATGAATTATAATTTCTTCACTAACAATGATAAAGAGGTTAAGGAAGTTGAATGTGCTTCAAAAGTGGACTCTAAGGTATCTTGTATTACTAACAAGGTTGGTATGTTGAATAAAGAAGCATTGCTTAACATTATAATCTTTTTCAATGATGTTAAGGTTGATATTTTGTTAAATTAATGTTTACAAACCAACTTGATCAAACATATCTTGGCGACAAAAAATAGTTTCAAGAAATTTCAACACCCTATGGTTTTGGGTTGGATTAAAGAAGGAAGTATAATTCTTATTAACAAACAATGTAACTTGAAGTTTTTTATTGGTAAATTTGTTGATGAGATTATGTAGAGGGTTATCTTGTGGATGTATGTGAAATTCTATTTGGAAGCCCCACATCTGTATGAAAATAAAGTGATCTATACAAGATAGGGAACAAATACTATGTTTGCAAGGATGGTATATGCTTTTCAGGTTAGCAATAAATATTTTGAGATCTTGAATTTACATGGGAAGATGGTTTTCACTTTATAAAATTAATGTTGAGAGCATAAATCCTAGTTCAACGTCTTCTATAATGTATTATCTATACACCATGGAGAAACAATTGTACTAAGTTTGCGTATGCTATCATTTCATGGTGTAAGGTGAATTGACACATGTTTCACTTGTTGAGGGGTTATACTAACCTCATCTATTGAGTTGCAATCTTTTGGGGACCCAAAGCTCTCTAATTGGGGAGGTGATGTAAAAAATGGATTCATTTTTACATCAAAAGTTTTAGACAACGACTGGTTTCTTTGATGTTGGGAAATGAATAAGTTGTAATGGGGTATCAATGTGTAGAATTTGATTGATGAGAAATTGGTGGGAAATGCATTTTCTAAGCTCTATGTTAAATTTACTAATTACATATGTGACAAATATAGAGTTCCTTTTATGAACACAAAATTCATGATGGTGAACACAATTTTCCATGATGAACTTTTTTTATGAAAGTTGTGAACTTGTCTTGTATGATTGTATGTATCTTTTGACATTCCAAAACTCATAATTTTTAGTTTCATCATATTTTTGGATGGTCATTTCAATTTCTAGATGGCTTGAAGATCTAGATACATCTTGTTAGAGTTGTGTTGGGAGTTACTTGAGCCTTCTATCTCTTGTATTTGGGAGCATTTTATGCTCATATGCATGGTTGCCTTGTAGTCAGGGTTTCAAAGATCATAAAAATGTGTTGTATTTGATCTTGAAAGGGGGTTTGCAAGATCTTGATTAGGTCTATGAATTGAAAATCAATTGTAGAAATCCAAATTAGAGTGCTAAGTGAGGGTATCTCACATTTTTGTGGAGTTTTTATCTACAATGGATTTCTCCATGCTATTTTCTTATCTCCACTATTTTTATTAGTTATTCTCATTAAATTTGTAACTCCTTAAATTTTGCAAGTTGGTGACTCTAGGTGAGGAATATCTTCTCTAGTTAATCAATCAACCATACCTTAGAATCCACATGAGTATAGACCTATCTTGGATCAAGCATGCACTTGTAAATATGACCCCCAAATTTCCAAAAATTAAAAATTCAAATTCAAACTTTTCTTTCCCTTTTCACTTATCATTATGAGTCAAGTCTAAATTGTGCCAAATTACTCACTAGAGTGGTGTATTCAAATACTAACCCTAATTAAGAATGAATCATAGGTCTAACATACATTAATTAAAGAACACACTTGTGAATTTGATTGCAAATGTATTATATAAGCACCGCATTATCATCCTATGAGCATATTGCATGCTTGTTTGTTGTCCTCAATCTTTCACTCAACGATGTAAACTCAATTTGACCCACACAATTTAGTAGATTCCCCAAAGGTGTTTGCAAGCAATGCTAGTCCTTGTGCAAATTTATACATAAGGAAAGTGAACCAATAAGCTTTAAATTGCAAAAATCAATGAGATCACTTGTCTATGAATTACAAAATCACTTACACACATTAGATTGAGTTTGCATTTTCAAAAATCACCTTCATATTCACAAATTTATCACACACAACATACAATCAAAATTTTAAAACAACAACAAAGAATAAAATAACAAAACTTTGACAAATATTTTTATGTCACTTTGACCAAAAAATTACATCAAAACCAAAACTAAATATCTATGAATTAATTTGATCAAATTTTATATGATTAATAAAACTTTAATTGTCTATAATTTTCAATAATCAATCCTAGCTCTACAATCTAAATTAACTATTACTTAAATGAGTTAATTTACCTATATTTTATTGTCTTTCCACCTTTTTTTATTGTTGTTTTTGCACCGGAGGTATCTGCGTGACCGAGCCCAATGTCCAACCAGATGTCCAACCAACGTTGCCTTGGTCTTAATCCTCTGGGGATGCACACAACCACCCACTAGCCATATGTCTCACAATCGAATCCAAGACATTGAGGAGCAAACCCAAGACTCAAGCCAACTCAGTTACCCATATGGACACAAACTATTAACTACATGCTTTCATCCCAAGACCTATTTCATTTATTTTTTTAATTTTTTTCGCCATCCAAACTATTTTTTTGATGTTAATTTATTTTCCAAATTACATATGAAAGTGGATTGAAATCATTTACTGACTGATGCTACCACGGCAGATCTCCTTGCTTTTGCTTAAAGTAATTGCAAAAGAACATATTCATCATGGTACCGATTTAAGTTCTGTCCCATTCCATAAAGCACAGTATTTGAGTGGGCTCTCTTTCATGGGTTCAAAAATTGTGGGCTTAGAATTGCTGCTAAAAATGATTGTACTGAGGTTGGTGATATAAAGTTGGTAACTGGGCTTGCATAAATCCCATTGAAAATGATTAAAGCGTTGGAGTTGGTACATAAGCCAACTTTGATGGGATGGTGCCCTATATAGGTTGCGGCTATTAAAGCCATACCCTTAAAGAAAAAGGACACATTGTATGTCAACAGTCATAATCATGGTAAATAAAGAACTAATAGTTTATTTATTTAATTGCAGGAAATGCCTTTGGGTACATGCATTCCAAGAATGGAGCTTTTGGACTATAGACAAAACCCTTGGCAGTATCATTTCATGTGGAATGCTGGAGTAGTGGGACCAATCATTATTGACAGAGCACATGGGTGGAAGCTTTTGATACTACTTAAATTTGATGTAACAAATCCCTGTGAGATCGACTGAATAATTGATTACACATTCGAAACAAAGAGCAGAAGAATAATAACAAGATGTTAGCAGAATGATGAAACCTTCATATTTATATTACATTACATTTTATTGAACATGTGCTTTAGGCAGAGGTTAAGGGCAGTGGTTGCAGGAAGAGGTTTCCATGAATGCATTTTATATAGGAATGTTGAATTATGTGATAATATAGGAAAAAGTTTCCCTGAATAAATTTTATATGGAAAGTTGAGTCATGTGACTGATTATGTAATTCCTCAATTTAGTTTGAAGGGTGTTTATATTTTCAGATGATGAAAGAAATAAAAAATTGGTTTAAAAGTTTAAAAAAATATGTATGAAGCTTTAGTTTAAATTTTAACAACAGTAGTTGGTGGTTGGGTGAGTTGTGGAGAGCAGTTAATGTGGCGAAGGTGATGGTGTATCACTATTCTAAGGTTGGCTGGGTTGATGGTTGATTGCCTGAAAATTTTTAAATGGAAAAGGGTGAAACCGTTTAACATCAACTACTATAATTTAATTGAAGCTGGGTGTAAACTCTCTCATCCACTGACACAAGGGTTAAACCGCTCCACGCTGGCATACCTCTAACTGTCAGATTAGTGAGCTGGACTTAGTGTTTTGACAACCTCAGTATCACGAGTCTTGCCTTGATTAAATGCAAGATAATTGTGGTTTTAAATATATATGTCTAACATTAAGGAGCAAACTTTTCATAAGGACGTTTCACATGCTTGAAGATAGCTGCTTGTTAATTGAATGACTCATATCATTCACGAAAGTTGAGGCTTTATTCATGATGATGCTTATATTCTTCCTCCATATGTTCAATGTGTGGCATGAGCTGTATTTCTAATGGTGTCTTGGGACTACCATATGTCATTCAAAAGGTTAAATTTAGTATCTTCTGGATTGAGTATTATGGCGATGTTCATTATCAGGGTCTCTATGAGTGAATTGGCTTGTGGAGGCATGGATACGCCTATGCGGTTGGACAATAAGCGACATATGGCTTTTTTGGGTCTAGTGACTACGATTAGATTGAAGCATATTATTTGCAAACTAGACTTCCTTACCATTGCGATGATGAAATTTATTACTGGTAAATGATTTATGGCTAGTGACAAAGGGTATTGAGTCGGCACAAATATCACTTCCAGAGTGTTGGCTAGTCTTTTGGATGCAAATGTGCCCAAGCACAAAGCAAAAGTCTTGATGTAAAAACTATTTAAGAAGGATCTTTTGGTTGGTTTGGATGAAACATTGGTTGTAGTTACTCGTGGGGTTGGAATTCTTCATCCTCACGATTTGAGTCTTCTCAAGATCTCGAAGAAATAGTTACATATTATCCTTTCATCATAAATTTCTATGGACTGAAATATATATTAAATTTATTTCTACAATTAATAATATATTATATTTACATTCATAAAATTTAATCTTTATATCAATAGAATGATGCGACAATAAATATAACCCCTCTACATTAATTGATTGCACATATATTTTCCTAAACTCAAATACTTAAAATGTGTACCTTCAAATTACTTTCGCACTTTAAAAAAATCTTAATAAAAACTCTTACTAAAACCATCTCCCTTTATACGTAAAAATCTATAGTTATTTGATCTAATCTTTAGAAAAAAGAACATCTATTATATTAATTCTAATGATAATCTTTTGGTCTAACCCTTACAAAATCATTTGCTTCTCTGACTATTTTTTTTTGGTAGTGTAGCCATTACCAAGGGCATCTATTCTAAAGATGTGCCATAGATGCATCTTTTACGTATAATGGATGTCATGACTCGTGACACTTTCTGCCTTCTCTCATGTTCGCCATTTATTTATTTATGACTGGAGTTGATGGGTCAAGACAGAAAAGGAAAAAGTGTAGACCAAAGGAACAAAAAGCAGTCGTAATCTTTTCATTTAAGTCTTCAGGAAAGAAATATTATAGTAGTTTGAAAGTTGAAACTCAGAATACTATATTAGTTGTTTGATTTATCTCTACTTCACCGCAGGGGTAGGAAGTGGTCGGTGAAATTCTACACAGGATAAAGTAAGTACTGATTCTATGCTTCCATGCTTGTAAATATACATACCCAATGACCATATTAACTACTATGGACATCTGGAGGATGTTTCCAAATTCCAATGTTTGAATATCATAAAGCCCATAAATGATCATGAAAAGACAGTCTAAAGGGAGGTTAAAGATTGATTTCTTAGGACCAAACTCCGACATGCATGCTTTGTGGGGCCAGCTGAGATCACTTGTGTAACATGGCAGGAAGGTGGTTTTGAGCAATGGGATTTAAAAAATTGGTTAAATATTGGTTCATAATACAAGGACACGTTGAGAGCACATGGAAGCAATCAGTAAATTGGATGGCCTGGGATACACCAGAATATTGTTAGATTCATGCTTGGTTTGCCATCTACCATTGTTTCAAATGCAAAGTTGCAAGGTCATAATGGTCTTGGTACTAAGCAATGACATGTGAGCTTTGGGTCAGAAGCAGGATCAGATTGCACTTAGAACAATTTATCTTTTCCACCCACCAGTTCACTTTTTGCCATTTATTTGCTTACCTCCCTGCTACACCTAACAGTCAGATTTCCCCAGAGGTGCAGTCTCATTCTAAGGCTGAAAAGAATGTCATCTTGGATTCTAAAAGGATAATCATGGGGACATATGCTAACTGAAAAGTGTAGTTTAATTGTTCCCTTGGTCTTCTGGTTTACTAACTTGGCTGAGGTTTAATCTGGTCCTCTGGGTGGAGTTAAATTAGCAGCATGGATAAGCTTCAATCTGGGCCCAAGGATAAGTACTGAGCCCACCCGTTAGGACCAGAAAAATCTGTTCTTTTACTTAGGGTCTCTTCTATCATTTGGAGAAAGATAATTCCTGTGTATTTGGATTTTTTTTATTTTTTATTTTTGGCTTATTTAATCCTACCTTAGAAACAGAATCAAGGACAAAACTAAACCACCTGCCATGTGCTGGCTGTACACTTCAATATTGGGATAAAACAAAGGCTGAGACAAAATCATAAGGCTTCTCCCATGTGACCTCTCATCATTGGTCCTCAACTGTGTCCTAATTAGGAAGCAATTAGGCATTGAAATCAATGTTATTGGACTCGTAATACACTAGGTCATACAAACACATTGAACTGTGAGCACTGGCTTATGTCAACTGCATTGGTTGCAATGCAGTCTTTTTCTAATATCTGCAAAATTTATAGACTCTGAATGTTTGTTATTTCCTTAACAAATCCTTTCTAGTTATTTTCAAATGAAACCGGTGTCACTAACTTCAAATCCCAATCCAATGGATTAAAGAGTTTTTTGGGGGGTGTACACAGGAAAGAGACTATTCCCATATAGCATTGGAAATTACTGCTCTGGAGTCAAACAAGACTGGAGACTAGTCACTCTGGGAATCTGCTTTTGCTCAAATTTTCATGTTGGTGTGTACCGATGTACTTCTGATTCTCCCACATAGTGCCTAGTAGTGCTTGCCAATCCTATGGACCTCCACTGCCTCGTTCCCCAGGTTAATAACGGGCTTGTAATGAACTTGGACTCTCAAATACCAAAGTATTCGATTTGTTTATAGAAAATATTGGTCTTGTTTAGATTGCTTGCAAATGAGGCATGAACACTTGGCCGTTGGTAATACTATAACGGTGCAACAGTATTGCTTATGGGAAGGAGTGTAGCTGCTGGTGGGAGAATGAGCTCATGCCATTATAAGTGAACAGCACACTAAGCTTGCTTCACATAAGTATTAGGAGCTGCTTGAAGAACATAGGTAACGATTTCTGCTTTGCCAAAATGTCTGCGAGTGCAAAGTTCCTTCATGGAATATCTGATGATCCCCAGCTTGAAAAACAAATGGAGAAGCAAATTGGGTGCATGGCGGGATTTCTACAGTTGTTCGATAGACACCAGATTCTTACTGGCAAGCGGTTGTATGGACCAAAGAGACTTGGTGCAGGTCACACGGGCTCCAGCAACTCCAAACTTGATGCTGCAGTGGCTTCTGCTCAAAATGTGGTAATGAAACTAGCGCTTTTTCTAAGTAGCATTTTTGCCTTGGTAAATTTTTAGTACAGGCATTCTATTTTACAGATAAAATCAATTAACGAATGTACCAGTAGCTGACATATGTTCAATTCATCCATTTTGCGGCACTGGAGGATTTTTTCAGATATTTTGATTAAACTCGATTTTCTTAGCATGTTTTTTCAAACACATACATATAGTTTTTGGTTTGAATGAGCAAGAGTTCTGTGTTAAAAATCTAAGAAGTTTTTTGAGTAAAATCTCCAAGTGTTATTTATCTTGAAGGAAAGCTCATCTTAGAAAATTCTTCGTAGACGGACAGATTCAGGATTTACAGTATGTAGCATTCGTATGAACTTACCCATCAGTAAAAAATTCTAGTAGTGGCTAATGCTGTGCTCCACTTTTTTCGAAATGTAGACAAGTGAAGATAGTCACAAGCAGCCATTGAATTCATGTGGGAATTCTAATGCAGCTTCAAGGGCATCTTCTATGGACTGCAATGACAGTACACGTCAATCCTTTCTTTCCAAAGAACAGATGCCGCCTGAGAATGTCTCAACAGCTCGAATAGCCCTCCAATCCAGATCAAATGAGAATTCACCTTTGCTCTTATCGGATAACAAAGATGCAAAAGCAGCACATGTTTCCAACAATTCCAGGGCTCCAATTCTTTCTAGGGACCAACCAAGGTTCTCTCTTGATTCATCTATAAGAGACGTGGTCAGAGATACATTTTATAGAGATTCCCCAAAAACATCCATGGATACAAGAGTCCAAAACAGAAAAGAAATAAATAAATTTAGTGCCAAACACAAATCTTCGGTGGATGGGAAGGACACTACAACTACTGGTAAAGAACCCATTAGCATGTCACCAAAGTCCCTGCCAAAGAACAAAGAACAACTTCAAGCATCACTTGAACTGGCTGCAAAATCAGCCATGGATGCTAACCTGAAAAAAGCTTCAGGGAACTCTGAGGATATCCAGGGACCTAAGAGATTCCCCCGAGGATCAAAAGAATCCCTTCAGTTATCATATGATAGCAGAGAAACACCTAGAGCATCCTTTTTTGAATGCAAAGATGCGCTTAGCTCCTCTTTCAAACTGAGAGAAGCCCCCAGGCTCTCCTTGGACAGTAGAGCTCACTTTGGAGGAGGTTTTTATGGAAGGGAAATTACAAATGGTCATCTAAATTCAAATGTAGAAGAGATGAATGATGGGAAAAAAAAATCTCCCAGCGTTGTTGCACGCCTTATGGGCTTAGAAGCATTTCCTGGTTCAAATTCAACATCTCAGAAAAGGGCAGAACTGAGGCGATCTGCTTCAGAATCAAGGGTTAACTATGACATCCTCCGCTCTCAGCACAATGAAGGAAAGAGTTTTTCTCAGTTCAAGACTCCCAGGGAGGCTAAAAGCAATCATGATCATAAATCTGTTGAAAATGCTACTTCCAGGCAGAGCTTCCCATCTCCAAAGCAGAAAGACAGCAGCGCTTTTGTTTTGTCAAAGAGCCCCAAAACCCCCCAAAGCAGAAGCCATTATGAAGAAGACCAAAGAAAAGAAGGAGAAACAATTGAGAAAAAGCTTCAGTTTCCAGAGGGGAGTGTTTGTAGTTCATTGCAACCTTACTCTAAACAAAAGACAGCTGATCCAAAACCTGTAAATGCCCACAGGTACCCAATTGAAGCTGCTCCATGGAAACAACGAGAGAGTTGGCAGAGTTATCAACAAAATGCCTTTGGAGCCTGGAGCTTTTCTCCAGAACGAAAAAGGAATAGCTCACAAGGTTCTTATGATCTCTACAATGAGATTGAGAACAGGCTTAAACAACGAGGCCTTGAAGGATCTGGCAAAGATTTTGAAACTTTGAAGCAAATTGTAGAAGCTGTGCAACTGAAGAGCCTTCTATATTCTGAAAAAGACAGGGCACTGAATCACAATCAGCAGTCAAGCTTTTTTCAGCAGGGTGGACTTGATGACTTCAATTGTACACCAAGGACAAGGATCTTCTATGAAGAAAACTCGTTGTTGCCACAGCGAGAAACACAAGATAAGATTGCAAAATCTTTTGAAGCTCCTATAGTTATAATGAGGCCTGGAAAGCTACTGAGCAATTTAAAGTCTCCACGAGCTCCACATTCCCTCCCTAATCAGCGTGAGAAAGTTGGCAATGCTTCACCACAGGGTGGCTACAGGGGCAAAGGTGATAGGGCTTCCAGTCCTAGTGACAATACCAAAACTAGAGAACCTGTGGACAATTTTGGAAATGATAATGTTTCAACTGTTAAGCAAAGACGAGAACGCGTCACAAATGAGGCTTTGCAAAGAGAGCCTAACTCGAGGCGGCCTCAGCCATCTGTATCTCCTCCTGCTGCTGCAAGAACACCACAATCTTCTCATGCATTGAACTCTATGAAAAGTCCGAATTCTCCAACCCAAAACAAGCAAAGAAGTACCAAAGCTGAAACTGAAAGAATGGCTAAGCATTCCGGAAGCCCAACGAGACAAAGGGATACTAGCAGAAGTTCCCCACCGTTACAGTCTCCAAAATCTGCAAGACAAACTACTGGGAAAAGAAATGGACCAGACAAAGAAAACAGCTTTTCTCGCAATAAAATGAAGATCAAGGAAACATCTGCTACAGAGCTTGGCGAAAATGAACTGAATTTGAGCTCGAATAATCCCTTGGCAGATGAAGCTTCCCTGCTTTCAGAGAGTAACAGAAGTGCAACATCTCTTATGGAAATGGAGGTAAGTTTTCTGTCTTACATTAGGTAATTATTTAATCGTCATCAAACTTAAAATCCAAGATTTTTGTTAATCGTCTGGAAAATTTCTCTTAAATTTGCATTGAATACGCCTACAGAAGCCAGCTTCAACCAAAACCGAAGATGATGGAAACTGCGATGCAGAAACAAATTATATTGGATCAAAAGATTCGGATCACTGCTACAAGTCATTGGGCCCTACTGAGGTTCCTGAGCAGCCAAGCCCGGTATCTGTTCTTGATTCCTCATTCTACAAGGAAGACTGCTCTCCATCTCCTGTCATGAAACGTTCGATAACTTTCTCAGGTAAACATGACAAAGCTTTTGATTTTTGTTCAGCATTCTCATCTTCATAACGATCATTTGTCCAAATCTCACAATGTTTAGGAATGTCAAGGTTACGTAGCTTCTAGAAGGCTATTTTCATCTTAAAATTAGTAAGAAACATACTAATGAGAAGAGATTTTCATAATCCATGAAAATTATTGTCAATAGATGCTTCTGGATTAGATTGTGTTCAATTTTTTGCATAACGTTTCGGATCACACTCTGTGATCCATCATCAGGATGAACAAGAGAGCATAAGGAGAGAAATGAATAGCTTGCAGACCCAACAAGGCATAAAAGAATGGAATGAAGGTAGAGAGAGGAGGGGAGGCACGATACTGTTAAAAGCTAAATGAGTGTTATCCCTCAACTAGAAGCAAAATCTGGGTCACACCATATCATCATGGTATAAGCAGCATAGAAGCTATATGAAAGAAGTGGCAATCATGTGTTTTGAAATAAGATATCATATATTCCCATACATCAAACAGTATATGGTCTTGTCTTCCTTGACCCTTGTGCAACCTTCTCTCTCCTTTTTCCTCTATATCTTTAAGTTGTTCTTGGTCTGCAACTATCCATTTCTCCTTGAACTCTGTGTTTTTCATCCTGATGATGGATCACAGAATGTGATCTGAAATGTTGATGCAAAAATATTATGCAATCGAATCCAGAAATCAAAACAATAAGATATAACGAATTTAAAGAAAAATAGAGAGAACATATATTTCATACAGGGACATCTATATGAAAATGTAGGCGTTATGGGACAGGTCTTCCTTTCCATTTCTTTATTTTGTTCTTTCTGTGACTGCTAATGCACACAATTTACTTTCCTTGAATTCTGCTTAAGTACTGTTATTTATTCTTTTTATCTTTTCAGTTCCTCACCTAGTAGTAAGAAACCTGACCCAAGGTTTGCATTTAAGGTTTTTGGCACCAAAATGGGTTTTTATATTTGTTGTTGCCAGTGAATTTCTAACATTTTAGACTTCTTTTAAGTGTACAATTTTTTTCAATTATTTGCTAGTTACAAGCTGACTCATCATTTGGGTTGTTGAGAACTTGAGATATTGCCTACTACGATTGTTCTAGCTTCTAGCAACCATTGTTTTCTTAAGCATATTGCCTAATACTGTCAATTCTGTACCATATTAGTATTTAAGCTTACAAACAGTCAACCATATGAAGATCCACATGTTCTCTTTCATTTGTTGTTTCTTTTAGAATATTTGAAAATAAAATTTGCTTCCATTTTTCATAGCACATTCTAATCAGTTTAGATGGTTGTGTATTTCAGAGGAGAGCCATGACGATTCTGATCTAGGCATCTCCCATTGCCTGAGCTTCATTACCAAGCAACAATTCCAATTGGATGACCTGAAGCTTGATGAGCCTCTTGATTATATTCACAAACTGCATTGCAATTCAGGAATCCAGGAGTCTCGAATGGATACCATAAGGCTCAAACTGGAATCCAACAACCTACACCGCAGTCATGGCCAGAAGAAGCCTAATCCTACCTATTCCTACATTGCAGAAATCCTCCTAGCTTCAGGGCTTCTAGAAGACACCGAAGCTTATCCAGTTGTGTACCATTCATCTGTTTCTCCAATTGACCCCCAGCTGTTTTCTGTCTTAGAACAGAGACAGTCATTTTCAGAGCCTCGGAATGGCCAGGGTCAGGTTTACACTCAAAAGAAGAAGATGACCTACATTGAGCAATCAAACAGAGAGCTTACATTTAGCACTGTTAATGATATCTTATGCACAAATTTGTCTCCTTACCTGAATCTTCGGCCATGGATGTGTTCTGCCAAAAAGATTCAGAGGAAAAGACCCACAGGACAAGAACTTCTAAAAGAAGTATGGGATGAATTTCAAGGCCTGCCCACTGTTCCTTCAGAGGACATTTGTGAAACCTTACTCAGAATGCTTCAAAAGGATTTTGCAAGGGACGTAGATTCATGGGCTGATCATGCATCTGAGACTGCAGGGGCTGTGTTAGACATTGAAAGGATGATTTTTAAGGATTTGATAGATGAAACTATTAGGGAAATGAGTGCTGTGGGCAGTAAATGTTTGGCTTCCATGTCTAGAAGAAAACTCTGCTTCAATTGAGTTTAAACTTTGTACAGATATATGTATGTTGTTAGTTGCCCTTCTGAAATAAAATATAGAGGTATGATTGAGAGAGTCCACCATCAGAGTGTCCTAGGAACAGGAAAGTTAGTTATTTCAGTTTGATGTTTCTTTTTTATTTTATTTATAAAGAAATTGAGTGAGGTGGGGGCTAATTTCCTTGGAAAGTGAGCTACAAAAGGTAAAGTTGTTTTGTTCTTAAGGTCTTGACCTAGTCACTATCCCTTTTGGGGGTAGAAGACCCTCTAGGGAATATTTTTACTTGACTTTCATGATTGACTTCGGGAATGATGTACTTTTTCAATTTGTTTAAAGA
This sequence comes from Sequoiadendron giganteum, assembly GCA_007115665.2. NCBI lineage: Eukaryota > Viridiplantae > Streptophyta > Pinopsida > Cupressales > Cupressaceae > Sequoiadendron > Sequoiadendron giganteum. The sequence continues at coordinate 179,247,536 of CM021100.1, forward strand.
TTATAAGAAAGATATGGAATGACGTCCACCCTAACATGGAATAAACTTTTATTCTCATTCCTTTTTGCTTAGCTGTAAGGAAAAGTAACATTTAATTTACACTAAGCAAATAAGATGAGTAAGACATATATTCATGAGTATAAATTAATTTAGATTAAATGTGACAACTAATATCATTTAAAGAAAATAAATGTGAACAAGGAATATATTTAATTTTAGTAGTGTTGTAGATATTTTTGATGTAGGTATCAAAATCTATTGTTTTGTTATAGAAAATTAGGCAATTTGGGTCTATTCTTTATCTTAAATTTTGAATAAAATTGTGACCTTTTCAAGTTCAATTCACAATTATGGGTCACTTCTATAGGCACAAACATGTTCTATGGGGTGTGGATTTAATCTTGCTAATTACATATTTTTGTCTTTTGATTCACTTAATTATTTTATTTGCTTCGACTTTCTAGGATTGCCAATGTTTAGAAACACTTACGAGAGATCCTTCAAACAAAAGGGTCATGTTCTCTTAGGTCAACCCCCCTTAATATGATTAGTTTTTAGCCTTGGAAATGATAGATACACCTCAAAGTGGGGGCAAAACATTTGTAACGGTGAAAATTACATACTTGTGTGAATTTTCATCTAGGTTTGGCTCCATATTAAGTGAATGTCTTAATGTGATTGCATATTGATAAATGGCACAATCTTGTGCAAAGTTGGGTTCATTTTCAACCACACCTTACCCATTCTTGCAGATTAGTTGGGTTCATATTCAACCACACTTTACCCATTCTTGCAGATTCGCCTATATTTTTCTTACATATTTACATTTATTATAGCATAGTAGCCAGATCACTCTTTCATCTGTTATACATGCATTATTGACCTCCTATGGGATCGATCTTGCATCTACAAATCTAAACCCTAAAATAATGTGTCTCAAAGCATGTAACCACTCACAAAAATGCACATAAAGTAAATATTTATACATAAAAAGGATATCGAGGGCATATGAAGTAATGGATCCTACAATATTTTTTAATGTAAATCCTTCCTTCAAAATGTATGTGCCATGTAACCTACAAAATAGATGCAAATGTGCAATGAGTAGCTTTTGTTACACAACCAATGATAAAGACAACTACAAGTTGAATTTTGTTGACATTGATCATGAAAGAAAAAGATGAGAGAGTAGGACTAGAAATGTTTTTCCCCCACACAAAGTGATATTACATGTTTTTGTGTGGCATATCATATAATGCCATACCATGTGATGATGCTCCATTTGGATAGATGATCTCTATGTACATACCTATAATTATTTTAAATCTCAACATAAGAGCAAATAGCAACAAGATATGCCACACTACAAATGCAAGAAATTATAGGAGAGGGGAAAACAATACATGAAATGTAAATGGAAGAAAAGAATACAACTCAAATAAAGTAGTGAATATAATAAATGCATCATGTAATAAGCAACACATATAAAATGATAAGACATGGAAATCATATGGGATGGAGATGAATCTTGAGGTATAAGGTTGCCCCCAATACATGAAAATGAAGAATAGAGATATGATTGTCAATGGCTAGGAAAACCCATTTAGGTACATAAGGAACTAAGGCAACTAAGGTGGGCATATGCCCCTAATGTGGAATCCAAGAGCATGAGCATGCCATGTTTGAGGTAAGGTAGTAAGTCCCTAGTGGCAACATAGGTCTAGGGATGTAAGCTCAAGGTATTGACAAAGGAAGGTGTGATGACTTTAATATAGAAACATGAAAATAGAAGCTCAAATGCTATGAAGAAAATATGATGCCTCCAATATAAATGTAACTCTAGCTGTGATCAGACGATATAATATAAATGATAAAACATGAGCATATGGTCTAGGTATGTTAAATGTCATAAGCATAATCACGATAACATATGTGGATATAAATGAGTATCATACTGTAATGGAATAAATTGCACAAGAAAATTGAATATAATACAAAATATATTGTAGATATTTAATAATAATTGAGAATAATAAGCCACTTTAAGGGGTCAAATCTCCAAAAGTCTCCAATAAGAGAAAAAATCATAATATGATGCTAATAAGCTATCCTCTACCTCTTATACATACCATATTTATGCCATGGATTTGACCCATGTTTTTGAAAAGTTAAACAACATTTACAAGGCGTTGTACCCCTCACAACGAGCCACTAGGGCCAAAAAGGACAAGACTAAACAACTAACATAAAAAGGAAAAAAACACAAAAACAACCCAAAGGCAGCACAACAACAACCAAGAAACAACCGACATACATGCACCATGAGCAACTAACTGGCATCGTCCCAGTTTTTAATCAGGAGGTCCACCGCCTCGTCTCCCACCCACTCTTTGTTTTCCTGGCTATTGTTCCCCTCTAGTTCCTCTTTTATAGCATTAGACAGAGTGCTCGTAACAAAATGACCCAATTTCATGGTGAAGCAGGTTAACCCCCGAAATATTTTGTCAAGAGTGTCCAATCTCTTCACCACCTCGCACGAATCCACCCCAACATCCATAGCTCCCTGAACCTCACCAGGCTCATCCACCAGCGGCTGCGGAGAGTGTGAGCCAGAGCCATCAAAAGGAAGCTTGCTGTCCACCTGAGTAAGCTGGGGCCTCTCCACCATATCTTCCTCCACATCTTCAGACTCTTCTTCCTTGTAACCCTTGTTGTTTGACTACTCCTCCTTAGAATCCTCAATGATTAACCTCTTCTTGTTGTTCTTGGCCAGCCTCCCAGATCTCCTCCTAGCACTTTCCCCTCCAGTCATCTCCGTGTTCCCCACAACCGTATCCCCTTTGGAATCTTTCCTAACAACATTACCCTTGCCATCCTTAGCAGTCGCAACTTGCATGCATTTCTCCTTACCTTTTTTCGTTGCAGTGACATTAACAGCCGTGTCAACCTAAGTGGCTTTTAGCTCACAGAGCCCTTCCGCCGTGCTGGCATGGGCCTTGCCCAACCCACCCTTAAGTTTTTTGGTGGCAATTTGGTTTTAGCATTCCCCACTTTGTCTACATTAGCCTTCCGAGGAGGACTCTTGGATTCGGTCGGGGAGATATGCACAGTAGAAATGGGTTCAATGTCCTCGATACAGACATCAATGATGGCTTTAGGCGGACAAAGGGCAAGATGAAAGTGATAAATTAACTACCTATAATAAATTATATTAATGACCATACAATTTAAGTAAGAGTTGTCATAGCCACATGCCAAATACTCATATCCCTAGGCATACTTTAGGATTAAAGGTGTAGCATGCTCCCCTCTTTAGAGAAGCATTGTCTTCAACATTGATTGAAACTGTAAATATTTTTTACACAAAATATTCATTTTCCCATGTAGAATCTTTGATTGGAAAAGTTGTCTATTTTGATCAAATACTCTATGATCACCCTTATCTATAACCTCTTAGTGAGTGCTTGCAGGTTTCCCTTAGGTTCCAAAACTATTCTTCCCACTTCATCAAACTATGGTAACTTGGTCTCTACTACAACTCCTTGTCCAAAAACCTTATTTAAGCATGAAACATGGAAGGATCGATGTATTTTGTTGACATATGTAGCTCTAATTTATATGTTGCACTACTAATCCATCACAACACATCATAAGGACCATAATAATTAGGTGCAAACTTGTTATCCTTCTACTATTGTTTTAGTGACATTTTCTTATATGGATGTATTACATAAAGAACCAATATCCCACTTTATAAGTATTTTCACTACAATGTTGATCAACTTGTTGCTTCATTCTATTTTGTGCCATTACCAAGTCTCCTTAAGACTATCAAGTACCTCCTATTGATATTGAATGTGTTCTTTATTTGCATGAACCTTTGGGCGTTCCTACAATGAAGAGGCAATTGATGGTAGTTGGTACCCATATATTGCAAAAAATGGAGACATTTTGAAGGGAGTATGGAAAGAAGTGTTAAAATATCATTTTTCTAGTGATAGTCATTATGCCTATCTCTCTTGTTTATTCAAAGAAAAAAATCAAAGATAACCCTCTAATCAGTTGTAGACCAAATCAATCTATCCATCTAATTAGGGGTAATATGATGAACTACGAGAGAGATAAGTATCCAAACATGAAAATAATTCAATCCAAAATTTACTTGTAAATATAGGATCACAATCACTTTGAATTTTGTAGTCCCATATAGTTTTTGAATTGTATTTATAAATGTTTTTTCTATAGTGCTTGCTACAAATGGGTGTGACAAAGCACATAGATGTGCATATTTCATAAGATGGTCTAGAAGAACCGGTTAGGTTACGTAACATTAACCTTGCAAACCTATGCCTTTTATATATCTCCATGTTTCTTGGAAATTGTTCTAGATCTTGGGACATGAGAGAAATTTATTAAATATTAACATTGTAACTATATTTTCAAGAGAGGATATAATGTTGGTGGAAGTTACACATCATTATGGACAAAGTCTCCCTCCTAATAATCCACATTGTCAATGTGAAAGGTCTTGAGTGGGGTGCCCAAGTTTCAAGGGAAAGAGGTGTCCATTGGTGTTCCATCCAGAAGTTGAAAAGTCATTGGAGCATCATGAAAGGAAGAAGTTGAAAAGGCTATGGGTTAGGCACCCATATAGGAGGCTTGTACATTTATTTAATATTTAATCACGACTCTTGATCTTCCAAAAAATGGGCGTGGTTTTTTTGAAGTGGTTTTGGTACCTCTTGTTTCTGTTTACCATTGTGGTTTTGCCTCCCACAAGTTCTATATAATGAATCCATTGGATGATAGTTTCATATTAAGTTATTTGCAGGTGTATGGAAGCATTTGAGTTGATTAGAGATCAATAGTGAAGTGTATTATGGTGTATCTCTCTTGTGAATATTAATAATATACTTGCCCTCTTTTCTCGTATGGATTTTTTTCCCAAAAGGGTTTCTCCACGTAGATCTAGTGTCATATTTTGTTTGTTGATTTTTCTATTGTGATGAATGTGCAATCACTTACATATAATATGATTTGGTAATATTATTTTCATATTTTAGTTCACACATAAATTAATATTGCAACTTTGTTTCACCTTGTTTTCAACATTTAGTATCAGAGCTAATGATTATGTTTAGAAGGGGACACCTTTCTCTTAAGTGTTGAAGGTTTTTTTGTTGTAGTGGGAGATTTTTTGTGGTATATTGCAGATTTGTGAAGAATATTTTATACGATGGCTTCTACTTCTCACCAAGATATTGATAAGTTCAATGGAATGGGTTACGAGATGTAGAAATTAAAGATGGAGGATATCCTTGAAGAGAGAGATCATTGGTTTCCATTTTCACAAGAAAGTAATTTAGCTATAATGTCTAATGAAGATTGGAATAAGTTAGAAAATAAGGCACTAGGAACCATTTAGTTTTGTCTTATGGATTCCATCCTTTTAAATGTCTCCAATGAAGACACCACATACAAGTTGTGGAAAAGTATAGGTGATATATATCAAACTAAAAGTTTGTCTAATAAGATGTATCTCAAAAGGTGATCATATTTAAAAAAAAAAAAGATGGCGACTCTATTGTAGACCATTTAAATATTTTTAATTTGATAATAAGTTAGCTTGCATCAATAGATGTTAAATTACAAGATGAAGATAAATGTATATTTTTTCTTTGTTCTTTGCCTGAATCTTGGTAAAATCTAATTATTACCAAAAGTAGTTGTTGTGTGCAAGTGTTTTTATACTTCTAAGAATGCAAAAAAAAATGAAGTGCAAAAAGGAAAATACACAAACAAACACTCAATGATTAGCCATGGTTGAATCTAAATAAAAGCAACAAAAAACATGAAATGTTATACCTTGTTCGAATTGATGAGTTGGTTGGCCCTTTGATGATGCGTGGTTGTATGTTCCTTTGATGAAAAATGCATGCAATAATGGAGGTGGGTTTTGAGATGAAGATGGTAGGTGAATGCAATAATGGATTCAAAATGGTTGTAAATGCTAAATAGCTTGAATGCTAGAATGAATGCAAAAGGAGAGAGCTCTTGGCTCAAATGCTTGTCTAACTTTTTTAACTTGAGGCCAAGCCACTCAATTTAAAGAAGAATGAATGGTTGAGATTAAGCCATCATGGACAAGATGGAGGGTTGTGGTGAGTTGAGGAATCACAAACCCTCACATTTTTCCATGTGGAAAGTGAGATGGAAAGAGGACAAGTGACATGGAAAATGACATGTGAGGTGGATGTACTTGCAAGTACCTTGGGATTGGAGAGGATTTTCTCAAAAAGGAATTCCTTGTCCCCATATGGGGCTGATAGTGACAAGTGAGGAATTTTAGAAAGTCCTCTCTTGTCACCATGGGGATGGGAGAAGTTGTTGGAGAAATAAATGTGAATTTTTAATTCACATGATTGGAAGTATCCAGTGGATAAGACAAGGTACTCCTGAAGGAAGTCCTTATCCCATGTCCCTGATGTGACCTATGAGAGGTTATGGGGAAGAGAAATGCATGGGAGGAATAAATGTGAATTTTTAAGTCACATGGGGAAAAGGTCAATATTTGATAAGGTAAGTACCTATGAAAGATTGACTTAAGGACATACCAAAAAAGGTAAGTGATTATATTAAGGTTGTGCAAATAGGTGATTAAATAAATTAGTGAAGATTAGAGGCAAATGACCAAATATGGAGGATGTGACATTAATCCTTATTAAGGATGTGCACATCTTAGTCATGGATTAATTAGATTAATCCATATTAGAAGAAGGGTTATGGAAGATGAGACAAAGAGAGAGAAAGAATGAATTTAAAATTGAAGAAGATAAGTGACTAAATTAATTAAATTGATACATTTATTTAATTTAGAGAGGAAATGGTAAAGGATAAAGTATTTAATTAAATACTTTTAGAAACCTTAGTGGAAGGGGATAGGTCATTTAATTAATATAGATGAATTAGACGAATAAATGATAGGATTTTGACCATATGGGAGTGGTCAAATTTGGATGTGTACATTTTTCTCTTCTTCGAAATATTGTTAGAATAACAGTGTTTCAAAGAAAAAATAAGATGCAGATGACTCTATAGAGGAAGCGACTAGAAAAAGATGCCCCAGCATGGGAGAGGTTGCGTGAGCTACCCAAATGGAGGGGAGTGAAGGGAGATGCCCCAATCTCGCGAGAAAATGACCAAGAAGGAGGTATGTATGAACATGGTAGGGTATGCCCCCTCGAGAGGTAGTTGGGGAAGAAAAAGGGCCCCTGAGCGACTTCTTGATATGAAGAAACATAAGGTATCATTGGATAGAGCTAAAAAAACCATGAAGATTGGCTTTTGAATGGAGTCAAACGAACAGACGGGGTAGAAATGGCAGCCCTAGGAAGTTAGGGGATTAATTAAATTAAAAGAGGCTTAAATAAAGGGAAAAAATACCTTTATTTAAAAAGGGGAAAATGCGGGAAATTTATAAATAGTAATTTTAGAAATACTATTCCTCATTTGCATAGCTAGCTATTGAGTGAGAGAGAAGAGGAGAGGAAAGAGACAAGGAGAGAAGATGTCGGAGGAATACGATGACGACATCATCCACTGAAGAGATGAGGTGTGAAGATTCTACCATGAGCGCGTGGTCCCATGCCAAGTTAGGCCCAAACCCTCCTTGTGATTTTTATCATTTATTTATTTATTTTGAAATAGTAATGCTAGTTAAAAACATGGGTTTTGGGACGGGGGTAGTTTAGGAAAATGGTAGAGGGTGAAAGGCTATTTCACCCACCAAGTAAGGAGGAATGCCTATTAGAGGCATGGGAAAAAAGGGTTTGGTAAATAAAATAGTAGATGAAGGAAAAAAGAGTGTGTTTTCCCCAAACAGGGGTGGTCGCACCCCATGAGGGGCAGCCCTACCCATCAAGGGGCGGTTGCGCCCCTGTGATGGGTGGTCGCACCCGTACGGGGGAGGCCCCGCCCCATGGGGAAACAATGCTCCCAAGGGGTGGGCTCGCCCCAAGGGGTGACTGCGCCCCAAAAGGGGTGGACCCGCCCCAAGGGGAAACCGCGCCCCAAAAGGGCGGATGCCGAAGGCAAAGAAGGGGGGACCAAAAAAATGGAAGAAATGATAAATTTGGGAGGGAAAGAAAAAAAGATGAAAGGGACAACTTAAGAATTATTGTCTAAAGAATGGAAGAACAAATTAGTGAGAAGAGAACCCAGGGCTGGGAAACAAAGGAAGGAAGGGATATGATGACTGACAGGTTGTGTTATGTGGTTGCAGTGGTTCAACAACTTGTAGACATGGGAGAGGAGATCAGAGGTGTTGGAGGCGATAAGACAAGCGATGATCGAAGAAGATCACGAGGCCTTGTCCTAGGCAAGGTTGTTGCATATGTTAGGATATATGTCTATTAGAGCGCATCGGGTGATGCTAACAGTCCTTATCAAGTATTGGGATTCAGTGACCTCGACCTTCCATCTCCTAACAGGGGAGATGATGGTGACATTGGAGGACGTGTGGTGGATACTGAGGCTTCCCATAACAGGTCACATGGTGAGTGCTATGAAATCGGAGGGGGAGGCACTGGATCTGATCGTATGGGTCTTGTTTGAGCGAGAGGACCTACCTATGCAGAAGAAGGGATTAGACATTGACAAATGTTTGGGGTTGAGAGTACCACCATTGCCATTATACCTATGTGAATTGATCAACGAGATACTGATACCGGATAGGAGTGGATGGTTCTGCAGCTTCAGCTACATTGAGTTGATTCGACACATTATCGAGGGGAGGGATGGGGATTTTGCATGGGGTTCATATGTTCTAGCGCAACTATATAGGGACATGCATGTGGTGTGTTATCGAGATGAAATCAGTGTGGCCCATGTGATGTTGCTTCAAGTATGGGCATGGGAGCACATTAGTGTGTCCAAGCTAGATGCGGAGAGAGTGGGATTAGAGGATGCGACACTGCCGATGACATATTGGTATGGGGTAGAGTATGACTTGGTGTGGCGCTATCAGGGTTGTGGGGATTTAGATGGATGGAGGAGGTTATTTGATGATCTTGAGGAGGAGGAGATAGTGTGGAGGTTGTATATGACACAACGCTTTTTCGAGGTGGAGGGAGGATGAGGTGAGACACAAAGGAAACTTCATGACTCAATGTTATATAGTCGGGAAGGAGCTAGGAATAGTGGAGTCACATAGGCCAAACCGAGTGATGAGGAAGTTTGGGTTGACATAGGATATTCTAGGTGGAGCAGAAAGGTTTAGACAGATTATATGAGAGCGACCATGGGGGGAGCCGATTCCGCCAGAGTTTGCGAGGGAGCACTGGGAGACACTAGAGTAGGATCTAGTGACCTATCCAAGGAGGACTGAAGGGATAGTAGAGGTAGGAGTGATGATAAGATATGTCACATGGTTTGGGCGACACTGACCCTTATGGATTACACTAGAGGAGTCGATCAGAGGGGCATTAGGATTTGGACTAGAGGCTGAGGTGAGATTGGTAGGGAAGAGGAGATGAAGAGGGAGGGGACAACTGAGGAGATATCCAAAGGCAGATAGGGCAGGAGGACATCAGAGGAGAGGGCTAGAGGTAGTCGTAGTAGGAGGAGGTCAATAGAGGAGAGAGCCAGAGGCAGGTAGAAAAGAAGGACAACAAAGGAGAGTGTTGGAGGTGGCTAGAGTAGGTGCGCAATAGAGGTAGCTAGAGTAGGAGAGCAATAGGAGGGAGGGCAAGGGGATGATGATGCGAGAGGTCAACAGAGGGTGGGTAGGAGGAGGAGGATACAGAGAGCGCAGGTAGACATCGAGCCTGAGGAAGAAAGACATGAGGCAGAGGCGATGGAGGAGAGGGAGGAGGCAGAGGTGATGGAAATGGGAGATGAGGGAGGGGCAAAGGAGATGGATATGGATGTGCATGATATTTTCCCATTGGCCATGAAACCACTAATAGTAGAGGATCTGTCTGTGTGCTTGGGAGGAGCCGAGTCGAGAGTATATATCACCGAGCAGAGATTGAGAGACACAGAGGCGGTGAGGAGTAGATTGGAGGCTGAGGTGATCATGTTGCGAGCTGAGATAGATCGAGTGCAAGGAGAGGGGGAGAGAGTTCAGGGATGTAGTTGAGATGGTATCACAACATGAGGCAGAGATGTAGAGGGAGGAAGGGAGATTGTGAGCTGAGATAGACGAGGTGCGAGCAGAGGTGAGTGAGTTACGTGCAGAGGTGACTCATTTTGAGGGAGAGGTATCGAGGGAGCATGAGGCAGGGGAGGCAACGAGATGGGAGAGAGATAGACTAGAGGTGATAGTGAAATACTATAGGAGAGGGGTCAGCGAGAGGCTAGAGGATCGATAGAGTAGATTCTAGTAGAGACCCTAGCGGAGGCAGAGAGGGATATGGAGGATTTGAGGAGATAGGTGGAGGGGTTATTGAGAGAGAGGAGGGAGTTGAGATAGGAGTGAGACAAGATCCATGATAGAGTTGAGGTGGCAGAGCAAATAGTGGGAGATATAAGAGAGGTGTAGGAGAGGGAGGAGACCATGAGGGCTCGGGCATAGGTGATGGAGACATAGAGAGATGCCTTACAAACACAGGTGTAGGTCCTGTAGGATGAGATGGATGCAACAATGGAACAAACACAAGATGTGGAGAGAGATGCAATGCAAGAGAAGGCATAGGCAACATAGGGGCAGACACTGGCAGCGCAGGGTGGCGAGACAGGGGCAGACACTGGTAGCGCAGGGTGGCGAGACAAGGGCAGACACTGGTAGCGCAGGGTGGTGAGACAGGGGCAGACACTAGAAGCGCAGGGTGGCGAGACAAGGGCAAAGGTTTAGAGACTTTTGGCACATGTATAGGCCATGCAAGAGGAGAGGGACAAAGCTATGGATCAGGTGTCTCAGATGGGAGTGAAGATTGAGCATCTATGGTTAGCATGGGGTGCATGGGCATAGGAGAGGAGGTCCATATGTGGATTTCGGGATAGGTATAGGGCAGAGTGGGACTCAACGAGGCAGAAGGTGGGAGATCAGGATGAGTATATGAGAGAGGCTAGCTACTATATGTGTGCCTATTTCTCGGAATTGCCAGATCTAGGACAACAGGTACCCACCTATTTTTGAGCGGTGCCACAAATGCCAGTGCCATCCCAGTCATTAGGGATGCATACCCGGGGATATAGAAGCTTGAGAGAGATGCCTTCATGCAAAGGGCCAATGTCAGAGCCACCACAGAGGTCAGATGCAGTAAGTTCATGGTTTAGAGGATCAGAGGGACAAGATCCAAGGATATAGCAAAGAGCAACAAAGATAAGAGCTAAGCCATAGCTTTTTACTCGTATTTTATTTGATGACATATGTGATGGATATGTATTGTGATGTATATGATGGATAGTATTATGGATTATGTGATGGACATTGTATATTTTTTTTTTTGATATGATATGCAAGAGCCCTTTGATGTGATGGATGATTTATGTATGCATATGTGTATGTTTATGGTTTTATTATGGATGATTATTATGATGCAATGTATGGGTATGCCTATAATGATTTATATTTATGCCCATATGGATAATATGGATGATATGTATGATATCTAACACCTATGATGTAGGATGTGACATATGAATTATGATTGTTCCTATTCAAATGATATTATGATGTCTAATGTTTATGATGCAAAATGTGATGGATGGTTTATGATTTTATATGTTATGGATGTGAAAATGAACCTAACAATTTGTGATGCAGGTGATGATGCATGGGAGATGTTAATGATATATTATATGACACATATATTAATGCAATGGATTAATAATGAAATGAATTTTAAGATGTATAGAATAATAAAGTAAAATTAATCTAAACAACTTAAAAATGATTATGATATGATAATGCACATGGAATGAAATGCAACTTAGTGAACCTAAAATATGGAATGAGAATGCAACTAAATTCTAATAAGTAAATGACATGAAAACATGAATGTAAATAACGGCTCACATAATCATGGAAGCGAAGGAGGTGATGGGTGTGCAACTGCACAGGTATTAAGGACCATAGGGATCCTAAGGAGAAAGGAAAAAATGGAAGGAATCAATGTTTGCACAACCAAAATCATGTCATGGGTTGGAAGAAGAAGGGATGGAGGATACACGCAATGTAATGGAGGAGAAAATGAAATGAAATCCTAATGCAATTTGCCATCTTCAAAGCATTAATTTTTGCTATAGAATAAGACACCATGTACCATGGTACGTGGAACCAATGCGGACTAGGTCTAATGCATAAAAAAACATAGCAGACAGGAAGGCTATCCCAACATCCCAAAGTCTTGATGACTTTGGTCGGGCCAAGCATTGGGATAACCACAAGCACATAAGGATATCTCACCATAACATAAGACCTCAGGGGTCCTAGTGGGTACTGTTGGGTCTCAAAAATGTAGGTTTGAACCATGAGAGGTTGCCAAGCTCTCACAACATTATTGGCCAACTAACAAGGCCAACCAATACAGTTGGACCTTCTACTCTTAAGGCTCTCCTAAACCTAGGCGGGTGTACCTATATGAATGATGCAGATTTTGAACTAGGCTTCTACTTGACTATACTATCCACAATGGCTAAGGGAAGTGGACAAATATGATCTAAATTTAGTCAAAATTGTATATGTAGTATCCGATAAATTTGGTATAAATAGTGTATGTAATATGAAAGTTAATTTTGATATGTTCAGTTAATAGATGTCAAATGAAATAAATGAAACTAAGTAATGAAAGTAAGGGAGACCAATGCCTTTTTGGGTAAAATAGAGTCAAATGAAAGTTTTGAATGAGTGGATTTTATCTAGCAAATCTCTAATTGTTTGGCATACAAATATGAGTTTATAACTGGTATAAACATGCAAGAATATGATTGACAAACCCTACTTGAGGCACAATATCAATCCTAACTATTTGATTCTTCTAAATGATTGAAATAACGTTCCCAAATTACTGTAATTGACTAAAAGGGATTTAATTCTTTCTTGAAGAGACCAATTAATCAAACCACACAGATACAACAAATGTGCACCAATAAATTGAACATATACTTGATATTTCAATTTAAATAATTAGGAAACATTAGATTGGAGACAATTAAATAATTGCAGAAATCCAACAAACAACTAATACCAGAATGAAACCAAAAAATCAACAGTCTTTCATTATCTTCCTCAGATCTTATACATGCAACATAGTCTTCTTGAATGCAAACATTCTGAAAATGTTATGGTTGCCACAATCTGTCCTATTCTAATCTACGCCTCAATTTATTGATTTTATAAGTATTTATACAGTAAATTTTAAGGGTCACGACCCTTCACTGTTTGTTACAGTCGCTTACATTCCATTAACAAAAAATGAAACATTTAATTAGATTGCCTTATCGGCAAATTAAATGTTTAAAACGTAGCCCTGTGTTTTTATTTTGCCTTAATATGTTTCGAAGCTTTAATATTTCATTTTACACGGTGCTCAAATATTCTCTTATTCCTACTGCTCTACCGTGGTCAACATGTTGATCGACTGCGGTATAGCGGTTGGCATTTTCTGCTATGCTTCGTTGCTTCCTCCATCACCTACCACCTTACCACGGTGTGTTCGAAGCCTACTCATGGTACCGTAGGGTAACCGTTAGCCGTCTCCTCTCCACTCACCGCTCAGTTACCAACTTCTCTTATCCAACCGCAGAATAGCGATATATGTCTTCGGCAACTGCTAAGTCTATGTTACCACAATCACCGTGGTGCCTGGCTTGACTGCCAACGGTACCGCGGTGTCGTCTCATACCGTCACCTCCGCTACTATTCACTATCTACCGTGATGACCGCGGTCTATGTTTAGACCATGCGCGGTATAGCAGTAATCGCTTTGCTTGCTTCCTTGCTGCTAGCTGTTATCTTCACTGTTACCGCGGTTACCGCGATCTGTGGTTTGACCGCATGTGGTACCATGGTATGCTCGTTGCTGATCGCTAGTCATTTACCGCTATCATCATGGTCATTGTTTTAGCAGCTACGATATAGCGGTAATGACTTGCCTTTGACCACCATGCTACTGCGATTAGTCTGATGACTGCCCGTGGTGTAGCAGTATGAAGTAGATAGGTAAATTTTTTGAAATATTAAAGCAACAAAAAGAAATATATGATGTTTTAGCATTTAGGAGGAGCAATAAAATGAAGATTTTTTTATGAAAAAGGTAGGAAAAATATAATGGAACTAAATGTGGAGGAAAATGTGAGGCTATATAGACCAAAAATAAGGTGGTGAAATAAGGATAAAAATCTTTCTTAGCACTACAGAGGGTGGCGATTGATTTTTTATGAGAAAATTTTGAAAGTATTTGGCTCAAAATAGGAAAAATCCCTTAGGATTTTAGTGAAAATTCTTAGTTCTAATAGGTACTACGTGGGACAACCAAGAGGACAAAAAACAAACAAAGATCAAAATATGCCCCTATGTTAACCAGTCAAAACACACCATAATATGATAGATTATGGTAGTCTTGACGAGTGATGATAGGGAGCTCAAATGATAAACATAAGCCAAAAGCATCAAAAGATTGCAATCAATTTCAAAATGTCCTTTGCCAGAGGATCAAGAGGATGGATGGGGTTGATGAGGTCTGTAAGGAAGGATACATCTTGTTGAGACCAAATATGGATACTAAACTAAAAGATCGATAATGACGCAAGAGATTCTAAAACTGATTAAATCTCGTGACACAAATGGATTCCATTTGTGAAGCACCAAATAGATAAAGACATACTTGACAACATGACACAAGACACAAGACTAAAACACCCTAAAGACCTAGGAGCTCAGGGGTTGATGAAAGATTCACCTTGCCTATGTGAAAGCGCAAAGCCCTCATAGTTCTAGAAAAAACCATGGATAAAAGAAGAAAGAGGATGATGAAGACAGATGATAGAGGACAACGAACAAACAAACTAGAGAAAAAATAAAGAAAAGACAAAAGAAAATCCCCGAGGGTGGATCAAACGATCGATCTTGCCTACGTGCAAGCATAGGGGCAACGTAGTTCAAAAAGGGAAAAGGACCAATGATGGATAAGAGTGAAAAGGGGACAGATGATAAAGGACAAAATGCCCTAGGGGTAGATCAAATGATCAGCCTTGCCTACGTGCAAGCATAGGGGCAACGTAGTTCGACAAGGATAGAAATAAATGACATACCAGATAAGAAGTAGAGCCCTGGGGGTGGATCTAATGATCGGCCTTTCCGACGTGAATGCGTAGGGGAAACATAGATTGCCAAAGATAGTATGGGATCTAGATGAAGACTAACATGATGGAAGAACCTAGATGGAGATGGAAGACAGACAAAGCGACAAGATGACACAAGCTCATATTAGGATACAAAGCTCAAGATGATAGATAGTGGATTAAGTTCGTGCATTTCTCAACCAAAATATACCAAGCAACTAGATGATGCAAGAGGATGGAAGGATATGATTGATAGGATGATGAGGATATGAGATCTGGATGGATGAATCGTAAAGTGACTAGGACATGAGGTAGATAATGATTAAGCCCTATATGAATGGAACATATTTCCAGGTTTTCACCAAATGTACATGTCCAAGGTGCCACCGAGGGTGGTTTTCACCATAAGATGAATTATTTCTCTTTACTATTTTTGGATTTTTTTTATTTTGACAATTTTTTACTTTTTTTGTATTTTTTTGGATTTTAACAAGAAGGATACCCCAGTTGACCTAAGTATAAAACTTCTTCAGGTGCATGATATTGATGGGTGTTTATAGGTGATTTCCTTTAGGTGTAGCAAACATGTATGATATGTAACCATATTTTGTTGTGATTACGTAAGGGCCCAAGCAATTTGCTTCAAACTTTCCCTTCTTTTCCCAATCCTGCTGGGTGTGGTGATTCTCCTTAAGAACTAAGTCGCCAACATTGAACTGACAAGGGAAAAATTTCTTGTTGTAGCTTCTCTTCAGGCGATGTTGATAGGCTTATAATTGGTTGTAGGCTTTGATCCATTTTTCATATAGGAGTTTCAACCAAGCAAGTCATGCAACCCGATTGTCTTCATCACTTATTAGATTCTTCAGAGATATGTGAAGTGATGGGATTTCAACTTTGATTGGAAAGATAGCTTCGACACCATAAACTAGTGAATATGGAGTGGTGCTAGTGGGGGTGCAAATGGAAGTGTGGTAGGCCCAAAGGGTGGGATGGAGGTGGAGATGCCAATCTCGACTAGTGTTGTTAACCATGTTTTTAGTGATTTTAATTAAGGTTTTATTGGTTGATTCTGCTTGACCATGACCCTGGGGGTAATATGGGGTAGACCAATGATGTTGGATATGATAAGTCTCGTAGAAAAATTTCATGCACTTTTTTTTTAATGGCTTTCCATTATCAGTAATGATGGTGGAGGGGATTCCATACCTACAGAGGATATGGTAAATGATGAATTTGGATATATGAACACCAGTAATTTGGGTTAGTGGCATTGCTTCCACCCACTTAATAAAGTATTCAATGGTGGCGATGATGAAAGTATAGCCATCGAAGGATGGAGGATAAATCTTGCCAATCAAATTGAAACCCCATTGTGAAAATGGCCATGGTGCTGTGATGGGTTGTAGATCTTGTGTAGGAGCATGAATCAGATTCACATGTTGTTGACAAGGAAAGAACCTCTTTACAAACTCACATGAATCATGCTCCATAGTAGGCTAGTAATATTCCACTCTGAGAATATTCTTGGCTAGGGCCATGCCATTAGAATGGGCCCCATAGATACCACTATGTACTTCTACCAATGTGGTGCGAGCTTCGATCTTGTTTAAACACCAGAGGAGGGTTCCATCATATCCACGTCGATAAAGCATATCACCTATGATGGTGTAACAAGATGTGTGTTGGATAAAGGATTTTTGTTGGTTACATGTGAGGTCAGGGGTAAGGTGTTGTTATGGAGGTAAGTGTAGATGTCCTGGTACCAGGGGGATTCGGGACCTATGATGTTGGATACTATTTCGATCTCAGGGATGTCATATGTAGGTATTAAAAGTTGCTCCACTAAGAACTCACATTCGGTCTGATCTTTGGTCATGTCAAGGAGAGAACCAATAGTAGCCATGGCGTCAACTGATTTATTCTGCACTCTACGTATTTGATCAAATTAGATGGATGTGAAGTATTTTTCGAAGTCATCTACCATACATTTGTATGGTAACGTCTTATCATCATTGTTTAGAAACTCATCATTGACCTGCTTGATAACAAGTTGGGAGTCACCAAAGACTCACAGTGAGAGATACACTATTGGACTACAATCCTAAGGTTGGTAAGAAGAGCTTCATATTCAACAATGTTGTTGGTACAAGGAAAGGCTAATCTGAATGACTTTGGTATGTAATCACCCTGGGGAGTGACGAGCAAAAATCTCGCTCCCAATCCATTATTTATGCATGATCCATCAAATTATAGTGTCCATGTGGTAGCTTATGAAATTACAAAGACCCCTTCATCAGGAAACTTTGTTTCTAAAGGATAAGCATCTACTAGTGGAGCATCTGCTAGTTGATCGGCTATTACTTGTCCTTTGATTGCTTTATGATCCACATACACTATGTCGAATTCACTTAACAACATGACCCACTTGTCCATGTGACCAATCAGTGTTGTTTTGGATAGAAAATATTTAAGTGGATCAACCTTAGAGATTAGCTTGATCGGATGGTTAAGCATGTAGTATTGGAGTTTCTGCGAGCTGAAGACTACCATTTGTGGGATATGTGGAACATTGCTAGGATCTTGTGGGATGTTTGACTAGGAACCTTGGGCTTCTTGTTCTACCATTTTATTTTTTACTTGTGATCGAGTCTAAACGGGCATGAAAGTGCAAAACAACTAGGTGGACTAAGATGTAGATAAAATTTTAGGATGCAATTCAAAGACAATCTAAATGATGATTGGATCAGAAGAGGGATCGATTGATTGGATAGTTGGAAAGAGATGTGATTGGATTTGATTGGATAGTTGGATAGAGATGTGATTGGATTTGATTGGATAATATTGATTGATAAAATGATTGATAGGATTAGATGAGATTGGATGATTGGAAGGGATTCTAAACCGAGTTCAGAAATCACCCTAGGTGACTTAAGGTGTTGATTGATTGGATTAAAGGATGAACTGATGATCACGGCACTGAATCCGCCTTGAGATGGAAGGAGATTGATAGGGTTGAGGATGATGACTGACTTAGGATGGATGATGATCGATTTCGGGCACCTAGGGTCAATTCGGATATTAACTTCAAACAAAGTTCAGAGGATTTGGATTAAGAAAATGATAATGGATGTGTAACTTAAGGATGATTAAGGATGCACCTATATGATTTGGATAATTATTTTGATGTAGATGGCTCAAGATGCAAATGGACTGGTGTGAGGATTATGTTTGGACGAAATGTACAAACGGCTAGGAAAACAATTAACTTTTCAAAATCCTAGTAGGCTACCTTTCTGGATCAAGTTCGTGTAACGGATACAAGGTCATTCAGATTTTGGACAGGGCCACCCAAACTAGGGCAAGGTTACCCAAACTGGGGTAGGGCCTGCCAAACTTGGGCAGGGTCACCCAAACTGAGGCAGGGTCACCCAAACTGAGGCAGGGTCACCTAAACTTGGATAGGGTCACCCAAACAACTTTTGGATTCGACTTAGTCTGAAAAATAGTCAAGTGATATCGATAAACGGGGTGAATGGAATTTCAAGATGGGCAAATAGATGCACATAACAGATGAACGATCACTCGAAACGGGTGAACGAATGACCAAAATGGGCAAACAAATTCTCAAAATGGGGGAACGACACTCAAAACGGGAAAACGAATGGATGGAACGGGTGAAAAAATACCCAAAATGGGAGAACAACGCTCAAAATGGGTTAAAAGATACCCTAAATGAAAAAATAAATACCTTGAATGGGAGAACAGTTGCTCGAAATGAGGGAACAACACTCAAAACGGGAAACTGAATACCCAAAATGGGTGAATAGATACCCGAAACAGGAGAACAAATACCTAAAATGAGGGAACGATACTCGAGACAGGAAAATGAATGGATGGAATGTAAAAACGACTGGAAAACTGAAGATGAAATTGACTATCTAGAGAGCAAGGTCACCCCTTTAAGGGTAGGGTCACCTCTTTGTGGGTAGGGTCGCCCCTTTGGAGGGCAGGGTTTCCCGTTTCGAGGGCAGGGTCACCTGTTCAAGAAAAACTAATCAAATTTGACTCAGACAAGGAGAAAATTAGTTGACATGGAAGGGCAGGGTCACCCCTTTGAGGGAAAGGTCGTATGTTTTAGGAAAATTGATCAAATTTGACTTGGTTCGAGTGGAAAACAGTTGAGACAGAAGGGCGGGGTCACCCCTTTGAGGGCAGGGTCACCCCTTTGATGACAAGGTCGCCCCTTTGAGGGCAGGGTTGCCTCTATGTGTTGATTTGAACTTGACTTGGGCAAAAAAAGTTATGGAAAAGGAAAAACATAGCAAGCAAATGGCCAAGACTGACTGATAAACACTGGTTTTGCACAAGAAGACAATTCAAGTAACACAATCCTAAGATTAGTGTTAAAGTATATTCAACATGGTCCTCTATCTAGGCCGAACAAGGCATCTAAGTGAGTCCTCGATATATGCATGGTACGTAAGGCACAATCGTGAACACCAACTCGTCACAAGCATGAGTCAAGAACTTCTAATGAGACATTGAAAGTTCAGACCAACTATTCATGTCTTGTCTAGGTATCACCCTAGCTTTGGCGCTCTGCCAAACATGACGTGACTGGATTAAGGTACAAATTTCGCTCTCCCCCCTTTATATACCCCATCAATAAAATGTGGCTGGGATCATCCCTTAGGGTGATGAAATCCCCAAGCAGGTCTCACTAAGAAATAGAAAAGGGTACAAAAAAGACTTAAGTGGACTATGATTTGTCTTCACCCAGGATCGTCAAATGGAACAAGGGGATTGGATACGTCAATAGTCCATTGTTAAAACACTCAAACAAGTTCTTTGACCCTCTAATTAGAGCTATATGCCCAGTCAAAATGTGAAGAACAAGCAAAACTCTAACTAAAGAGAGTAATTTCCCCCTTGCAACAAATACGTTAGTAGTTTATTGTTTATGGTCTTCTACAATCGCCAAACAATTGCACAAATGTTAGAAAAATCAACACACTCACAAACAAGGCACATTAGAGGGTCAGTACTAAAGAAAGCAAGAGTAACTGAACTCTGGAAATGAAATTTTAGCTCTTTGATTTACCTAATTTACCTTTGTTCAAGGTGGGGCTGCCTCTATGTTTTGGGCATAGCAGACTCTTTGGGCAGGGTCACTTATTTGTGGGCGCGGTCACCTCTTTGTGGGCGAAGTCACCTATGTATTATGGGAAGATTTGTCTCTATGTATTTGAACCTAAAAAATGTCAGAAAAACAAAAAAAAAAGAAAATAGATAGATGGGTGGGGTCGCCTATCCATGGGCGGAGTCGCCCCTTTGTGGGTGCGGTCTCCTATTTGTGGGTGGGGTCAACACTTTGTGGGCAGATTCACCTCTGTGTTCCTAAACCTGCAAAATATCAAATAATATAAAACATTAAACAGTACATACCCATTTGTGGGTCCCACCGGGCGTGCCAGAAATGTGTACGAGTGTTTTTCTGCTTCTAAGAATGTAAAACAGAATGAAGTGCAGAAGGAAAATACACAAACAAACACCCAATGATTATCCAAAGTTGAATCTAAATAAAAACAACAAAAACATGAAATTTTATACCTTATTCGGATTGACGAGTTGGTTGGCCCTTTGATGATGCTTGGTTGTATGCTCCTTTGATGGAAAATGCATGCAATAATGGAGGTGGGTGTTAAGATGAAGATGGTAGGTGAGTGCAATAATGGCTTCAAAATGGTTGTAAATGCTAAATTTCTTGAATGCTAGTGTAGACATCCAAATTTGATCACTTCCATATGATCAAAATCATCTATTATATTCATCTATTCCATTAATGGTGATTAAATAATTTATTTAATCATTATTTCATTTTCTGCGTAAGGTTCCTAAAGTATCTAATTAAATAAATTAAATACTTTACCTTACACCTTGTTCTTCTCTAAATTAAATAAATATGACAAATTATTTAATTTAGTCTTTTAACCCATTTGAATTAAAATCAATTTTTAATTCCTTTTTTCTCTCTCCTTGTCACATTCTCCATAACCCTCTTCTAATCCAGATTAAATTAATTAATCTGTGATTAGGATGTGCACCACTTAATCTTGATTAAGTGTCACATCCTCCATAATCTCCCATTTGCCTCTAATCTCCCATTAATTACCTTAATCGTGTGTTTGCACAACCTTAATCAGAATCATTAGCCACATTTGGCTTACTTTTTCTGGTCAACCTTCCCACTTACCATTTTTGATATGGACTCCCTTCCCCATGTGAATTTTTAATTCACATTTATTCAACCAAGGTTCCTTTCTTCCCCATGTGAATTTTTAATTCACTTTTATCTTTCCAAGGTCTTTTCCATCCCCATGCAAGATTCTAGAAGCTTTGCCTTGTCACTTCACATGTGCCAAGGGCTTCTAGAACCTTGGACTTGTCACATCTCCCACATGTGACAAATCTCCAACTTTTTGGAGATCTCCTTTTATCCAATGAATCCTCCATTAAATGTAGCTTTTTAATTTACATTTATTCTTCCCACACATTTCCCCTTTTCCCATAGAGATTTTTTAGGAATTCTAAAATTCCTCAAAAGTTTCTTTCATCCTCATTTGGGGACAAGAAGTTCCTTTTTGAAGAAATTTTCTCATTCCCCAAGGTACCTCAAAGGTACTTGTCCTTCATCCACCTCATATACTTCCCTTCCACCTCTTGTCTTTCTCTTCCACCTCATTTCCACATCACTCCACCTTAGGACATCTCACCCTCCACATGTCAAGATGTGAGGGCTTGTGAGTCCTCAACTCACCATAGCCCTTCATCTTGATCTTTGTTGGATCAATCCCAACCATTGAATTCTCTAGAGAATTCCACTTAGCCTATAAATAACCCTTCAATTCCTTCATTTTGGGGGATCAAGTCTTTTGCAAATAAACTCTTGCAAAATTGCCATTCAAACTCTCACCCATTTTAGCATCCGTATTGCATCAATTCATCTTGCATCCACTTCATTTCATTGCCATCCAAGGAGCACATAAGACTTCAACATCAAGGGCCAACCAAGGGAGCAACAACATGAAGGTATAACAGCAATTTATTTGTTTATCTTGCTTTCATATTGTTCATTTTCTTAGGCTAATCATTGAGGTGCCCTATTATCTTGTTGTTTCTCTTTATTGAATTTTTAGTTTTATCTAACATCTCACATATTAGGAAGCAGCATTTTATTAGGATCACATTTCTGGCACGCCTGGTGGGACCCACAAAGGGGTCTGTTTCTTTCACGTTTTCTATTGTTAGCTTATTTGCAGATTCAGGTCGCAGAGGGGCGAACTTGCCCTCTCGAACGCCACAGAGGGGCGACCTTGTCCTCTGTTTCTGACTGTTTTTTGCAGAGGGGTGACCCTGCCCTTTGTTGTTTTTGACTGTTTTCTGCAAAGGAGCGACCCTGCCCTTTGCTGTTTTTAACTATTTTCTGCAGAAGGGCGACCCTACCCTTTGTTGTTTTTGACTGTTTTCTGCAAAGGGGCGACCCTGCCCTTTGCTGTTTTTGACTATTTTCTGCAGAGGGGCGACCCTGCCCTTTGCTGTTTTTGACTATTTTCTGCAGAGGGGCGACCCTGCCCTTTGCTATTTTCGACTATTTTCTACAGAGGGGTGACCTTGCCCTCTATTTTTTGACTGTTTTCTGCAGAGGGGTGACCTTGCCCTTTGTTGTTTCTGATTGTTTTCTGCAGAGGGGCAAATCTGCCCTTTAGGCTATTTTTTGCAGAGGGGCGAACCTGCCCTTTATGCTATTTTTTGACTGTCTTTTGCAGAGGGGCGAATCTGCCCTTTAGGCTGTTTTTTGACTGTTTTCTGTAGAGGTGCGAATCTACCCTTTAGGCTATTTTTTGACTATTTTTTGCAAAGGGGCAAACCTGCCCTTAACATCACATTCGAGACGATAAAAAAGTGGCATTTGAACTTCGTGTTTGTCTTTTTCTTTTGTTTTTTCGTGCTCTAATCCACTAATCTTGTTTGTTGGTGAGTGAAATCAGATTTGCTGCAAATCACAAAAGGGGCAAAAAGATAAACAACTAACATTTCCTTGCAGGACCTTCCTTTTTATTCTGATTTTTAAAATTATTTCCTTGCTACTTTTTCTATGTACTTAGTATAAGTAGGGGAAGGTAATATTTGATGTTTGCTGTGTCTCTTTTACTTATTTTACCCTAAGGGGGTATTAGTTTGTTTTCACTTTCCTCCTTTGCACGTTGTGTGGATCCGAAGGAAGTAATTGGAAATGATTAGTGTCTTCTTCTTAGTGGGACCTGCTTGGAGATTTCATCACCCCAAGGGACGATCCCAACCATGCGTATCGGCGGGGTATATAAAGGTGGGAGAGCCAAAGCTGTACCCCAATCCAATTGCATCGTAATTAGCGAAATGTTGAAGCTAGGGTGATACCTAGATAGACGTGAAGAGTTGGTTCGAGCCTTTCAGTATCTCGTTGGGGCTCCCAACTCACGCTTGTGACGAACTGGTGTTCACGGTTGTGCCTCACGTACCGAGTGTATATCGAGGACTCCCTAGAAACCTTGTTCATCCTAGAGTAAGACCTTTTCCGACCATACCCGTTAAAACATTAATCATAGGATTGTGCTTGTTCAAAGTGTCTTTTTGTGAAGAACCGATAAATTTTGGTAAGTCAAACTGTTATTAAACCATTTTAAGTCCTTGCCAAAATCCCTTGTCCAAACCAAGTTCAAATTTTCACTGTAGAGGGGTGACCTTGCCCTCTGTTTCAACCATTTTCTGCAGAGGGGCGACCTTGCCCTCTGTTTTGGCCATTTTCTGCAGAGGGGTGACCTTGCCCTCTGTTTCAGCCATTTTCTGTAGAGGGGCGACCTTGCCCTTTGTTCCAGCCGTTTCTGCAGAAGTGTGAATACGCCCCCTGAACAGACAGTTTCACCCGTTTGATCATTTTGAATCTTCGTTTGAATCCCCAAAACCTCCATTTTGACCATTTGATCACCCTAAACACTCATTTGACCAATTCAAACACTTATTTGATCATTCCAAACCTCCATTTAACCTTTCCAAAAAAAAAACGTCCATTTACCACATTCGCATTGACCATTCCACCATTTGGAACATCCGCCTTATCACAAGACCTTGTTTTAGGAGTTATTTTCCCAAATTCACCAAGACATTAAATTGATCGTTATCCTACATAATAAATCCTTTTCTTCAACCTAATCAATCCGCTCCTATCTTGAAACGGATTTGTGTTGTAAGTCAACATCATTGGCACAAATCAATCCCCTTCCATCTCAAGGTGGATTAGGCGTCATAATCATTGATTTAATCCGATCAACCAACGTTACAAGTCACCTAGGGTGATCTCCAAATCAGGTTTTAGGATCCCTTCCATCATCTAATCATCAATCCCAATCATCATGTGATCTAATCACCACCCAATCACCAAGTTGGCACACCATCATTCAATCCAATCCAATCATCATCCAACCATCAAGTGATACATCATCACTTGATCCAATCAAATCCAATCACCACCTATTCATCCAATTGGGACATCATCAATTTATCCAAATCAAATCCCATCATCATCCAATCATCAAGTGACACATCATCACTTGATCCAAATCAAATCCAATCATCATCCAATCATCAAGTGATACATCATCACTTGATCCAAATCGAATCCAATCATCATCCAATCATCAATAGTGATACATCATCATTTGATCCAATCAAACCAACATCAATCATCATCTAATTTAAATCAATCAATCCAAATCATCGCCTAAGTCATCATCTAGAAGTTGAATCTTGAAACTACTTAGTCATTTTGCACGTTCATGCCCGTTCAAACCCGCTCACAAACAAAAAAGCAAATGGCAGACCAACAAACACAAGGTTCCCAACCAAATGCCCCTCAAGATCCTAATAACATTCCACATGATCCCCATAATGGCATTTCATCCCAATCAAACACTGACATCCAGAATACCACACCACCTAGTGACGAAAACATGGACAATCAACCTGAAGTCACTGTTGACGAATATCTCAGTAATCCTGCCAATGTCCAAATGACGGATCGCCTCCTAAACGAACGTGGGGATAAGATCCTTGCCACCTTACTCATGAAGGGAGTCAAACCACCATCTGGTTTCGATACATCATAATATGGCCTTCCCCCATTTGTCGACCCGCAAACCTCACAAAATATTCTAGAAAGCTCCTACATTCCTGAAGGTGCACCCACTGAAAATTGGTACCACCCCGAACTTGGAAATGCTGTCATCCATCAAGTCCAAGAATATCCTCGTCTTCCAACCACAACATCTACCATTCCACCACCCGATCCCAATGACCCCCACATCTATGGCATGCCGTCATACATCCCGTCTGCTCCGCCGCTTCCTCCCCCATATTCTAATATTGGGGGCACACCTCCACTTACCAACACACTACCGCTTGCATTTCAACAACCTCCAAATAATCCACACCAGTCCACCACACCACCAACACCACCACAATATGTTGCTACTACAATAACTTCATCTCAACACTTACATCAACAACATCCGCAACATCCTTCCGTTCTCACACAACCACCACATCAAGTGGTGCAACATACATCTCAACAACAACAACACATCCCACCTAACCCATCCAACAACAACAATACATCCCATCTCACTCGCCTCAACAACAAGTCTTACCTCAGCCACCTCATCAACAACAACAACAACCTCCACAACAACATGTGCACATCCCTACGCAAACACACCATAACCCGCTCACCAAATACCTTTATCATCCCTCTAGCACATACACTATTCCATCCCATACAAACCCTCCTCAGAATGTGCAAAACCAAACACGTACCCAAGCGCCACCTTACGCCAACCCTACGCAACCTCAACACAATCCCCATCAACAAACGTTAAACCCATATCCATATGCCATGCAACAAACCACCATTGCACAACAAAACCAATCCTACCCACCCTATTATCAACAACAACCAGCTCACCAACATGGGGCACCTTACACTCCCTATTATCAACAAACATAATCACAGCAACAAAAAGGCCCTACCACTACACATTATCAAAATGCTATGCAGCAACAGGCCCCCTCTCTTGTGTCTTACTATCAACAACAAGTGGCTCCCACTCAACACAACCAATCATCCAACCATCAACCTTCTTACCATCCACCAATACATTCATACCCGAATCAACCCATTTATGATCCAACAATGGGAGGGCCATCCCCATCATACCCACAACATTATCCATACACTCAATCCACTTTGACTCCTGTCAACAAAGACTTGGAAGAAGTAAAAGCCGCATTAAAGGACTTACAAGCTGGAATGGGAAAACAATCCTTCAAGTTCGAGGACATATGCCCTTATCCATTTGATCCCTCCATTTCCTTGGTTCCTTTTCCTAAACATTTTGAGATACCCAAATTTGACAAATACAAAGGAACCAAGGATCCTAGAGCTCACCTTCAAGAGTTTTACGCTCATTGCCAAGAAGTCATGCACAATGACAATTACCTCATCCGACTTTTCCCTAAAAGTCTGCAAGGGGTTGCCCTCAACTAGTTTATGGGTTTGGAAAAGGGATCTATCAAGACCTTCACATAGCTATTTGAATAGTTTGTCACTCACTTCGCTTTTAACTTAGAGAAAGATATTGACACACTTGATCTCCTAAAAAAAAAACAACGCGATGGAGAGACCTTTGCAAGCTACTTGCAAAGATGGCGTGCCTTGGCTAGTAGGATGAAATCTCCACCAACAGAAAAAGACATGGTAACGTTGTTTATCGAAAACTCTCACCCAGATATGGCACACAATTTCCAACTCCATTGCATCACTACTTTTGCGGGACTTGTGGAGAAAGGCCCCATCTTAGAACGAGCCCTTGTCGCAAGAGGACAAGTCAAACATTTCAATTCCGATAGAGAGAAGTCCTTCGGGGATAAACCTCGTTTTTGGAATAGAAACAAAAATTTCGTCAATGATGGTGTCACTGATACTAAACACGTCCAAGTGGCCAACACCACACAAAGATATCCTTCCCAGCAACAACCGTCCATTCAGAACACCATATCCATTCCCCAAGGAGCACCATGACAACAAGCTAATCAAAATAACCAAGGTGGGAATAAACAACAATTCACTTAGTTGGGGGAACCCCTTAGCGCAGTGTTTAATAAGCTTCTTCAAGTCAAGTACCCCATAACATACCCTGTCACCAAACCCCTCGATACGTCTAAACCCAAGCCTGCTTAGTTTAAAGACAATGAATACTGCGAATTCCACAAAATTAAGGGACATACCTTGGATAAATGTCAAGGCTTAAAAACCTACATCCAAGGTCTCATTGATTGAGGCGAAATACATGTAGATGCTAACGCAGCATCTTCATCCAATGCTCAATTACAAATATACCAAAACGCCTTTCCTAATCATAATCAGGGTCCTAGTACGTCCAACTCAAATCCTAGACCTAGCAATAACAACTAACCAGGGAACAATACCAATAATATCAACTACAAAAATGTACCATACAATTATCAAGGTGTGGTTTCATATGTAGAACAAGTGGAACCCCATGTATCCATGATACATGTTAAGGGAAAAGATCCACAATGTGCTGTTACTACTCGGTGAAACCGCATCACAGTCCCAGTAGCATCTCCATCCACCCAACGACCATCCACCAATTCCTAGTATAATATCCTAGACCATCTAGGTAAAACTATAGCCCAAATATCCATTTTGGATTTGCTCAAGTCATCTCCCATACATCAAGATATCCTAACTAAGGCTTTGCAAAACACACAAGTACCTGATAATATTGACCCTACCCAATTTCATGCATTGGTAGGCAATCTTTCATCAACCTATCAGCTAGCCTTTAGCCAAAAGGACATGTCGCATCTCGATTCAAACCACAACCACCCCCTCCATCTCGAGGTTGGTGTCAACTGTTAAAAAGTAAAAAGGGTATTAGTAGATAATGGTTCAGCCCTAAATCTATGTACGTTAAAGTTTATACAACAGGTCAGATACACCCAAGCTGATCTGAGAAATCAAGTGATCACCATCAAGGCTTATGATAATGTAGAGCGAGATTCTGAAGGCATTATTTGCCTCCCTATACAAGTGGGCCCCATTGTACAATACACTATGTGCCATGTTCTGGACCTTGAACTCCCATACAACATCCTTCTTGGCCATCCATGGATTCACTCTATGCAAGCCGTACCATCCACTTATCACCAATGCCTAAAATTCCCATTTCAAGGAATGGAAGTCACCATACAAGCCGACGCTCAACCCTTTGAATATTGTCACGCCTTGGAGGCCTCTTTTCCACATTCACATTACTGCCCAGGGGTTGAAATGGGGGCACCACCGACATCCGATCCTATCCCATCTACCGATACTCTGAATACATCATCTCCACCATCATCCACACCTCCTTCCACCATCACCAAGGTCCAAATCATAGATAAGGGATGTGGTGAATACGAAATGCACACCGCACTCAATGTGGTAACCATGCCACCTTCCCCCCGCACATATGGGCAACCGACTCTGCCATTACTAAAAGTAGAAGAAAAGACGCTCACCCTCACTTCCAAGAACGTGGGGTCCACAACATTCAATAATTTGGGATCCCTCCAGGATCTAATGGATGATGATATCAGTCAATGGGTTTATCGGGAGGAGCCTGAACCACCACGGCCCCTTATTGAATACTTTCACAAAGCCTATCCACATGCCTCCAAATTCATCAAAAATTGCCATTACCAAGGCGGAGGCCTTGGTGCAGAAGAGCAAGGAAGACGTCTGCCCATCGAAGCAACTACCATCCGACCAAGGAATTTGGGCTTGGGCTATGATACCAAACAGAAGGGTCTTACAACATCCGCTAACACCTCTAACAATGTTAGTGTTGACAACAGTTCCCTTGAAGACATACCGGAGGAGGAGTCCATCATACATGCGTACAATGATCTGAATCACATTGACCTCCCCGCCATGTTTGAATGCTTATCTGTTTGTACCATAACTTTATCCCTTAAACATCCCGAGCTTATTGATCATGACCTACAAAGTAGCACACCAGTTAGCACTTTTCCCTCAGAAGATACCTATGTACATCTAATGGGATTGGGGGAAGATGAACGCCCTAATCGCAAAAGCAAAAAGAAACAAAAGAAGAATGGGTCATCAAGTGAAAACCTCACCGAGGCACCTTTTGACTATGAAAAAGTAAAAACAAAGGATGTATTTGACAGTGAAAACCTTGATACGGCACTGGAAGATGGGGACGTTCATCTTCCCCTTGTAGGAACATGACTATCTGAGCAATCTTCGATTCTCATTGAAGAAACACAAGAGGTGAACCTGGGGACAGAAGAGATTCCAAGAATAACCTATGTGGCTAAATCTTTATCTGAAGCAGAATACACCACCATTGTCCAAATTCTCCGTGAAGGGATTATCAACTTTGCATGGGCTTACTCTGATATGCCTGGCTTAGATCCGAATCTTGTTGTCCACCATCTGGATGTCCATCCAGAGACTAAACCTGTCAAGCAGAAGCTCTGAAAAATGCACCCACAAGTGGCATTATTGGTTAAGAAAGAACTGGAAAAGTTACTGGATGCTGCTTTTATTAGGCCCATTGACTACTCTGATTGGATCTCTAATATTGTACTTATTGCTAAACCCAATGGAGACATCAGGATTTGTATAGATTTCCGGGATCTCAACAAAGCTTGCCCAAAAGACGACTTCCCCTTGCCTAACATCGACATGTTAGTAGACATCACTGCGGGACACAAGATGCTATCCCTCATGGATGGCTTCTCTGGCTATAATCAGATCCGGATTGCCCCCAACGATCAACATAAAACCGCTTTTACAACACCTTGGGGTACGTTCTATTATAATGTCATGCCCTTTGGTCTCAAAAATGCAGGGGCAACATATCAATGGGAAATGATAGTTATATTCCATGACCTCATTCACATAATCATGGAAGACTATGTCGACGACCTACTGGAAAAATCTGGAACCAGGGAAGAACACCCTACCATTTTGAAATAGATCTTTGAGCGCTTAGAACAATACAAGCTTCGACTAAATCCAAAAAAGTGTGTATTCAATGTCACATCAGGGAAACTCTTGGGCTTCATAGTGTCCCACAGAGGCATCGAGGTTGACCCAGCTAAGGTGAAAGCTATCATGGATATGCCTCCTCCAAGAAACTTGAGACAATTAAGGAGTCTCCAAGGGAAACTACAATCCATCCGCCGCTTTATAGCCCAACTTGCGGACAAATGTCGGTCATTTGCCCACCTTCTGAAGAAAGACACCAGTTTCAAGTGGAATCAACAGTGTCAATTGGGTTTCGACATGCTCAAAGGATATTTGGCCCACCCGCTGATCTTGATGCCACCTATCCCTGGAAAACCCCTCCTGTTGTACATATTGGCCACGTCAGTAGCATTGGGGGCATTAGTGGCACAACATGATGAATCTTCAAAGGAACAGGCGATCTATTACATCAGTCGCACACTAGTCGGGTATGAACTCAACTATTCACCAATGGAAAAGGCCTGCCTTGCTGTGGTCTTCAGCACACAAAAGCTACGCCACTATATGCTAAGCCATCCTATAAAATTAATATCCAAAGTCGACCCCCTCAAGTACCTGCTATCCAAGACAGCCCTGACTGGTCGAATGGCTAAATGGATCATGCTCCTTAGTGAGTTGGATATAGAATATGTGGATAGAAAAGCCATTAAAGGACAAGTAATAGCTGATCAGTTGGCGGATGCCCCATTAGTGGATGCTTATCCCATAGAAACTGAATTCCCAGATGAAGGAGTATTTGCAGTTTTAGAAACCACCACCTGGACATTGTACTTTGATGGATCACACACCCATAATGGATCGGGGGCAAGAATCTTGCTTATCACCCCCCAAGGCGACTACATACCAAAATCATTCAGACTGGCTTTTCCTTGCACCAACAACATCTATGAATATGAGGCCCTTCTCACCGGCCTCAGAATTGCAGTTCAATGGCACATCACCCACTTGCAAGTTTTTGGTGACTCCCAGTTAGTCATAAAATAGGTCAATGATGAGTTTCTGACAAAAGATGAAAATTTGTTACCTTACAAACACATGGTGGATGACTTCAAGAAATATTTCACTACCATCCAATTTGAGTAGATCCCGAGACTCCAGAATAAGGCAGCAGATGCTATGGCTACCATTGGTTCTCTCCTCGACATGCCGAAAGATTGCACAAATTGTCAGTTCCTAGTTGAGCAACTCCTAATCCCAGCATACGATATCCCTGAGAATGACATGGTGTGTGCTATTGTAGGTCCTCAATCCCCTTGGTACCATGACATTT